>JANFOE010001170.1:0-211081 GCA_025667525.1 Glebionis coronaria | reverse complement strand
TCGGTTTAATATTTATAATTAGTGTGGGAAACATGTTTTTAAAAAACACAAGTGGATTACACCACTGTTTATCCCCATCAACCCTAGAAATCCCCAAATTGAATTAATCACAAACCAAAGGGTTATTCAATAAAAACCTCCAAACGGGTAATTCACCCTTAATAAAACCAAACCCACCTCTAAAAATGGATCCCACATCACCCATGTAACACCCCTGACCCTCCCCTGCTCAAGTCACTTTCCTTAAACCCCTAAAACCCCAACCAATTGAAGGGTTGTGATGATGTACGTGCTCCCCACTCAAGATAAACGCACCAGATTGAAGATTCCACCTGGCAACATCACATGGACGATTTTTGACCAAGACTCCAAGGGCAATTTTGGATTTTCAGCTAGAATTAGGGTTTAGGGTTTTATACCCATTGTAATATTTTATTCATGTTCTAGGACCTTCTATCAAGTAGTATATAAGAGACGACATGTGTCTCTTATTATTTGTTCCAGTTTTTGTACAATTTTTAAAAAAGTAATGACAATGAAAATTTAAGGATTGTGCAACCATTGAGTTCCCATCTATTATCTGTTTAGTGTAATCATTTAATCCCTTTTGCAAAGTTAGTTTAAAAAGTTTATTTAGATTTTTGTTCAAAAAAGGATTGTTTTGGAAAAATCATCTTTTCTATACACGAATTCTGAAACCTAAGCTACAAGGAAGTGAAAGTGGAATTGAGCTTTGTTGGTTTTCAGAATAGTGTAGTAGGGTTGGTAATTTCAGTTGGTTTTATATTGTTTCAAAAAGTTCAAGTGGTTTTACAAAGTCAGATTTGAAAATCAGTTTAGTGCTTTTGTTATACTTTATTGTGCCAAGAGCTTGTATAAGCTTGTTTGACATCAAGCTTATACCAAGCTTTTAGCTATTGTGATTTGTTAATATTTGGCAGGTACCTTCTTGAAAGATATATTGGGTGAGTGTGTTCTTGAAACCACCACTAGAAAATCTCTACATCAAACAGCATCTTGCATAATCATCAGCTTCTTCATTAAGCCCAGCATAAGCTCCAACTTATAGGATAAGGCCTCAGCTGGCTTTTGTGTAGTTGGATGTTAACTACACTAGGTAAATGGCTTGAACCCTCATAGAAATTAGGAATTTATGACTTGTTGATGATTTATGTGATTTTGATTATGTCTTGTTGAATTGTTGGATTTCTGGTTTGTTTGTGATTATTTCAGCTTGGTATGCATGCTTAGATAGGATTAGGTTAGTTTATTTAAGTGTTGGATGCACTTAGTTTGTTAAATTTACATTTTTTGATAATTAAAGGGGTGTTTGGATTCGGGTTTTAAAGAAAAGCTTGACACACTTTTTGCTTGAAAACTGCATAAACACACTCCTACTTGGTAAGAATGAGTTAAATGTTAGCTTATTTTCAGTTTGATAGGATTTAAAAGGTATTTGCAAGTTCATTTCTTTGGTAAAAACAGTCAAAATCAGTAAGCCCATTTTTTCTGTCTCATTTTGATGATTTGTGCTTTCTATTCTTGTTAGTTGTTAGGGATAGGTGTAATCTAGGATTTGGTATTTCTTAGTTTTGATTTGGTGATGATTTGAACAAGATACAAGCACCAAAAATTCGTCCAAATACCAAGTTTATCAGCAAAAGTCCCACAGACCCCATTTTTCTGATTTTCAGTAACTTATTTGGCCATTTGTGTGCATTTCTTGCTTTGGACTTGTGTTTTTTATCATTTATCTGACTCCCCACAACCCAACTGGTTGTGGGGGTGCCTTTGGATCCAAGTATAACCAAGAAACAAGCAATCTATAAGCACAAAAGTGCCCAGATCACGTTTTTATTGAAAGCAGTGGGAACCAAGTTCCCACTGGTAGTGCAAAAGTTCCCCCTGCTGAGCTAACAGACAAAACAAACAAGTGTCACTTTCAGGTTTTTATAATTTTGTCTTTAGTGGTCTTATTTAGGAGTTTTTAGCTGATTTTAGTTTTGGTATTTTTCTTATTTTAATTTTGATTTTTCTTATTTTAATTCTGATTTTTCTATTAAGTTTATTTTTCTGTTACTGTTCATTTACCATTTTTTAGATTTAATTGCATTTTAAATTAGTTTTTAATTACCTATTTTTGTCTTTTAGTGCCAAAATTTAATATTTTTCAGTTTTAAAAATTTTTCTAGATTACGAAAAAGATTTTAAGATTTTTAGTTTAAAAATATTTTACTGTTCACCTTTTTTAGTAATTTAGGATTTTTAAAATAGTCAAATTATTTTTACAATTATTTTATTATTTTTAATCATTATTTTAGTTTAAAAATAGTTTTTAGCCTTTAAAAAATAGAAAAATAGTTTTAAAAATTTAGGAAAAATACTTTTTAGTCTTTAAATAATATAAGTGATTTATTAGTTCAATAAAATAATATTTTGGGCTTTTTCTTAATTATATTTAATTTTAGGGCTTTAATTAGCATTTAAAATTGAATATTTAATTAATAAAAGGTTTTAAAATATATTTATTGGATTTTTATTCTTATTTATATTATTTTAGACTTAGTTTCAATTTTTAAATTGTTTTTAGCTTTAAATTTTAATTTTATCACGTTTTGCGTATTTACGTTCGCGTTTTACGTCACTCGTCGTAGTTTAATCTTAGTCGTAGCTCGTCTTTAATTTTTCTCTCTTAAACCAAAAACGTCACTAATCTAAACTTTGATTTTATATAATTGGCACACTTAATTCACACACCTCCTTCGAGAACGAACCCGCATTTATTCGACTTGTCGGTTTTCCTAAATCGTCGAGTTTAATAGTTGCCAATTATACGTTGTTTTCCTAAACGCGTATTTCTACATCAATTTTTGGCGCCGCTGCCGGAGAGGTGTTTGAGTTGCCATTATTACTATCGTGTTTGTGTGAGTAGTGCGTTTTTTCTTTTCATTTTTGGAAAGCGTACATAAACGTACATACTCATTTTTGTTATTTTTCCATATTATATTATAGTATCCAAATAAATCGTGTTTAATTTTCCTAAATTAAACACAAACTAATCATTTTACTATATTTTAGATATCCCATTATCGTTTTCGTTTTTCTTGTGAATATATTACTATATTGTAGTTACGTAGAACAATAAATATACAAGTACTCCAAAAGCGTGAAAACGCAACCTTGATTCGGGATTTCATCACTCGATCATTGTATTCGAATCTAAAGCAAAAATTTAAAGGCAAAATAGATAAATACTTTCGTGAGGCTTAATTTCAATTAACACAAACTATAAGGTGGGTATAAGGCGGTTGTATTTCACGACCTAAGGGAAAAAGGCTCTTAAGTGCTTAGCGCCGCCTCGTTTCCCCCGCTTGCTTGTGCGTGTTTTGAGAAAGAGGGCTAATCGAGGGTTTGCCGCCCAAGTATTATCTATGTATCATATATATTTTCTTTTTTTCAAGACTAAACCCTCTTGAACGTTTTGGTGTTCCACCAACGTTCTAAAGTCATCGAAAGCGTTCACTCCATGTGATCGTTTTCATTCTTTGAGGCTCCTTTAATCGAGAAAATCGATTCGAGGAGAGATTTGTAGATTTGTGTCTACGTAATACAACAACAATCCAAAAAAAAATAAAAAACAATCAAAAACCAAAAAAAAATCTGAAAAATCGAAAAAACCTAAAAAGAATCCTCTTTGCTACCCCCCATTCTACGCTTACTGCATGCGCACTCGGTCGAAGGATTATTCTAATTCTAGCGACGCTTCGAATCGACGCAATCGTAATCGAAGGAATCGACGACGTAGACGAGATTTAGAAACTGAAGTTCCTAATATCATTGTTAAAGAAACCGTAGAGGAGATGGCCGACAATCGTTCGATGATGGAATTGCTCCAAGCACCCACCGAGGGTTATGGAGACGCGATCGTAATTCCCGCTATCGAAGCGGAGAATTTTGAGATTAAGAGCGGAATGCTTTCGTTGATTCAAGCTACGAAGTTTCGAGGTCGTGAAGCCGATAATCCTCACGACCATATTCGGAATTTTTGATCGTCTTTTGGCCACGAGCAAGTTTAAGAACGTCGACACCGATGTCGTCAAGCTTATGCTTTTTTCGTACTCACTCGATGGTGCCGCCAAGGATTGGTATGAGAAAGAACCACCTAATTCCATAACTACGTGGAAGGATCTCGTCTCCAAGTTCGTTAATTATTTTTTCCCACCGTCTAAGACGACGTTTTTCAAAAATGAAATTACGAAATTTGAGCAAAAACCGAATGAATCTTTTAGAGACGCGTGGTATCGTTTTAAGGAATTGCTTAGGCAATGTACTCACCATGGTTTTTCCGAGTTGCACCAAATCGATACGTTTTACAACGGTCTTAATTTTCAAGAACAAGATTCGTTGAATTCCGCCGCCGGTGGCAACTTTTTGTGTAAGACTCCGAAAGATGCATTGATAATTATCGAAAACCGATCCAAGGTTTACCAACTCCGCAACGCACCGATTGTTGCCAATGTCGCCAATGTTAGTAATTCTAATCGCGATATTGAGAGGGTTGATGCGAAAGTCGACAAGCTAACGAATGTGTTTACGTCTTTTCTCGTTGAGATGCAAAAGAAAGACGCTCCCGCTACGGTGAAAGCGGTTGAGGTTTCGTGTACGTTTTGTGGTGCACCTCATAATTATTACGAGTGTGCGGCTATGGATGGCCAAACGTCGAATGTGAGTGCGTTAAATGGAAACAACAATTTTTCTAATCAAAATCAAAATAACGCCGGTCCATCGCAACAAGGAAATTATAACCAAGGCAACAATTTTTCGAATCAAAATCGTAACAATTTTCAAGGAAATAATCAACAAGGGAATTTTCAAAACCAAGGTTATAATCAAGGTCGGAATTTAAATTGGCAAAATCGAGACAATAATCAAAACTCGAATTTTTCAAACAACAACAATCAAGGAAACAATTTTTCAAGTGGGAATCAAAACAATTTTCAAAGAAGTAATCAAAACCAATGGAACTTTAATTCAAACCAAAATAGTTCGTCAAACGATTTTTAAAATTACATGAAAACGAATGAGGCTAATATGAGACGATTAGAGGGAGAAATTGGTACTTTGAAAAACGACTTTACAAATACTTTGAAACTTCAAAACACGGAGATTGAGCAAGGACAAATTGACATAAAAAAGATGTTTTCGGCCATTATGAACAAGTCCTCGGGTGCTTCATCGAGTTCGCTACCTAGTGACACCGTTGCAAATCCGAAGGAACAGTGTAAAGTCGCCTCGTCTCGTGAGAAAGGTCGTGTGATTACCCCTAACCTTGATGGATTTCGAGTTGTTCCTTCTTCTCAACCCTCGACTTCTAAGACGTCTTATTGTTCTAAAGTCGATGGGGTGAACGTGGCGACCAAGGAAAAGAGTGCACACCCTCGTGTACCTCAAATTCCATCCACGGTTCAAAAAGAGAGCTTTACCGACATAACCAAAGTAACCCTTAAAGAAACTTGTGCATCGATCCTTCTTAAAAAAAACCCGAAAGGCATATGCCGAGAAAGGAAGAGGATCCGGGCCAATTTCTATTACCTTGTGATTTTTCCAAGATTGAGGGATGTTTAGCCCTTGCCGATTTAGGTGCTAGCATCAATCTCATGCCTCATTCTCTTTGGAAATTGATGATATTGCCTAGACTTACCCCCACGAACATGACAATAGAGCTTGCAAATTGTACCCCACTTATACCAATTGGAATAGCCGAGGATGTCTATGTCAAAGTTGGAAAGTTTGTTTTTCCCACAGATTTCGTTATATCCGATTACGAGTGTGACCCTAAATGTCCCATTATTTTAGGCCGACCATTTTTGTCGAGGCTCGAACCGTAATCGACGTTCACGAGGGGAGACTTACTATGAGATATGGGGAGGATAAAATGGACTTTTTCACGAGTAAATCCCAAGTGTTTAATGACAATGAAAAAACCGAGGTTTCAAAACCTAATGATTTCAAAATGTATACTTTAGCGGAAAGAATGAGGCTTAATGCATGTTTTGAAAAAATTAAGAAGAACGGTTTTAAAGATGAGGATTTTAATGATAAAGAATACGTGTACCTAATTCAAAAGGGTATGTGTAAATTTTTGAATGAAAAATCACTTTGGGATATATTCGATGAAACAAGTGACACACCAATTTCGAAGGGCGACGTTAGTGCCATCACGACAATGACCAAAATGGACTCGTCTTCACCACCTTCGAAGGACCACGTCTTTGAGGCTTCAACTTCTAACTCCATCGAAGTGCCTCCTATTCCTGGCCCAACACCCGTTGAGACTAAAGGTTTTATCGACATCGATCCTCTCGTCTTAAGAAAAGTCACCTAAGCATAGTCATTCGACTTGTAAGACCATGGTTGTGAGTGCTCACATCGACTCTTTCTTTGACAATGACGATGGCGATTTTACCGAGATTGATCACGTACTTCAAAGTCCACATGCAATTTTTGATTCTCCTAAAAAGAAATGTGTGAAGTACGATGATTACGAGTTTGATCCCAGATTAAGGAAATCATTGAACGAGAGCTAGCTCTTTTGCCTCCACTTCCACCTACAAGTGAGGTCAATCTTTCCAAAATCGAGGATGAACTAAATGAGTTGGAACGTCTTATTTTCGATGACGAACCAACTCATGTGACCAACGAAGATCCAATTCTCGAGGAGTTTCCTAATCAACACTCCTCAAATGAGAATTACGTTTACCACATTCGTGAGGATTTAACTTATCAACAATCCCCACAAATAGATGATGGTTTCGTGCTTGATCGTGATCTTTTCGAGAGAGTTTCTAAGATACTCAAGGAGGGGAATGACAAACCTTGGTTTGACAAGCCTATCTTTGATGAAGAAATCGAAGAGATCGACGTTCATGAGGATGACGGGTATGTAGACCCCGAGGGGTGGTGTTCTTTATTGATAAACGTTTTGTGAACTTATATAATCCACCACCCCCTAACCGCGACTTAAATGTGAGGATTTTTAGCGCGACTAATTTTGAATTTGACACGCCAAATATTTTCGACATTATAAAATCGGGTTTTCATAAAGAGTTTTAAACGATGAAAAAGGAAAAGATTTAAAAAAATGTTTTAAAAGATTTTTCTACAAGTTTAACTCCGTCATCACTACGTTATATGAGTGCTACCACCTCGTCTACTCCTTTTGACGACGGTTGGTGTGGATCTAGTGTGGGGGAAGCCCCTTATGTTCCCTCACATTTCTCCACCGAGGACGTAATTTACGATCCCGGAATCGCTTGTAAAGGGAAATCTCGGTCTTCCACCGATGCAATAAATGGAAAATCTTTTCGTTTGCTTGGTGTGAGTCTACCTCGAGTAGCTCATTATGTTGATTTACCCATTGCCCCACCTTTCTACTTCTCATCTCTTTTCTTTAACCCCTTTGGGGTTGTTTCGGCTTCGATTGAAGTAGCGTTGTTTCGTCTTCCATCCGAAAACGAGGACGCTCTCTTTGACCCCGGTATACGTTTATCGGGTTTTTAAAGTACTCCACGTACTTTTGGGCATTGTTTATCATGTAAGCCCCACCAAAAATGGCCATACCAAGATTATCCCTAAATGATCACATTTATGGGGATTCGAGTCGAGCTTTTGACTCGGTTATCAAAAACAAGGTGCCTCGTGGGGGAATTTTCATGCTTATCCTTGTAAATATTATCGCTTTTTTAGTTAAAGTAACGAGGGGACTTGTGCTCTTCCAACCTTTGTTCCGTGGTTGTTTGTGATTGTGATTCATTAGGTTCATCGTCATCATTGAAGCCTCTCATGTTCGTTTTACGGATCACTCGAGCTTCGATCGTTGCCTTTGGAGATTCCGATATTCGATGATATCCTTTTATGTTCTAACGTTTATCTTATTAGCACAATTCATAAACGGCTTTTAGGTTATTCGTTTTACCCTTTCCATGCTCGAGATTAAGCATTCGAATTCGTCTCTAGTATGGGGGTGTTTTCACCCCTAGACTCGCAACATTGAGGATAATGTTTAGTTTTAGTATGGGGGTGAGTAGATACTTCACCTTGCTTACGTCATCATGCAATCCAATATTCATCTTTTTGTTATCTTTTTGTTGCAAATAAGGCTAAAAATGGCCAAATTTTAAAATTTTCTTATTTTTCATAAGTGTTTAAAAAACGAATGTAGGTTTTCCGATGGTGAGAATAAGAGTAATTTTTTACTCGACCGTGCGTGTTGAGCACTTAGCTTCGATTCCTTAACTTTTTAGGCTAAGTTTCTTAAATGAGGACGAGAAATCATAGAGTTATTTATAAGTCTCGTAATCGTCACGATCTCATGTGTAGTAAATATTAGCTTATTCTCCCCACGCTTTTGTATAATAAATTGTTAATAAATATTGATTTAGAGGTTTAGTCACTATTTTTGGCGTTAAGTTGGATTCACTATGAACACGGGTAAAAGATCCGGAGGTCGGGGAGGGTGATAGAGGTGTTTAGCCATTTTAGAGAGAGAAACAAGTAATTAGAAAAGTGTGTTTATTCTAGTGAGAGAAAGACAAGAAGGAAATGATAAGCCTCACCCCTCCATGGAAGTATGGAGGGGTTTATATAGCACGGGACTTGGACTTTACATATGACAATATTAGTCCCTGCAAGTCCCGGCTATGAAACTAATGTAATTCCGTTAGTCGTACACATTTTAAGGCGAACAATCTTCCCCCAATGTGGTGACATACAGAATTACTTACAATGTTCCTGACAAATTCAAATACAACAAAATATGACAGTATTAAGTTTGCTTCAAATGCTGAGGATGACATCGTTGTCTTCAAGTCTTCTAGAAAAACTTATACCCCAGTTTGAATCCTCTTTGTCTTTGCTTGTTGAGGAACCATTGTATCATGTATGAACTGGATTAACTTCCCCCCAATTCATACCACATGTCTTGAAAAGCTTTCTTCATAGACTTCTTTTTGACGAAGCTTCTGAATCAGCTTCCCCCCAAACCAAAATCCCTGTCTTGAGCAGAACCTGTAGCTTGATCAATCTTCTATCTTTGACATTTAAAGTGCACAACGGAATTTTGTAGAAGAAGAAGTAAACCCCACTAAGTAACTGCTACCTTGACATTTTTGGTCTTCATGATTATGTGTTTGGGGGAACATGTAAGAAATCAGCAACAAATCTTCTCACGCTTGTAGAATACTTCCCCCTGGAAGTTGAACTAAGTACCCAAAAGTACACGTTCTTCCCCCATGATGGTTACGAACTCTCGGAAGCATCATCTGACGTGTATGGTCAAAATCGCGAGATGTTCTTGTCGAAAGTCTGATGGTGATGAACACTCAGAAGCATCATCTGACGTGTACGCTCAGAATCGCGAGATGTTCTTATCAGGAGTAAGAAGGTTAAGAACACTCGAAAGCATCATCTGTCGTGTACGCACAGAATCGTGAGATGTTCTTGTCAAAAGTATGGTGGTTAGGAACACTCGGGAGCATCATTTGACAAGTACAATCAGAATCGCGAGATGTTTGTGTCTGAAGTAGAAATCTTTGTTGACATTTTGTAGCTCAAGTTGCTCGTGAGAATTGTTTGCTGATCACATCTCTACTCTTGTACTCTCTGGCTAAACTTACCGACCTCGTATTCTTTCGGCTATCTGTAGTGACCACTGGTGAAGTAAACCTGATATTCCAAACTTGAAACTGAAGTACAATCTCCCAAATTTTTTACTTACGCTTAGCACTGTGTAGATTGAAGAACGGTGTAGAGAAACGTCTCTTAGAATCTTATACATAAAGAGAGAGGTATAAGATGTAGAACACCTCTTGAAGTATCCACAACTCCCGGTGAGTGTGACACTGAGCACTACAACATAACTCCTTAAGTGATAGTTGTCCATGTCGTCGACCATCCACCCCTTGACAGTGGAAACTAGATAAATCAAGTCTCAATCATAAATGTTGAAGCGAATCATCAATCGATAGAGGGGGTGAAAAGGCTCAATGATGAATTGAGTAGACGCCTTCGTGATATTCCACTTCACCGTCAAATAATAAATACCAAGTCCACTTCGTAATCATTTGACATTACTTTGCCCAAATACTAGCCGTTTTTGACAATTTCAGTGAATCTTAAAGGATCGTTTTGGTGTTTGTTTGTTTTTGTTGTGTGTGTTGTCGTGTGTGTCTGTGTTGTTTGAGCGCCATTAACTAGAGACCAACATTGACTAAAAGAGATGAGAAACTGTCAATGTCATCTAATTAACTTTACTTGGAAGCCAAATCAGTCATATACCCAACTGTGAATGTCGTCGAAATTTTTTTCAAAGAATAGGGGTTCAAAACAAGGCTTTTCTTTGATCGAAATGAATACCTAGACCCCAATACCCATTATCCACACATCTTACTCGACCCATTGCTGTTTTAGCCCTTTTCCCAAAAAATCATTCTAAGAAATAGAGTCGGCCTCCTTATATCTCAGCCCAATGAAGTGATAGCACACATTCGTAGGCTTTATGAAGTTAAGCCCAAGCGGTGGAGTTACAATCCGTCCCATTCTCCATAACCCGGTCCAAGTAGATGGAGTATTTGATAGCAAAAATCCTTGAGATTAGGTCACATCTTAATCACACACATAGGTTTGTCCGCCCCAACTCTTTCTAGATGGCCACGTGTAGTCTACTACTCAAGGGGATATAAAACCAAATCAGACATCGTAATTAGAGAATTATAAAAGTTGAACAATCCCTAAATATCTGCTTATAACCCACAATACACATATACATTAGAACATCCGCCCCTATCTCATCTTCTAAACCTAGGTTACACCGCCACTTTCTATCCATCTTCCACCGATACTCCCAAAGTAACACAAAACAATATCAAACTCATCTTTATGATCACACATCCAGACCTCTTACAAGAAATCCAAAAGAGAAACAAGTCAAGATCATCCTTATATCACCTTAATCGACAAACGAATCCCACAAAACCTTTTGATTTCATTTAATTATCATTCATGATTTAGAGTGGCTTCAAGATCTTAGAGAGGTCTCGGGTAAGTTGATATGGTAGGATGTTTTGCAACTTATTTTCGTTTTGGATATTAAAATCGAAACAAAGATCGAATATAACAAGCTTGTTAAAATTCGTTCTTTAATTTTCGAATATGAAAGAGTACTCCCATCAAAGAACGATGATGATTTATTATGTCGAGCACATTATCTATGTAGATCGAGGCATGCATGTGAGAAACGAAACAAATCTGAGATCTTTTTTATGTTATAATGATTCTAGATGAAGTTGAAGATGAAGTTGGTTTAGATGAGACGATGGGATAGGATATAGAGTCGGGGTTTGATTGTTGATGTTGTTGAGTCGGTTTGAAACAATTTTAAGGTATCGGTTTATGTCTAGCTTTGTCATGATCAAAGTCTGTTTTCTTTTAAAAAACAAGTCATCGCAATGTTTGATATTGTCCATCGTAATAAAAATACCATGCCATCGCAATGAGTCAAAAACCAGCAGTCCCAATGTTATGAAAAAAAACACCCATAGTAATGTTTCACTTCCATCGGAATGTTTCAAAAATATTCCATCGGAATGTAGCCATAACTTTCCATCGCAATGTGTTACAAGAACACATCGCAATAAGCCAAAATCCATCGCAATGTTGGAAAAATTTTGACAGCATGACGACATGAATGCCATTGCGATGGATCAAGCCACCCATCGCAATGAGACACATCTGAATGAGTCCCATCGCAATAGATCCAGCCCTATCCATCGGAATGTTTAAAAAGACCCATCGGAATAAATCCGGAAAAGAAGCCATCGCAATGTGTACATCTGAAAAAGCATCATGATATCCGTCTGAAATGCTCATCGCAATAAGGCATCACAAAAGTGTTTTACAACCGACAAAGAAAATGGATCTAGAAAATTTTTGTCCTTTTCCCAAAAAATAGTATCTGGTCCCCCTTTTTTCATCTTTCAATAATAAAGCTCGAGTTTTGATGATGATAAAAAATGATGAATAAATTCAACAGTTTTGGAAAATGTGACAAAGCAAGAACTGTGACAATGCAAGAACTGGACACGATTTTATAAAAGGAATGTTAACAACAGTGTAAACATTATATATGAAAAGAGAGATAAAAAAAATATAGATGAAACGGATAGAAGAGACAGAGACCACAAATCTGAATATGGACACAACACAAACACGCCAATACAAAAACACAAAACACCCCCGGTTAGCTCTGATGCCAATTGTTAAATTGGATTCACTATGAACACGGGTAAAAGATCCGGAGGTCAGGGAGGGTGATAGAGGTGTTTAGCCATTTTAGAGAGAGAAACAAGTAACTAGAAAAGTGTGTTTATTCTAGTGAGAGAAAGACAAGAAGGAAATGATAAGCCTCACCCCTCCATGGAAGTATGGAGGGGTTTATATAGCACGGGACTTGGACTTTACATATGACAATATTAGTCACTGCAAGTCCCGGCTATGAAACTAATGTAATTCCGTTAGTCGCACACATTTTAAGGCTAACAGTTGGTTTCTAATTTGTTTTAGTAGCTTCCATGTAATTAAATTAGGAAAACATTAAGGTATCGCCAGCGTCACGGTTTTGAAGTATTGGCACCCGAATAATCGAAAGCTTCACCTAATAATAAGATTTCAAGTGCTCACCTAAATTAAGCAAAAATTTGAAGCTCACAAGACCGAAAAATCTATGCCCAAGTTGAAAGTGAATCAAGCCTTAATCTTTGAAGCTTTAAAGATCCAAAATTCGCTTTAGCATGAGGATATACGTCTTTGGCCATAATAAAACCACCGATGATGGCGGATAATAAAAGACAAGGCAAGACCGAAGTCATAATAAAAGCTCCATGGCGGAGTCGAATAAAAGATGGAGGTAAACCTATGATAATAAGACCCTTCCGTTAGGGGGCGTATAAAAGTCTTGGTAATAAGTCTCATGTTCAAAACCGTTATAAAATCACGTTTATCGATCCTTCTTGTTGACTTAATTTTTTGACATCGTTGTCTATTAGGATGAATTATTAATTCGATGATTTTGGTTACACCGTTAAGACTCTTTTTTAGACTTAATCTCTATTCACGCATAAGTCAATGATGTATCCTCGTGATCGTTAAGACAAAATAAAATATAAGAGATACCAAGTATGAATAAGGGAGTTTAGGTTCGTAATTAACACTCATGAGATATGATCGTGTTGCTAACACTTATGATAACAATGATCTCGTTTCACGCTTAGCATGGAATTAGGTAAAAATCGAGGACGATGAAATTATTTCTAACGAAGCATTCACGTGTTCTTGTTCTATGATCCCAAAAGTCACTTTCTTGTGATGAAAACAATACATTATGTCTAAAACACGTGTAGTAGTTTATTTAAATTCATGTCTTCAATAAATGTCATCATAAAATGAATTTTGGAAGTGCTACGATACTTAATTCTAGCATTGCGTGCGGACACGACAATAGTTTAGTATGGGGGAGTGATGAGACTGTAATTATACATAGTCTCATCGTCCAAATCGGGCTTAAAACGCTTAAAATATCATCAAAATACCCAAATATATGCTTGTGTTTGTTCATTGTGTATTTTAGGTACGGATATCGTGAAATCAACAAAAGATTACAAGAATCAAGCAAAAACGAACACGGGAAACGAAGCGGCACAAAGAACCGGACCCGAATCATGAATTTCCATTCAAGTCCTTGAAGTTTGAAGAATTGGCAAGATTGGTCCCTCTACTTTTGAAGACTGACCATTTTAAACCCTTGTAAAACTCAAAATTACATAAAGGGTCCCTAAAATGTCAAGATACTACATTATTGGCCCTTTAAGATTATTCAAATTACACTAAAAGCCCTTGGTACAAGTTATGGAAAATATTGGTGGCCAAAGTCTAAAAGTGTAAACTTTCTAATAAAGGGAAAATGGGCGTTAAGCTATTTTGATAGCAAGTGACAAGAAGAAAGAATAGTAGGGGTCTTTTATAACCAGACAACAAACTCCCAACCTCCTATCACAGCCTCCCACGTCACCACCTCCCACTCACCCACCAATCATAAGCCCCTAAACTCACACGTCATATCCCACTTGTTTTATTTATTAACTGATTTTTAAAAACTCGGTTTAATATATATAATTAGTGTGGGAAACATGTTTTTAAAAAACTCAAGTGGATTAACACCACTGTTTATCCCCATCAACCCTAGAAAACCCCCAGATCAAATTAATCACAACCTCCAGACGGGTAATTCACCCTTAATAAAACCAAACCCACCTCTAAAGATGGATCCCACATCACCCATGTGACACCCCTGACCCTCCCCTGCTCAAGTCACTTTCCTTAAACCCCTAAAACCCCGACCAATTGAAGGGATGTGATGATGTACGTGCTCCCCACTCAAGATAAACGCACCAGATTAAAGATTCCACCTGGCAACATCACATGGATGATTTTTGACCAAGACTCCAAGGGCAATTTTGGATTTTCAGCTAGAATTAGGGTTTAGGGTTTTATAGCCATTGTAATATTTTATTCATGTTCTAGGACCTTCTATCAAGTAGTATATAATAGACGACATGTGTCTCTTATTATTTGTTCTAGTTTTTATACAATTTTTAAAAAAGTAATGACAATGAAAATTTAAGGATTGTGCAACCACTGAGTTCTCATCTATTATCTGTTTAGTGTAATCATTTAATCCCTTTTGCAAAGTTAGTTTAAAAAGTTTATTTAGATTTTTGTTCAAAAAAGGATTGTTTTGGAAAAATCATCTTTTCTATACACGAATTCTGAAACCTAAGCTACAAGGAAGTGAAAGTAGAATTGAGCTTTGGTGGTTTTCAGAATAGTGTAGTAGGGTTGGTAATTTCAGTTGGTTTTATATTGTTTCAAAAAGTTCAAGTGGTTTTACACAGTCTGATTTGAAAATCAGTTTAGTGCTTTTGTATACTTTATTGTGCCAAGAGCTTGTATAAGCTTGTTTGACATCAAGCTTATACCAAGCTTTTAGCTATTGTGATTTGTTAATCTTTGGCAGGTACCTTCTTGAAAGATATATTGGGTGAGTGTGTTCTTGAAACCACCACTAGCAAATCTCTACATCAAACAACATCTTGCATAATCATCAGCTTCTTCATTAAGCCAAGCATAAGCTCCAGTTTATAGGAGAAGGCCTCAGCTGGCTTTTGTGTAGTTGGATGTTAACTACACTAGGTAAATGGCTTGAACCCTCCTAGAAATTAGGAATTTATGACTTGTTGATGATTTATGTGATTTTGATTATGTCTTGTTGAACTATTGGATTTCTGGTTTGTTTGTGATTATTTCAGCTTGGTATGCATGCTTAGATAGGATTAGGTTGGTTTAGTTAAGTGTTGGATGCACTTAGTTTGTTAAACTTTCATTTTCTGATAATTAAAGGGGTGTTTGGATTCGGGTTTTAAAGAAAAGCTTGACACACTTTTTGCTTAAAAACTGCCTAAACACACTCCTACTTGGTAAGAATAGGTTAAATGTTAGATTATTTTCAGTTTGATAGGATTTAAAAGGTATTTGCAAGTTCATTTCTTTGGTAAAAGCAGTCAAAATCAGTAAGCCCATTTTTCTGTCTCATTTTGATGATTTGTGCTTTCTATTCTTGTTAGTTGTTAGGGATAGTTGTAATCTAGGATTTGGTATTGCTTAGTTTCGATTTGGTGATGATTTGAACAAGATACAAGCACCCAAAATTCGTCCAAATACCAAGTTTATCAACAAAAGTCCCACAGACCCCATTTTTCTGATTTTCAGTAACTTATTTGACAATTTGTGTGCATTTCTTGCTTTGGACTTGTGTTTTTTTATCATTTATCTGACTCCCCACAACCCAACTGGTTGTGGGGGTGCCTTTGGATCCAAGTATAACCAAGAAACAAGCAATCTATAAGCAAAAAAGTGCCCAGATCATGTTTTCATTGAAAGCAGTGGGAACCAAGTTCTCACTGGTAGTGCAAAAGTTCCCCCTGCTGAGCTAACAGACAAAACAAACTTAAGTGTCACTTTCAGGTTCTTATAATTTTGTCTTTAGTGGTCTTATTTAGGAGTTTTTAGCTGATTTTAGTTTTGGAATTTTTCTTATTTTAATTCATTTTTCTATTAAGTTTATTTTTCTGTTACTGTTCATTTACCATTTTTTTTAGATTTAATTGCATTTTAAATTAGTTTTTAATTACCTGTTTTTGTCTTTTAGTGCCAAAATTTAATATTTTTCAGTTTTAAAAACATTCCTAGATTAAGAAAAAGATTTTAAGATTTTTAGTTTAAAAATACTTTACTGTTCACCTTTTTTAGTAATTTTTAGATTTAATTTAAGTTTAATTAGCTTTAAATTATTTTCTAGTTTTGTCTTTTAGTGGAAAATATTTACTTTTTCAAACTTTTCATTTTTATACTATTCATTAGTATAATGTAGGATTTTTAAAATAGTCAAATTATTTTTAGCATTATTTTATTATTTTTAATCATTATTTTAGTTTAAAAATAGTTTTTAGCCTTTAAAAAATAGAAAAATAGTTTTAAAAATTTAGGAAAAATACTTTTTAGTCTTTAAATAATATAAGTTATTTATTAGTTCAATAAAATAATATTTAGGGCTTTTTTTAATTATATTTAATTTTAGGGCTTTAATTAGCATTTAAAACTGAATATTTAATTAATAAAAGGTTTTAAAATATATTTATTAGATTTTTATTCTTATTTTTATTATTTTAGACTTAGTTTCAATTTTTTAATTGTTTTTAGCTTTAAATTTTAATTTTGTCACGTTTTACGTATTTACGTTTGCGTTTTACGTCACTCGTCGTAGTTTAATCGTAGTCGTAGCTCGTCTTTAATTTTTCTCTCTTAAACCAAAAACATCACTAATCCAAACTTTGATTTTAATAATTGGCACACTTAATTCACTCACCTCCTTCGAGAACGAACCCGCATTTATTCGACTTGTCGGTTTTCCTAATCGTCGAGTTTAATACTTGCCCATTATACGTTGTTTTCCTAAACGCGTATTTCTACATCAAATCTTCATTTGGTATCAACGTTGTGGTTAAATATATGGGGTGATGAGAAACGTAAATATGGAGCTTCCCAACAACTTTAGCAATGTTGTACATAACATTGATATCGTAATTCGAGTTATCTTTTTTCAACTCTCGTAAGTTATTGATTGGTGGAAATGTGTAATATATAGTATCAATTTTTATATGCGTGTAATATTTAGTTTTTATTTTATGTAACTAACCATTTCTGCATAAAGCATTGGTGGAACACTAATATCTAGCAACGAACCGTGTTCATATATTAGGGGGTTAAGTTTGAATTTGCCGTTGTGGTTAACTCCAAACTCGAATCTACTTTGACTTGTAGTTGACATGTTTTGAATGAGAGAAGATTGAATTATAGAAGAGTATATACAATTTGATAAATTTATGCACTTATATATATAAAAAAGTTAATAGGGAAAAAAGGATAATTTATTTCAATGTCAAAATTGAAAAGACTAGTTGCTTAGAAAGCAACAAGTTGAGCATGCACTACAAATCTTATTATGAAATCGTAAAACGCATAAACAAGTGGATAAAAACATGATATCATAAACCAACGATAGTTGGCCCAATTTTTACCTATTATTAAAATAGTTTTCTTGAAAACGAAGGTTTATCTTGTTTTCTCTTTTTTACCGCCATGTTTGTGTTGTTCTACCATACAACAAGTGGGGATAATGCGGGGAGATACATACACATGTAGTTGGTTTATGGGAACATGACTATGCGTTAGGATAATTTCGTGGTCAGTAAAGCATCGAACAATGATATTAGGCCTAAATCTAGACAACAATTTGGTTTCTTTAAGTAAAGAAATGTTTTAGATCGTAACATATACAATTGGTTAAGATTAATTTTATTTTATTTGTTGAAAAAGTTTGAAACTAAACTTAATCTATGATCGAAATGAGACCACCAACAAATTTTCTTAGAGAAGGTGAAGAGGAACTTTCATAATGGTGCAGACGGATGGTGAATTTCATTTTTTGGATTTG
Organism: Glebionis coronaria; assembly: GCA_025667525.1. NCBI lineage: Eukaryota > Viridiplantae > Streptophyta > Magnoliopsida > Asterales > Asteraceae > Glebionis > Glebionis coronaria. The sequence continues at coordinate 192,918 of JANFOE010001170.1, read as the reverse complement.
AAAATGACTTACTAAATGCTTGCAATATTCATTCATGATAATGTGCTTTATATAGTCACGTCATGTGACTTTATCGTCTGATCTTGTTCTATCCAATGTGAGTAAATGTCTTCTCGTCATCATCACGACTATAACGGTTTTCACACTCGGGTATTGGTGGTGGTTCATGCATCTCACTGTTGAAATATCTATTGCTATCAATTCATCAATCTGCCAATATCTCAACTGCAACTAGAACAAGCTTTTATTTCGGTACAACATCCTTTCAAAATATAATAAAGTTAACTACAATAGTATATAAGTTAGCGAATACATTATTATGCATAAATAAATACGTATGCGCTATAGAACTCACTTGTAATAAAGTCAGAACGTGTGTAAAATAATCTTCACATTAACACTATACGTCTCCAATATCCAAGTTTAAAAATAAAATAATTTCAAATAATACACGTATTAGATTTAAATAAATAAAGAATTGAAAATCTTACATACATTTACTTAGGATTTTCTGTCTTAGGGCCTCTCTCGATGGAGTGATGGTGTTCCCCACGTATAAATACAATATTTCTTAACTGCTAGTACAATTTGGGCCAAACATACGAACCCTACAGGTACAAGTTTCATGCACCTAGATCATCCACTAACCTAAAGCACCAACTGAGAACAATATAACTAAACTCATGCCTATAAAGCACCAACTCCAACAGCTATCAAAGCAAGGCGTACAACATCCAGATCATTTAATTTATCAAAGTCGTCACTGGTAACAACATCATACAAATCACAAGCAGTTATCCAACTACCGTCAAAATCTGATGAAAAAACATGTCTTCTAAGAATAAAACCTTTTGAATATTTCCATCTAAACTCTGCACCAAATTTTAAACTCATCACTAAACAAAATTCCCCCCTCCAAGATTTTTATGACATGGCCACCAACATGATAAGATAACGGATCATTTTCTGTCTTTCCATCTAACACTCCTTTTGGCAACATCTAAGGTAATATACTAAAACAATATCTTTACGCATTTTGGCAGATCTCACAACTAACCTAAACATTATTGCCTAAATAACTCTTCCTTTCGGATGTTTCTAAAACTATCTCTAATTAATGGCAACAACGTTTAATTAGCTTCTACATGTCAAGGTAACGAGATCATCTACAGGATAATCCTAAATATTAAATCAAAAAAACATATAAATTATTGGCAATGGATATATATACAAAATTATTAATGACAAGAACATAAAATAAAAATCATACCGTCATATCCACCGCAATAATAGTATAATGAAAAACAACGTCAACACAAAACCAACAAATTTAGAAGAATCATCAATAAAACATTAAGCTACTATTCAACTAATCAAACCAACTTCACTAGAAAACAACTACTACCATTAACATTTCTTCCATCAGTTGCTACTAAATGTGTAATTTTTTGTTCTTTTTCGGTTTGAATATGAAATGTAACAAACTTGCATAAAGTAGTATAATCATTTCAATAATACATAGTAATGTGTGATTATGGCATCAAAGAAACATAGTCAGACTAGTATATCACCACTAGGTTTTAGGGTTTTGTTATTTTTTTTAATAAGTTAAAAACAAATCACATGTTAATATACTCTTATAATATAAAATGGGAAAAAGACGTATTTGGTCATTTTGATCATTTAAAAATCTTATCATGGTCAAATAGAAAGAAAAAGACGAATATGGTCATCACCATACATAATGTGTCAAGTGTCCTATTTAAGATTCTTTTTAAATGATCAACCGACGACGCTCAACCCTCGAATGCACAACTTTTGCGTTTCACTTTTATTGGAAATTGAAAAAGTATGTACTATTGTCATAAGGTTGAGCATTTGCAAGTTGAACGCCGTCAGTTGTACATTTGATAAAATAATAAGACAAATATTATCATAGTAAATGGGAACATATGTGGGTCTGGTCCCTTGTTAAAATCTGTACTTGAATGGACACGTGACGTTCATTTGATGAAGTTGTGCATTTGTACAGTTGTGTATGACCAAATTTGTCAAAATGTTTTCACTTGACCATGATTTAACTTTTCAAGGATGATTTTGACCAAATTAATCTTTTTCCCATATAAAATGGGTCTTGAAAAAAGATAAATATCCTTTGACGACTATCATTTTTTTTTTAAATTCGTTAAAAACAAACACGTGGTAAAAGTTGATCTTGATAGTTAAATTCTTTTTCACGACTATAATGATTATTTTGAAAAATGTATCATAATTATGGCCATTGCAATTACATTTTGACTTGATTTTTCACATTACTTTGTACGTAATTTTCGTTTTAAATAAAGTGAGTGAGCCACTCATTGAGAGCGTTTTGGTTCCATATTGATAATCGAAAATACAATTTAAAAGTAACTTCATCTCAAATATGATTTTTATTATATTTTTATAGTTTCGCAAGACTTTGTTTGCTAGAATGAGTTAAGATATATGTAAAACCTTAAATTAGTATAAACTTATTCAATCAACCATAATCACCTATTTTTAAAAATCCCACTTGCCACCATTTTTTCAAAAATTAAATATCTCATAAACGGTAAATCGTAAAACGAAAAAAAATACACCATTGCAACTTGAATTAAATCATCTTTCTATCGAGGACACATGTATATACTTTTAACGAACTTTTTTCGACTTTTTCTCTTAAGTCACGTATGAGAGAATCATATATGATTCGCCACGAAATTTTTAAAAATCCCACTTCCCACCATTTTTTTAAAAATTAAATATCTCACAAACGGTAAATCGTCAAACTGAAAAAAAAATACACCATTGCAACTTGAATGAAATCATCTTTCTATCGAGGGCACATGTATATACTTTTAACGAACTTTTTTCGACTTTTTTTCTTAAGTCACGTATGAGAGAATCATATATGATTCGCTACGAATCATATATGATTTTCAGAAAATCTTACATGATTCGTGATATGAATCATATATGATTTTCTGAAAATCATATATGTTTCGTGACAAATCATATATGATTCTCTTAGACGTGACTTAAAAAAAAGTCGAAAAAAGTTCGTCGAAAGTATATACATGTGTCCCTCGATAGATAGATGATTTAATTCTCGTCACGATGATATGTTTTGTTTTACGTAACGATTAACGATTTGTGAAATATTTAATTTTTAAAAAATGAGTTTTTTGTTATATGAAAAAAATTGATGATTGTGATTGTGATTGACCGATTAAATCTATGCTAAATTAAAGGTGTATATGAAACTTTTTCCTCTACTAAAATAGGTGTAACTAAATATGTTATTCTCATACACTTTCACGAATTAATGGATCCTCTTTTGTGTCATTTCTAATCTTTCATTACATTTTTTGCACTGCTCTTCTTATTAATTTAGTGGAAAACTGGAAATGGATTTTATGTAGGACGTGCTCGGGATCAATTTCGTCTCGAACCCGTTTTGGTTAGTTGATTCTAATTTTTTCTCGATCTAAAAAGTTATGTACCGATCTCGTATCGAACGGGATTCGGGTATCGGTACCGGTATTGGGAAATCGAAATTTTCTCCTTTTTTCCGAGAATTTCTCGATTCTGTCCTGAAACGGTCCCGCATTAGTGGTCGCGAATTTTTTCACCTTATTTCGTAGTCCCGATCCCGTACCGAACGGGATTCGGGTACCGAAAATCGGTACGGTTCTAGGTACGGTTCGAGTTCGGACTCGAGGTTCGGGTCAAAATGCTCATCCCAATTCTATGTCTTTGTTACTGTACTAAACGTATACCCGCGCATAGCTGCGAAAATTACTTAACGACAAATAGTTAACAGTATGTAAATTATCTCAGTGGGCGAATCGGTAACCTGATGACTCGATCGGGTTAACCTGGTTGTCGAATCAGTGACCCGGTGACTCGACCGGGTTAACCCGGTGGATGAATCATGACCCGGTGACTCGACCTGGTTAACCTAGTGGTGAAACTCGTGCAACGGTGACTCGATCGGGTTGGTCTAATGGTCAAACCCATGATCCGGTGACTCGACCGGGTTAAGCCGATGGCCGATCACGAGACCCGATGATACGACCGCGTTGACTCAGTGGTCGTTCTCATGACCCGATGATTCGATCGGGTTGACCCGATGATCAATCTCATGATCTAATAACTCGACCGGTAATCAATGTCGTAAACCGATTTCGTAATCCCATATCGATCGAATTTATCCGATAATCAAACACGTAGCCGATAATGTTGCATGAAAAGTTCAATGTTGAAATTTAAATTTGAAATTATTTAACTTCTCAATAATTTACATGCACCCTTACCCTTTATAATGTTTATAGATTAAAGGTGCCTTTTACAACCCTTTATTACTCAATCATCACAAACATAGTTAATCTTTTTGTTTTTTAGTTCCTTTTTGCTTTTATAGCTTTTTTTTAAACATTATAAAAATAAGTTCAACTTAATTAATTATTACTAGTACTTGTGTATATAAAGGGCTTATAAGTTCAAAACGAAAATCATTGCACGAAAAGAGCCATGCCCCAATGGATTTCATATCCACTTGGTTCAACAATTTTAAGCTTCAGCTCTTGAATAAAAATGATCAAACAATAGCGAAGTACAATAGAAAAAAGATATAATTGATTTAAGACATTACGACTATTGAAACAAACAAATAAGAACAACGAACAGCACAAGTTCATGCATACCAAAAAAAACTTCCAAAACAAAAGGAAAAAAAATCATAACTCCCATTTCTATTCACATAAAACTCAAACCTTAGATCATTAACCTCTTCACGTCATGCACTTCCACCAAAATCTTGGCTTGGTTGCAAACCGACTCGAAACCATGCGTCCAGACATTGGCGAAACCAGTCATAGCTTGAAAAACATGCGGTAATCCCATTTGTAAATTGTTCAAGGTCATCGCCCTTCTTACACCTACTGATTTCTCATACTTACCCTTCTCTTCCTCCGCTTTCACCCTGAAAGCCTCCACCTTAGCACGTTTATCCAGAACCCGGTCCATCTTTTTACTCAGTGGTCCTGCCCCTGTTCCGTATTTCGTTTCCATAGAACGAAGATCCGTCATTTTTTTCTCAAGTTCCTTAAAAACTGAGTCTGACTTTCGCTTTTGCTTTTGCTCATCACCTTGTTGGACCACTATTGCATGAACTACACTTAAAAGGGCTTTGATGCCTTCCGATGCCACTTTATCAGGGGCATTATCGATCGCTAGCTGCCATTCTTCACAAAGGGTGTAAATTGCTGAGTCTTGTTTGTTTTGTGACGCCGGGTTTTTGCTGAACTGGAAAAGGCTGAGGCGAAGCCATCCAGTCAATGATTGGATGTAATCTCGTTGACTTTTGACCAAGTTGCAGAATGAGGTGTGCCATTGTTGGAGTTCAAGCTCAAGCTGAAGAGTTGACTGGCGATGCATCTCAGTTGTGTCATCTTTCAATGTGCCGACAATGTTGATGTATTTGAGTTGTTGCACTATGTGTGTCTGGACTTGGTGGCTTTCATATAAACATCTCCACATCGACATTAATCTACAAAAGTCAAAATTATAATAAAAATATCACAAAGTCAACAGCAAGAAAAGAAGCAATTTAGGTACCACCTTCATATCTTGTACTGTACTATCAAAGTGTATCTTGCTGACCCATAGATACTATAAAGTGTAATATGCAAAAAGACTAATGACATAAATACCCTTTAAAGGACAAGTAAAACGAGACTAACCCTTTAACAATCTCAACAAGCTGAGGGTAAAGCTCTGCCTCTCTAAGTTTAATGATTTCTTGCGACGTCGATTCAATTGATTGAGTAGAAACTGTCATTCTCGATTCCAACTTCTCCACCTCTATCTTCATTTTTTCAGTTTTCATGTAATCACCTCTCTTTATCTCCATTTTCCTCAATTGTTCTGTCTTCTTCTCATGCTCGATCTTCAAGCTCTCAGCATTCTAAAACCAAAACCAATAACAAGAAACATTTGACACCGTAACAGTAAGTTTCTAACCTATAATACTTACAAAATCAACATATATTTACCTTAACTTCGTCGTACAGCTTCCGTTCCCATTCGTACAGTCTCTCGACTGTAGAACCATGGCTACCGGGAATAGGCACACCATCTACTGCCATTTCATCACAGCCGAACTTCACGAACCCATTGAACCTCTGACTAGAGTTCCATGAGCACAAAAACGGATTCAAACTCTTCCCATGCCCACTCAATTTACCTTTAAACCATAACATCTGTGTAACTAATCATTTCTTATAAGGGCAACAAACTTAATTGTCACAAATCTGTTATCAAGTTCTTCATTTCTTATATGGGCAACAAACAAACTTAAAAATCACAAATATGTTATCAAGTTCTTCAATGCTCAATTGCCTACTTTAACTTTGACAATTCTGGTCAAACCAAGAATTTTTAACTCTTTCAGAACTTTAGATTTGATTATATATAACCTAACAAAAATTCCATAACCCAAAGTGGTCACAACTATGAATAACTTAATATTTTACAAACATATAGTAGTATTAAACTAAACAAAATCAAATCTTTGACCTCAAGAATTGACTAACAATTTCATGATAAAAACAAAATCATATTACCTGAGGATTGCTGGTCAGAAAACATGCATTTAGGAACTTCCAACAAAGCAGACAGTATGCCACCAGAATCAGCCGCCCTAAGAAAATACTCATCCAGTTCTTTTATAATCTCCATCAAGTCTTTACATTTACCAGAAACAACAACAACAGGCATTTCACATTGTGTAGTCTCATCAGAAGACACTTTGCTAAAACCACTCACAACAGATGGCGGCGCCGCCACACTTGCAGCCGCCGTTGTTGTCACTACTGTCTCTTCCCATTCGCTCTCCTCCCTCACTGTCTCAACTCTCTCCGACATGAATGGGTCCCAGAAATCCCATGTGGATGAAGGCGGCGGAGGGGGTGGCGGCGGAAGTGGAGTGGTGGATGTGTTGGTTGTGGATGTTGTGGTGGTCCATGTTTGGGAAGTTGGACTCATTGGCGGCTGTGGTGGTTGTGGCGGCGCGTGGTGTATGGGTGCCGGCGCGTGGTGTAACGGTGGCTGCACGTGGTGATGTTGGACTGGTGACTCGGCGGCGGCGAACTGGAGTAAGGCGGCGCCGGTGTTTTTTAAGGATTTTAAGTACATTGTGTGGGCGACTGAGAATGATTGCCTGGCTTTCACAAATTGTTTCATGTATCTTTTTCTACCTTTACATCTTGAAACAATTTCTTTACTCTCTAATCTTGAATAATAACACCCCATATTTTTATAAAACTTTCAAAACCAAGTTTTTAACTAAAATCCCATCTAGTTTCTCTTCAAATCTAAAAAACAGCAACAATTAAAATAAAAAATTTCTTAATGTTCTATCTAAAATCCCACCTGGGTTTTTCCGGGTTTTCTTTAAATTAACCAAAAGTGCAAAAAAGAAGGAAAAAAGGAAAAAAAAAAACCTCGGGTATTTCTTAATATTTCAAGAAAAATGGTTAATAACACAAGATGTGATTTTAAAAAAATAAAAAGAAGCTTTAAACATGAAAAACAGAATTTTCCTTTTTAGTACTCCAAAGCAAAGACACTTGTTTGTATGTATTTATTACTAGTATCACTTTTGCAGTCTTAAATGGACTTATTTATGTTTGGAATAATTTTAATTACAAAAATACCCTTATATGTAAGTGTAGTTATATCTCACACATGCATGATTCAGAGATGATCTCGTTTGGGGTTTGTTGTTGAGAGGACAAAAAAGTGCATGAGAGAAGCGTGGTGGAGTTTGAAGGGTAATTTGGGAAAAGTAAAATTTCAACGGACTTTTTTAATGTCATATATGGGAATGTTGGAAATGAATTAAATTTTGATTAATGTGGTTTTGACTTGATTTTTTATGTTGATGGTTTTAATTACAATGCAAAACGTACAAGTGGGAAGACTAATCTAAAATTTATAAAAAAATACAGAAGAATTATTTTTGTCAAAAAAAATTCAAACTTTTAAAAATCTGACGTAGTAATAAAATTATAAATTTTTTGAACTAATTTTTGTCATTATTGATATTTTCATTAGTGATAAAATAATGAATAATCACTAGTGATAAAACAATAATATAATATTACATTGTAACTTGTTTATTAAATATCACTAGTAATATTTTATTATTTTTTTAATTAGTGAAATATCATATTCATAATTATTTTTTTGTAAAATTTACAATTTTATTTCTTTTGATGATTGTTTACAATTTTTTAACATTTTGATAAAAATAACACCTCAGTGTTATTTTAATTTTAGATAATGAATGATAAAAATGAACGGATATTCAAAATAACTATGTATAAAAGGTTAATGTTTTGAACGAGTATAATAGACTATAAGTCACGGGGTATGATTTTAACGTTTGTTTTGCATTATGTTTTAAAAAAAATAATAATTTATCAAAGAAAATTATAATTTAAAAATTAGTAATGTGTTAAAATTTTAATTGATACTCAGTCACTGTTTTGATCACGTCTCCACAGAATGTAATTCAAAAAAAAATTATAAACATTTAAAAAATAATAAAAAGTAATAAAAAATAAATTAAAAATTAATTAAAAGTAATAATACATAATAATAAAGATAAAAATAAATCATATTAATAATAAAATGCTGATGTGAGATCTATATAAACCATTAAATTTAACATATACCACATCAACAAATTATATTCACGCAAACCTACTTTTCACCTTTAAAAAAAATATCTCACAAATGTTAAATCGTCAAACGACAAAAAAAAAACACCATCGCGACGAGAATTAAATCATCTTTCTAACGGGGTCACATGCATATACTTTCGATGAATTTTTTTTGTCTGAGAAAATCATATATGATTCGTATCACGAATCACATATGATTTTTCAGAATCATATATGAATTCATAAAATCATATATAATTCGTGCGTGATACAAATCATATATGATTTTCTCATACAAAAAAAAGTTCATCGTAAGTATATACATGTGCCCCTCGTTAGAAAGATGATTTAACTCTAATCGCGATGGTACGTTTCGTTTTGCGTAATGATTAATGGTTTGCGAATATTTAATTCTTTTAAAAAAAATATGAAAGTGGGTAGATGAAAAAAATAAAAAAAACTGAGATTGGTTGATGAAATATATGTTAAAATCTATACTATCTAATATATGAGTGTTTTGTATAAGTCCTCTAAAGGTAACATCATTAAGCACCATTAAATTCTGCTGATGTGTCAGTCCTATATTGAATCATATGTTTGGAAACTAAACATTACAATTATCATTATTCCTATTAAACCTTTTCAATAGTATTTGACTATTAAACAAAAAAAAAGACGCACCTTTTATAAAGCTGTCAAACGGTAACAATTTAAAAAAAAACACTCCCTTTAAAAACATAAATTCAACCATACTCCGTATCAAATCTTCCACTTTTGACTAAACGAAAAAAAAAGCCCCAACTTTAAAAGTTGGTTTTGATATCTTCATATCAAACATCTTCAAATCATATCTCTTTTATATAATAACCATACAAAAAAAACTATCAATATTAAATCCCCAATTTCATATATGTCCCGAAATTAAATATCCATCATATACTAATAAAATGCACCACATGTTTACCTAAAAAGATCATATCAAATCCTAGAAAAAATTACTTTTATTTGTTCGATTATTTTTTCTTTTTTTTCAATTGTTAGTATTTTTTTCTTGGTTTAATTGTGAAAAATAAACATTTAATTTCGAATTATGTATGTAGAAACACCTAATCATGGAAATAATTGTTGGCAAAAAAAATTATATGAATATAATTTCAGAACATTTAAGTTTATGTGATTTTCATTAATTTTAGATCTTGATGGACAATTTAATTTTTTGTATCTATTACTTTAATGTGTATATGATACTAATTTTTGGTTTTCAACTTTATAAATATGGATAGTAAATTTATTTGAGGAAAACCATGTGTCTTGATTGATAATTTAGAAAATCATCTCTGTGATTACATTATGCGAAGTTTTCGCTATAAAAATCTACAAAGGCCTTTGTATTTAGAAGGCTAATGCGATCTGCATATCAAAAAAATTTCCTTCTTCCCTATTATTAATAACCACGGTTTGGCAATGGTTTCATCGAGGACCTTAGTGCCGTAAGAGCAGACATACAACTCATCCTAATGAACGAGCAGGTATGACAAAACCAACTTAAAGTACATGCTTAGATTAGTGATTATGTACATATTATGAGTACCTAAAATCTCTTTATTATGTTAGGGTTTCAACTTGCATGCGTCACTTAGAATGTCTATGCTACCTATCTTTAAACAACAATTTAATGAATATGATGCCTTTGTGTTGCAGATGTAAAATTTAGGTCAGATCTAACCTGCATATCGAGTTGTTACAAACCTACCAAGACTAAATTTTGTTAGCAAGACCCAACCAGTGTGTTGATTTTTAGGGGTCAGCTCATGGCTTTGACTTTAAGCCTTTCAAAGAGATTTTGCAAAGTCAAACTGAAGCCATGGGTCAATTTGTTAAACTGAAGCCATAGAGCTGGTAAACCAAAGAAAAACAAACCTCTCAAATTATGGTAGTTACTTTAAGCATGATATCCTTTACTTATAAAATAGATTAATTTTACACTTCACTCTAATAAGACTTTATTTTTTCAAGATCTTGCATTTGTTACGTTTTATAATGGGAACCCCTACCTCCTTCCAAAAGCATTACGAGTACTCCCAACGAAGACATTTCAACTAACAAACGTAATGCGATTGATGTGGGAGATGAGGGATCAAGTACAAAGAAGCAACTTATTGACTTGATGTACAGTGATAATTGATCATGTTCTAAAGATCTTTATGTTTGAATACTTGAATAATTGTGATCCTCTAAACTATTTTTTTCATTATTTATGTTTCATGTTTGTTTGTTTTGATAAGTTGATTTGGGCATGCCACTTCAACAAAGTATTTTATTATTCCGTTGGATCATATTTTTAATACATTGCTTACAACTAATGTGTAAATTTTTATAGAGTATCCGCATTTTTTATTCTTAATTATTATGTTCTAAATTTCGCATTATCATGTTACAGTTAAGTTTGACTAATACAAAGTGTTTGATATATGACAATATGTGTTGGTTGAACAGAATTCAAAGTGTTAAATGAGACAGTTAGCATAGCCCACTATGTTAACATAAACATCAAAAGGGTTGAGTACCATAAAAATACGAGAATTATATAAAAGAGAGAACTAGATGAGAAAATTAGCATACCTAACAATATATGCTGAGACGACGTGTCTACAAGTAACATTGCACGAAAAACTTGAGGTTTACAATGTGGTTGCTTTATGTAGTTGTAAATGATTTTTTAGAATGTTAAGTTCAGTTGGCAAATTTGCAAGTCAAGACAACTAATCATCAACTGGTGGCTTCAAGTTCTGTAATGTGTCTAAAAACAAACCTTTGCAACTCTGTATAAACAACACAAGATGATCTGGTCAATATGAAGATTGAAAAATAAAGTTGTCCGCTTACTTAAAATATGCTGAAAAACATGTGCAACCTTTCTCTTATTTATTGCGACAACTGCATTCTTTTAAACACCCATTGATTCTAACAGCAGCTAACTTCACAATCTATCAAATAACCGATTAACAACTGGCTGAGCACACATAAAGGAATGTAAGCTAATCTAAATTACAAACACTCAACAAGAGCATATGGGCATATTATGCATTATAAGCTACTTATTGAACATTCAGCATAAGCTTTTAGGGTAACCATAGAAAAACACCCCCTTAATAATAAACAAGTAAATAGAACTATCAAATTATCCTAAACTCTCTATTGTGTTCTTATTCAAAAACATATGCGTGTAAGGATTTTGCTAGACTATAAATGACCTATGTAATTTATCGCTACTACCAGTGTGTAATGTCCAAAACCGGACCACGTTGAGACCAAACATTTGAAACTAATGGAACTGAAAAACGGATGTGTATAATTAGTACTATAGTCGATTAAGGATCAAAATTGATACACTGGTCCGTTATCTGTATTGAAACTTTTAGGCCAATGATTGTTTGTCCCATCTCATTCCTTAACTAAGCTTTAACATTCAGGTTATATTTCATCATTTAGGGTTAAAACAAGTAAAAAGAGAATCTTAAAATCTAAAAGAAAACGAGTAAAAAACTAATGCACACAGCACAACCCAACCTATAGCAAAAAGTGTAACTTTTTTTACCCAAATTCGTTAATCAACCTGCCAACCCACCATCGAACACACGTTAGAAGAGGGAATTTTGTAGTAGGAGACCTAAGCAAGGTAACGATCCGCCATGAATAGCAATTTAGAATTGGTGGAATATGCAAAAGGATTGTATCATTCATATAGAATTATATGCGCTTCATCCTCTTATACTCTTTTGTATGTTTCAACTCTTACACTCTTATACTTGACGTATTAAGTAAATCAATGTTAAAAAAATAACACTTATATAAGTTATTGTACTATATGGCAAACGCTGACTGCAAAATAGGTGATAGTAGCTTTGACTTGAGATTAACAGAAGCCATTTTGGTAAAAAAAATGGATTGTGCAATGGAACACGACTTCGTGTAGATCGGTTGCTGAAAAGTGCCATTCACGCAACTATAATCAACTGAATCCATTTTGGTAAACAAGTGATACTTGGAAGGATGAGAATATTACCTACTGATAAACGTTTGTCGATAAAGATAGTAAGGAATCAATACCTCATGTCCATCTCTTTCGCGACGACAATCAACAAAAGTCAAGCTTGGGCAAGTCGGTTAGTATTTGTCACGACATGTTTTTACACATGGCAAACTATTTATGGTCGTCTCTCATGTTAAGAACAAAAAAGGACTGAAGATGGTTATTCAAGACGAAGAACGAAATCTCACTAGTAGCACGACCATCTTGGTGTACAAAGAAGTATTACATAATTTATGATCAGACCTACATGTATGTGTATGTCGCATTCGTATAATAAAGGATTGGTGTTCTATATTTTTTGTGATTTTCCTATTGTGTGTGACGTTTTTATGAACGCAATTATCTGTATACTTTACGCTTCTTTATCAAGATGTGTTTTTATAACTAATAGCTTCATAATACACATCATAATTTCCTAACTTTTTCGACATTTCTTTTAAACTACCCGTGAATTTCACGTGTCTTTTAGCTAGTAGAGATATACATTAAACTTTTCCTATACAATACTACTGTAATAAATAAGGTATAAATAATTACACCATTCGTCTCAAATTAAATATATGCCATGTATTAAAAGAATAAAATTGAAAATCTTGTTATTACAATTCTCTTATCTATTATAAAATATACTTAATATGTGACAACGGAAAATATATTATTAAACATATAATATGAGACGGAAGAATTAATTGTGATAAGTAAGAATAAAAAATTATTATTGTTATTTTAAATAATAAAAATAATAGTATTAATAATAATATTGTATAATATTAATAAAATAATGAATAAAATAATAAAATAATATCAAAATAATCATAATAATAATTAAATTATTATTATTAATTATTTTAATAATGTTATTACTGTAATAATATTGTTATAATAATAAGTAAGAATAATGACATGTAAGTTGTGCGTTTTTATTGCTCGTTTGTAGGCGTTAACGAGTGTCAAGATGGTAGTAGAAACAGGCTTACTAAGATTTAGTATCACACATCTTCGTGCTCCGCATTATAGTGACAAGGCACAAGCTCTCATAAAACACTTTCTTCTCACCGATTTAGCCATTTTGAGAAAGATGAGTTAATTCTTAAGCTTATGGAAATTTGGTTGTGTATGGTTTGTTTCAGGACGCACACTCTTCGGTCTAAGTGTCGTCATAGAAACGGTTCGTATTTTGTGTCATCTTCGATTTGTGGTGATATCATTGTTCACTTTGTGCCAATGTTTCAAAAAAAGGTCTATAAGGCCGATAAATCGCTACAAGACCCTCAACCTTGTCGATTAATGAAAAAGAGATTAATGGCGGTAAACTGTGGTCAACGACGGTCAAGGGAGGTGAAACTTGTCCAAAACCTGTAAACTTTGCCAAAAATACCGAAAACTCAGTGTAAACTTATCTTCATCACTTATAGTAACTATTTATATGACAAGTAGTATTTTAAGAATAATATTGCCAAAAATACCTAAAACTCATTAGAAATACTCAAAACTTGACGAAAATATCAAAAATTTGCTAAAAATGCCAATTCGATTAATCCCGCCTAGAATGATTACAAGCTACAAAGTGGTGGACCGGCCGACTAACGATTTACGATTTTTGCAATATTTGTGATATATAACCTTACTAAGCCTTATGTTCCTACTTGTCTAGAGCAATTTGTTCATGTTGATGCTGTGGTGTTTGATTTACACGGTGGTTTTACTTTGGATCTTCTGGATAGATTGTTTCCTGGAGGGTTGTGTACTGTCAAATCCATCCCCCAAGTGTTGGTTGGGATTTTATAGTGTCATGAAAGGAGCTCTTGATAAGGTGATTTTCAAAACCGATAATATCTTTTCTTGGGTTACTTTGTTATTATTGCATGTTAATGCAATTATGCCTAGAAACGTAACTTGCACTTTTCGGTCTCGCTTTGTTTTGATACGACAATATATAAAAACAAGCATTTACGAAAACAACGAAAAACGAATTCTTGAGCTCAAGTATTTTTCATTTCATCCATTATCACTTAAGGTGTGAACAAACAAGTTTTCAACCTAACTAAGTGATCAAGGATTTAGTTTTTCTTAAAATTCACTTTTTATTAAATGTGACAAAAGTTTTTTTTTAACTTTATTTTTAAGAAAATGTTTTATTAAATTAGAAATTTGAAAATCTGAAAATGTCATATTCCATATGGTTTAGGGGAGCGGAGTTTACTCCGGCGGTTTCATAAATAGGTGTGCGGTTCTTTATTGATAAAGAACCGCGGGCACCTTTAAGGAACCGCGCACAGAAAGAGCCGTTGGGCAGTTGTCTTATAAATAATGGACCATTCTCAGATTTTCTCTTCACCTCTTTTGCACACAAATTTCCAGATTCAATTCATCTTCTTAAATTATTTAAATCCTTGGTTATTTGGTTGATTACTACTTGTTTAGAAGTGAATCTTTCTCCCCCATTTTTTCCTCTCAAATGCAAAGAGAAGAACACTTTCATCCCTGAAGTGTTATGTCTACCTCAAAGATCTATTAAAGATCAAACATTATTTTAATTCTTGTTGTTGTGAAGATCCAAGTAGTTGTGTCTATTTGGAAGTTGTGTATGTATATTGGTTGTAAGTTTATGGACTTAAATGACCCAAAAACAGTATATTTAGGAATAAATATGGAAATAATTTAAATCAATGTCTAAAACCTTCAATCCCAAGTAAAATCAGTTTAAAATATATCAGAGTAGCGTACAGGTTCCCCTAGGATCTTAATCAAAACAACAAACCTTTTACCAAAATACTTGACCATTTACTGTATGTTTATGACAATAGGGAAAGAAATCTGTTTTAGACCAAATTACTACAAAAGCAATCCCGCAATCCTTCTACAGCAAGCTCCGCAATTCAACAACTTCAAGTACCTGAAATACATGCTTAAAATCATCAACACAAAGGTTGAGCAAGTCTATAGGTTTTATAAAACATAATTGAACACATCGTAAAAATCATTCACAATTGTTTAATAGAATTGTGGCCATACAATCTATTAATCAGGTATATTATATTATAGCAGTAGCTATTGAATTGTATTAAGCTCATGACACGGACCCCTTAACTTAGTTACCCACGCCAAATGCTAGCATGACTAGAAAAATTACCAGTGCCCCTACTAGGGTATTAATTGCAAGAATACCAATTCTCATTCACGTAAAATTATCCTTCCCAGCGGGTTACTCAGCGTAAAGCCCTGGTCTCAGATAGGGTTGTCAGCCCAATAGTACTATTATTAGAATAAGCGGCTATTCCCAACTCGCAACATCAAGTAAGAAGATAGTTAACGGCACATGAATTTAGGGTCTTATGCAATTAGGTACTTATACAATTCATCTCATCAAAGGCAACATCGGGTCCAACAATTACTCATGACATGTGTTCATTTTACTTCAAATAGCATGTATCCCCCTCGCGGGTTTTAAAATCATTAAAACAAGTAGAAAGCGAGGCTATAGACTCACCTGAAGTAATAGTAGTAGTAAGACGATCTTCGACGATAGTTGATGCCCGTTAAACACAAAAACCGCAACCTATCAAATAAGGTGCGTTCATCAATAATAACTCGAGTAAAATCCATACTTAGTAATATCAAACTCAAAATCATAAAATCACAATCAATCCAAAATAAAAATAATACAAGTGACCTTTTTATTCCATTCTATATGTTTATTCTATTAGTTAATTCCTTCGATACAAATCTGCCGGTACACACCAAATGTACAAGCTCATTTACCCCACTTAAACACGTCAATTTTTTATGATACTAATCAAAAGCTTCACTTACTATATATAGAAAGCCCTGTTAAAAACTCATCAAAAGATTTCACATTTAAAGTTCCCTGCCCGACTCATCTTTGAACTACAAAAACCGGACAGTTTTACGCCAACAATTCATATAGTCTTTTAACACATTTATTTTTCTCCGTTTATGAAACCGACACTCAACTTTGAAAATAACTCGACATCCTCATACTTAACATTAAAAATCAGTCCATGACATATTTAAAAATCCATTTCATAGTCCCCGAGATTCGATCCATATATCGACAACAATTATATATTGTGCCGATACTTGTCTCCCGGTACACGAAATAATCAAACAAACGTAACTTTTCGCTCGTTTGGAGCTAGAAGTCCTACCTTATACCAAAACGAAGGTAAAAACATCCTCTACAGCAATATCTAATAAGTTCATCTCAAACTCGAACTCATATTTTCAGAAAATTAAATTTAATAATCTGTTATAAAATATATATTTAAAAATCCTTCAAAATTAATTTTTCACCACATTTTAACCCCATTTTTACCACTATGATCATTCTTACACTACTAGTTTATATCATAACATACTAAATCATCCTAGATGATTAATTCATAAAAACCCAACTCAAAAATATCAACATGCAATCATAAAAACTAATATATATAAACATAAACACCTACATACAACAACAATTTAAGATCAAAACACAAGATTTTCATCCAAAAATAGGTTTTTCAAAAGTATCAATGCATGTGGGAAATTTTCATACCAATGGATAGAGAATGATGAAACTAAGATGGGTCTTTAATTAGTTTTAAGAGATTCAAGCTTGAAATAAAAAATTTGGGGTGTTTGTTCTTGGTGTGGTGGACGGCAAAGAAAGAAAAAGAGGAAGAGAGAGAGAGTTTTTGCATGTGTTGTGATTGTGTGTGTGTTTGTGGTTTAATTTTCCATTTTATATGGGAAAAGTTTAGGGTAGTTTTTGCCAATTGTGATTCTTTTGGAACAAAGTACAAATACTTTGTTAAAAAACGAGAAATGACTATTAGTCACTTTTGAAAATTTTTACGGGTCTCGGGTTTCATAAAAATGCTTCTCAAAACTTAAAACACACACAAAATATGATATTATATAGTCCCGGCACGACTTAATACGACATTTAAATAAAAACGTCAACATATTAAACATCGACATGTTTAAAATAAAACGTAAAATTTCTCGGTCATCCGTCGATATCGTCATCACTAATAATCCTCGCAACTCGTCAAAACGTAAAAATATAATTTCAACATCATCCAAATCAAATTACCAATCGTCATAATAATCAACCTCGTCAAAAATTTCAAAAATATACGTAAAAATATAATTAAATAATGACCACGATTTTGGGTTGTTACAATATGTCACCATGAAAATCCATTTTGGTATAACAAATCCATTTTCCTCCCCCTTAACATATGCCATGATATTCGAAAACATTTCGCATATGTCGGGATGAGCCATCACGTTAAGTCAAACCATTTGTGATAATTTCCTATATTAAATCACATTTTCTCCCCCATATTAAAAATATTAACCCAATCGATGTTTTTAATATCAATTGATTTAATGAAGTTTAAAAGGTTTTTGGGAAGAAAAATGCAAGTCCGTTTTATCTTCATGAGACCAATTTGTGAGATATGATACCGATTTGTAACATGATCACATATTCACCATACTATAAGAAATTGACAAGGTTGGACCTCATTGATGAAAACATCATATGATAAGACCAAATGGTTTTTGTCGGCAAATGTTGGTCGCCTCGTCACGTCTGAAGTCATCTCTTGACACCACATGTACGATTGGTATTGTTGTCTTGACACCAATTAGTGAACTTGGCACTTTCGGCATTGAAGATTCTGAACGCTTGACAATTGCTCCCCCTCAATTGTTGACATGTGTTCTATTGAAAGAGCTGTAGTCATCATTTGAGTAGTCGCATCGTCAAGTATGTAGATACCAATTGTAGATTGCTATGATAGTAGATATGATAACCCCATAAAAACAAGATTTCTCTTCTTGTGACAAATAAATGCACTGACGTGTACATATATCCGTGTTAGATTGTGTTATAATGTAAACACAATCCCTTACATGGTTATAAAGTAAACCATGACCGAGAAAATCAATTCCCGTTGTGAGCCAAAGTTTTCATAAGAAATACTTGACTTTAATATGAAAAACGGGTTGCAGTCTGAAATAACTACAAGCCATTTGGGCATGTTTTATGAAATATTTTCAACTTTTGTATGAACTCTATTTATGGCGCCGTGTCAATATTAATCGACATTTCTAAGGCCGTAAATATTATCGTACCAAAAGACATGCCTTTGAAAAATAAAGTAAAAATATTTTTGGATTTTTCTAAATTTTTCAATGTTTATGGTTTTTATATGGTTTTATATTTTTGTATTTTGCTTTTATGGATAAAAATATAAACAATATATACAGATGATCACCAAGGATATGGAGAATAGTTTACCACCACTATTCTTTCGCTTTATCTGCCAGTTCCTTTAGAGTCTCGGGCGAAAAAGTTCTCAATCCTAGCTTGTCGGCCAAAAATTTCATTCGAGCGTGATCTAAAGCCTTCGTGAAAATATCCGCCAATTGATACTTAGATCGGACAAAGTAAAGCTCTATTACTCCATTTTCCACTTGCTCCTTGATAAAGTGGTAGCGAATGTCAATATGCTTCGACCGGGAGAATTGAACATTGTTGCAGCATAAGGCAATTGCACTCTTGTTGTCGCAGTACATTGGAATTTTATTGAAACCTAGACCATAGTCGGTTAATTGCGATCTCATCCAAAGATTTTGAGCACAGCAACCGGACATAGCTATGTATTCTGCTTCCGTACTTGAAATTGCAGCGCTTTTCTGCCTTTTCGATGCCCAACTGATTAGTCGATATCCTAGTAGTTGCAAAGTTCCACTCGTGCTACGCCTTGTATCTTGACAACCCGCGTGATCCGCATCTGCATATGCCATAAGTGCAATCAAAGAGTTCTTCGAATACCAAAGTCCCCGATTGATGGTTCCTTTAAGATACCGAAAGATCCATTTAACAATAGCTAAGTGTAACTCAGTAGGCCGAGTTTGATACCGAGCACACATACATATTGCAAACTGAAGATCAGGTCGACTAGCTGTGATATACAGAAGGGTACCGATCATTCTATGATAAAGTGTCGGATCAACGGCAACTCCATGTGGATCTGCATCAAGCTTAGTTCGTTCCACCATTGTTGTATCCACGGGGTCGCAAGATTCCATCTTATATTTCTTAAGAGATTCAAGGGCATACTTGGATTGATTGATAAAGATGCCTCTGGGACTCTGAGATATCTGAAGACCTAAGAAGAATGATACCTTGCAATCATTGACATCTTAAACTTGGAAGACATGAGTGTCCCAAACTCATCGGATAAGGTTTGGGTCGAGGCATCAAGTATAATATCATCAACATATATTTGTACCACAATCATATCTTTACCTCGTTTCTGAATGAACAGCGTGGGATCCACCTTGTCTTTAGCGAAGCCGTGCGTGATGAGGAATTGTGACAATAGATCATACCATGCGCGTGGAGCTTGCTTCAACCTATAGAGAGCCTTCTTAAGCTTGTACACATGATTAGGATATTTAGGATTCACAAAACCATCCGGCTGTTGAACATAGACCTCTTCCTTGATTTCACCATTAAGAAATGCCGTCTTCACATCCATCTGATAGACGATCATATTCATGTGGGCTGCATAAGCAAGGAATAGTCTAATAGCTTCCAAACGGGCAACAAGTGCAAAGGATTCCATAAAGTCGATGCACAATAATTGCTTGTATCCACGAGCTACTAGTCGAGCTTTGTTCTTCAATATTCCACCTAACTCGTCGAGTTTCACCTTGTACACCCATTTCAAAGTGAGTAAATGCACTTGATCCGGGCATGGGACAAGTTCCCATACTTCAAGACGTATAAATTCATTAAGTTCTTCTTGTATAGCTTCTATCCAACAGGATTGAGTAAAAGGTTCTTGCCATGTCTTAGGTTCAACTTCAGTGAGAAAAGCATCAAAATGACAAAACATTGCATTTTCTTGTAACTGACTTCGTGTGGATACCGGTCGATTAGGGTCACCAATAATAGAATCTATAGGATGATCCTTTGTCCACTTGCTGTCATGTTCACGAATACGTGGATTGGAGTAGACCGTAGTAGGATCTTCCTATGAGGTGGACGAACCGGCTTGATTATGGTCGGGAATTGGTACACCAAAGAATGGAAGTTCACGCATTTAAGCGAATTCCAAGTCGTGATCATCATCATCCTATTCATCATCAATAGGCATGACATGGGTAGTTGATTCAGGTGTTGGTTGAGAATCACTTGTTGAAGGTATATCTTGACCATTAGTAGGTGCAGACGTATCTGATTGTGCTTCGGTTGCTGGAGCGACAACTTTGTTGAACAAAGCTATTACTTCAGGTTCTGGAGCAACAATACTTGGAGGAGTAAAAATTTCATCAAAGAACGGTTGAATCAACATATCACATTCATTCCTAGAAGGTGGTGTAAATGATGATGAAGTAGGGTTGTTTGGGACAAGACCAGAACTAATGTTACTAGGTCCCATTTCATGAAGTGCGGGCTCAGAGCTGCTTTGCTAAGAAGCCATTGCCGTCAGCTCATCAAAATCAACATTCATAGTTTCGAGGATCTTACGAGTATTACGATTGTAGATTCGGTATGCCTTCTTAATGGGTGCATAACCAATGAAAATACCAATATCAGCCTTGGGTTGAAGTTTTCCTAAATTGTCACCATCATTATTTGGATAGCAAAGAGAGCCAAATACATGAAGATATGATAAATCTGGTACGTTTCCATGGAGAAGCTCATATGGTGTTTTACCATGGCGTTTTAGAATTAGTGACCGGTTTTGGGTGTAAAATGCTTTAGATACTGCTTCTGCCCATAAAAACAATGGAGCCTTTGCGTAAATTAACATCGTTCGAGCAGCTTCCATAAGTGTGCGATTTCTCCTTTCAACGACACCGTTTTGTTGTGGAGTGCGAGCAATGGATGTTTCATGAGATATGCCAACTTCTTCATAATAATCACGTAAAACTTGATTCACAAATTCAGTTCCATTATCTGTACGAATGCGTCAGACAGTAGTGTTGAGACGCACTTGAATCATCTTGAGAAATCCGATGATGAATTTAGGTACCTCATTTTTTGTTGTAAGAAATTTCACCCATGTAAACCGAGAGTAATCATCGACAATGACGAGGATGTACTTTTTACCACTAAGACTTTCAACACGCATTGGCCCATAAAGATCCATATGAAACAAATAAAGTTTCTCTTGGTTGGCGTCTTCAGTCTTGGGTTTGTATGACTTTTAGTGCTTTTCCCCATTGTACACGCGGAACAGAAATGGTCCTTGTGAAATGTAAGTTTAGGAAGACCACGAACAAGTTCGTTTTTCGCCAAATGATTAATAGCGTCAAAGTTAAGATGAGTTAACCGTCGATGCCATAACCATGACATAGTCTTCGATGCTTTGGAGAGAAGACATACGAGAGAAGCGGCCATCATGTCTTGTAGAGACAAAGTATACAAATTATTCCCTCGAGTACCTTTCAATAAATCAACCCCTTCCAAATTACGAATGAACCAGGTATGCTCTCGAAAAGCAACTTCTAGGTTTGCATCACAAAATTGTCCCATAGAAAATAAGTTGTGACCGAGACCTTCCACATAATACACTCTTGAAATTATAACATTCCCAATATGATATTCAAAATAACCCATTATCTTTGCAATATGATCATTTCCAAAATCGAACCGTACCAAGAAACTTGCTAACGAAATTTCTGAGCTGAGAGCGATCTCCGGTCATATGTTTATAGCAACCAGAGTCCAAATACCAGAGAACAATTTGGACCACCTGTTTTCAACAACAACAGTAGACAATGCATTGGAAACTATTGGTTCCAAAGTGTTAGCAGATACAGATATAATATTATCAGAATTGCTAACATTTGTGTGGCCCTTAGATTTCCTGCGTTTTCTAATGTAAGTTTTTCCACTAACAGGTTTTATTGTTCCAACTTTCTGAGGTTTTGGAGTATTAGCGGGCACTACAGTGGGAGTAGACCTATTTAAAGGGCACTTTGTTCCTACAGTAGTGTCGGTGTTCCTAGTTAAAGGACATGCTTGTGTTTTGGTAGCCTTGGTACTCCTAGTTAAAGGGCACACTTTCTTCGCCTTAGTGGGAGTGATCCTAGTTAAAGGGCACACATTTCCTACTATAGTGAAAGTTCTACCAGTGTGACGCCACATCCAGCCAACTTGGGGTAACACTTTCCCAGTCGGTTTCCATTCTAAACCATTTTTACGGGCATTCATCTCATTCACATGGTCAATAAGGCAAGAATCATGACGACTAGAAAACATACATTCATTGCAATTCCAACATTTCAAATCAGAATTCACAGTAGGCTTAGAACGCTGCACAACTGCAGAGCCTTTAGGTTTAGCTACATGATTCTTTTTATTCAAAACAGAAATAACATTCCTAGGATGGGCTTCTACTTTCTTCTTCACTTGACTACTAGATGGGGGCAAGATCCTATCATTCTTCTTGTTTCTTTTAAGCTTAGATCTTTGAGCCTTAGTAGTGGTGCTTACTCCTGTAGAAGGCAACATGGGAATATTAGAAGCTAGTTTTGATTTTTCCTTATCTTTAGTGACCAATGTTTGAGATGGTTTAGTCCTAGGGTCCTTGTTAAATGGTGTGACGGCGATGAGGTTTGTTTTGATAGCACTAGAGCACAGTGCTGAGACAGTGGCTGCGTTATCCACAACATTCTTACCTTTTAGGGTACGAAGTGTTTCCTTTAACTCAGTCAAAGCCAGATTTTTACCACAAATTTGTTCCCTCAAATCAGATATTTCCACCGACTTTCGGATCAATTGTTCAATCAATGATTGATTATGTGCAGTGGTATTAGCACGTGTGGGCTTTACTGAATCGAAGAGTCTTGTATTTTTCTACTTTAAGTTATCAACTTTGGACAAAATCTTGGAAACTCGATTATCTAGCTCAAGTTTAAAATTCTCAACGGCCTCAAGTACGTTCACACAGTTAATCTCCTTAGATTTCTCTATGTCTATCGACAATGATTTAGCAACCTTGTCACTTGGCTGACATTGTTTTGATTTTAAATTCAATTGAAAATTATTTTGAAAATTTCATCATCGATATTAACACCTTCGAATGACGTTTCAAAGATTTCTTGAATAAATTTTTGCTTGCATTCAAGCGAAAGACAATGTGTTTGAATCTCATCAAACATTTTGAAAGCGAATAATATGAATCTTGAAGCTTTAAAAATTCAGCGTCGGATTTGTGACAAGTAATATCTACCACATTATCCACAGATTCAACATTATGCACAATAGAATCATTATCAACACTTTTATTCACACAGACGGAAACTATATCATGAGACATCACTTGCTTCAGAAGCTGATCATTTTGGCGTGAAACTCGTTCTATTTCAAGTAAACTGTTTTCATAAGCATCATCCATTTCATTGAAAACACGTCTAACATCTTCTATTTCGAAAAGCAAATCTTGATCAATATTACTAAGACAAGCTTTAACATTGTTTACAAATGGAACAATTTCGTATCGAAATGCAACTCTTGTGTGCTCAAAATTCCATTCACCTTCCGTTATGGCCGAAGCCGTCGTACGTTCCAAAATGACCTTGTCAAAATCGGCTAAGTGTTGGTGCACCACATTTAAGCTAACGGACACCTTACTTACCGGTGGAATTAACTTAGTTAAATCCTTTTTGACAAGTGTAGGAGACGTACTAGGAAGGTTTTCCGTTGACAAACTTTGGGGCACAAAAGCTGATAATTGAGCTAATTCCTTTTCTTTTTAGAAAATTGATCTTTATTATGCTTATCATAATCAAGCTTATGGAATTTTGAAATCATTTTAGATTGAGTTTCTTCCGCAAGTGACTGTGTATCCTCAGTACTAAGAACATAAGGTGCTTCTTTCGATTTTCCAATTAGGATCACATCATAAAGACAAGGAATATATTCCTGAGCTTGTTTTTCATAACCAGGATTAGGTGGTAAATCTTGAAGACGCTTAAGTTCGAGTTCTTTAAGCGATTTAGTTAAAAGATGAACCTTTTCTGTGAAGCGTAATGTTTTAAAAGCTGTTGTTCTTTGAATTTAAGAAGTTTGGCAGCATTAATTTCCGATTCAAACTTTTTAGACTCGAGAGTTTCGAAATACGTTTTAAGTTTCTGAAAATTATTGACAACCGACTCTTTTTCTTTTAATTCATTGGAAATATTAGCTTTTAATGATTCTATTTCTTTTAAGTGTTCAATCTTTTCAAAACGAAATTGGTCAAAATTCAGAATAGGTTATTTCTCTGCTTGAGGCACCATTTCAAAAGTTTTGACCCTTTCCCTATACAGCGCAAGCTCAGCGGTTAGGTTGGCATTCATATCTATGGTTTGTTGAACAGCCACATTCATGTTATCAATAATATGTTTAGGCACCATTACCAGATCACGTTCATCATAAGATTCCATACCCGTCGTAGCATTTTGTTGAGGTTCACTTAAACGTGTTGGATTGGATACCACATAATTTGAGTTACTAGTTCCCGAATGTTGTTCAAGGTTGTTATTGTCATGCTCAACAAGATGTGGATTATCATGAATATTATTAGATGTGGTTGGTACCTCACTGACGACATCAGAACCGTAGTTAGAGAGATTAGCAACGAGATCAGCTTGGGCAGAGTGAATGTCATCACAATCTGAATCATATGCGTCAACATCATCTGCTTGATAAGCTGCATTAGAAGTAGGAACGACTGCAATGCCTTCATTGTCTGCTGCCCCTGGGTATGCGAGAAATGATAACTCTTCTGAATCCAAAATCTTTCCTTTTGACTGAGCATCCATAATACATGACTTTTGCTTAGCTTGATTTAGCATTTGTGTACTCGATATCGTTCTCGGTATCTAATCGAATTGATCACGGTTAATGGTGGAATAGTCGGTAATGGTCACTAAAAGGGGGAGCTTGATATTATCTATTTCTAATAAAATGACAAGTTAAACAACTAGGAAGAAAGGCTTAAACAAAAATAGCAAAAGGATTACAGCGATTAAAAACTAATTAAAAGTAAATTTTAAAAATAGAATAAAGTAAAATTAAACTAAGACAAAACTTGTTTAAAAACAACACTATGTAGAAATTTGGAAAAAACTTACTTTTGAAACTTAAAACTTTATAAAACTAAAAAATTAATCCCGTCGGAATGCCCTATCGGAATCCGATCGGAATGTGGGAAAATGAACTTTGTCGGAATGTCTTTGTCGGAATGTAATCGGAATCCACTCAATCGGAATATCAATAATACTAATGTCGGAATAACAAATCGGAATAACAATCAGAATGTTGCTGTCGGAATAGTTCTTATCGGAATATCAGTGTCACTTCTGTCGGAATACCAAATAATTTCTCTTGTCGGAATCCGAATCGGAATCCTCGTCGGAATAGAAAACCCTTTTCCGATACTATGTATCGGAATAAAAATGAAGCTGGTCGGAATATAAAAGCCCTAATCCGATGTGTGATCGGAATGCTTGTCGGAAAGTGAAACCCCTTTCCGACAGTTTTTGAATTCGAAATAAGCCAAGTTTTTAAGCTACTTTTAATAAGCTCAAACCAAGACTTAACCAAATTAATAATAAGCTGAACTAATAAGCATAAAATAAGAACTTTCAAAACTTTAAATAAGCAAATCTTTTAAGACAAACCATAAAAGGATGAAACTTTTTTAGAAAAATGAAAAGTGAATAAACTAAATACAAGATAAGCCAATAAGCATGATAAGCTCAAAGCTTAATCCGTATAAAACTTAGATAGAAACCAAAAGATAAACTTTTGATCTCATAAACATCAAGATGAAACAAAATCAAAGATTATTACGAATCAAAGATAAACAAAATAAAGAAAGGTAGAAGAAGATTAAAGATGAAAAGCTTAACTTGAACTTATAGATTAATGATTCCAAAATACAAGATCAAATCAAAGCTTAAACATGAAAAGAAAGAAAAGATGAAGTTCTAGTGAGAGAAAGTTAAACACTTTCTCTCTCTAAAAATAAACTACAAAAATTGAAAAATGAACTAATTAACTAACAAATAACACCCTCCTAATGTGTCATTAGGAGGGTATATATAGGAGGTGGGGAGTGCATGTGTTGCTTCATTCTTTCTTTTCGTCTCGACTCGATTTAAATTCTTTGTCTTCCTCGACGTCGTCTCGGGATTTGTCGATATAATTTTAACTCGTCATATAAATTTCTTCTATAATTAGACTTGAGTTCTTCGACTTCATTAAACATTCGTCTTTAGACTTTTTCTTCGAAAAATCTTCAGAATAGGCCTTGGAATTCCGTTCTTTATATACTCTTGATCTTTTGACTTCGTCTTTTGTCGTTTTCTTCGATAAATGCCCGTGATAGCCCATGTTTTCTTCCTTTTTTCATATTTTTATCCTGAAACACAATAAAAACACAAACCACGCATAATTCCGACTTTTACGACATAAAATACATGTTTTGATCTTGTTATTATTGGAAATAAGTGGTAAAAGGATAAGTGTTTTCACACTCATTAAATCCCCTACACTTGACCATTGCAATGCCCTCATGCAATGCATTAATTTCAAAGCACAATTTACATTTCTCATCATAAATAACCCACCTTGGCCATTATTAAATACTAAACTTTAAAAAGATAGAAATATGTACAAAACAAGGAAAGAAATCAAAAACTTACATTGGGGTTTTGGCAGTCATGAATGTTCATCATCCTCAAGTTTCACGTTCCCCATACCAAGCTTAAAAACGAGATCATTGTTATTATAAGTTAGCAAACTATCACGAACTCATGTGGCCCAATTATTTACTTAGACTCCCTTATTCCTAGGTGTATATCTTATATTTTAATTTTGTTTTGAATGATCACGAGGATGCATTGTTTGACTTATTTCAATAGTTTATTTAGGCCGAAAATAAAGTGGGACGATTTAATCAATAGTTAGCTAAAGGACAAAATCTTTTAAAACTACTTCTCGGGACCTCATAAAGTTCATATCTTGGCATAACTCGCTTCACGATTTGAGACCTTTCTCGGACCGATATTTGGCAGCGACTTCATACTTCGAATCTTGAGAGACTTTCTTGAAATTATGGTCTTCTATTTATAATATGACTTTCTTCACTTGAAGTTTTTGAGAGATTCTTCATATTTGGACCACAACTTCTTCATTTTTCTCCAATCTTTATTTTGAACTTTGATATACAACGATCCGCCTCCTTTTAGGACTTGGATCTATTTATCCTCATACCTTGTTATGGCCTTTTTGGAAAGACTTCTCCATGATCTTTAGGGGAGTACTTTCTTTTCGTCGTGTGTCTCGATCCTTCATATTGATTTTTGATAAATGATTCTTCACATCACTTGGGATCTTTAGCAACAAAATGTAGCCCTCATGCCTTGTTAGGGCCTTTTCGGACTCGCCAATCTTCGCATCCCACTTCAATAAGTTATGCCTTGGCTATGAAATCTAATTAATACCGAGCAACTTTTAAACGATCTTGTGCTAGAAACTAAGTAACTTTTCAAAACGTACAACCTTATTTATTGCAATTAAATCTATTAACAAGCGATGGGAGAAAAAGCTCATAATCAACTCACATAAATTCACGAAAGAATACCAAACTTATAATTGACTCTATCATCTCTCGTTCTCCACAATTTAAAATCTCAAGGAATGAGACTCGTGGATGCTTAGCCAATTAAATCAAAGTTTTGGGTTTTCAAGTCATCTATAGGATCTTGCAAATTCTTAGACTCTTTCAAGTTTAAAATTCGCATTTCAAAGTTCCCTTGATAAACGACTTTCTAGGGTCAATTATAGGAACTTGCGAAAAGTTCTTGTTCTTAACCCGTGAGAGTTAAGACTTTCGCGTTTTAAAGTTCCCTATATCAAAGCCTAGCAAAACTTGACTTAAACACGTTAAGGATACTAGCTAGAGTAAACTTAGATAAGTATACTCAGGTTTAGTCAAAAGATTCATGACTTTGAAAAATTAAAACCACTTTATTCAAAATTTATTCTAGCAAAGAAAGTAAATAACGATAACAAAGGAAAAACTACTAGGCCAAAATAGATTAAAAAAATTTGAAAAATGTAAAAAAATCAAATTTTCCGGTTAAAATGAGAACAAATTCATGGAAAAGACCACTTACTTCGATAGAAGTACCCCTACACTTGATATAAACATTGTCCTCAATGTTTAGGCATGTGGGAGTAAACTCCCCTACACTTAGGACATTGTGCACGTTGTTTAAATCTTTAATAATTATCTTTTTTAGTTCATTTTTCTCGACTCAATCCGAATTGATATAACAATTTTAAGCTTGACTTGATTGTTTTTGGTTGTAAAAATAGCTTGTTTGGAATCTATGTCTAATTGGCACAAAGCATTTAAAAGGGAAAAATAATCTATATTACCTACGTATACGTACTACGCTAAAATATAAAATATAAAAAAAATGTAAAACACAATTTTACACTAAAAATCTAAAATTCAAAATATAAACCTAAATCTATTTTACAACTAAATATTCTACTAATGTGATTAAGCTAAAGTTTTACCTAAACTAATGGGCTTCTAATAATATTCTAATTACATATAAGACTAACTGGCTTTCGTAATTAAATCTATCACTTGTCTTCCACTATTACAATTTAAACAATGCACATTGAGTAAGCCCAAGAACAGGTAACGTCCTACAACTAATACCAACCAATTATAACAAACTAATGGGAAAGAACTAACAAGGTAGCAAATTGTACAATGACCAGGGACCTAATGTGAGTAATACGTAAACTTTCATGAATTTAGCAATGAAAATAGACTCAGTTCAAAATTCGAGAATGAACTTTACTTCTATTAGTTTTCTCATGAAAATTCTTATCAGATATTACTGTTAAACGAATCTATTGCAAATAACAATTTCAGTATCTAGTTTAAGCTATAGCTAAACTACATTGAGCACTAACAATCGGCATTTATTCTAAACCCTAGGAGATGAAACTAAATGTAATCCAACAGTTCATTCTTATGACTCAAATAAACTAACGCTAATCTTATTATTTCTAAAAGGCAAATCACATCGAAATCAAATGACACTACCACCTACTGCCAAACACCAAGAAAGGAACTTGAACAGATCTTGCCATTCACAACAGACTACCCGATCATGCGAAACAATGACAGTACAAACATACTACAGCAGGTGTAATTCAATAAAAGAAACATGAACAAATAAGCCAAATTAAAACAGTGATTAAGCTTGTATAAAACAGAGAATTAAAACTAATCTCAAACAAGATTACTGCTACACTAGGCAACCATCTACCAATTCAATACAAATCATTCAACATGAGTAACAAGTAAATTTACACTACAATCCTAACAGTATACAGTAAAACGATCAAGCTTACACTACACTTACACTAACAAGCAGATTATACTAAAGGAATACAGGAAAATAAAACAATGCGCTTGACCTGCGTCATCCAGGCCAGCCCTTTGAAGATGAAGCACGGCGTTGAGCCGTCTTAAAAACCAATTACCACTACACCTCCTTATCTACTGATATTGTCGGATCGAATCTATGAATCCGAAACCTGCAAAAACTTGAAACAAATACGCAGAAAAACAAAGCAAATCCTCCGATTCTGAATCTGAATCACCCTCGAACTACAAACAAGCTTTTAAACTAAACTGATAACAAACATTACTTAATGAATCTATCAGCAAATCCGAACGCTTCTACTGAACTCATAACGAATCAAAACAAAAACGCTACTCTAAATTCTCCATGAAAAGTGAACAAGAAATTAGTTAGAAAGAATCTTAGAACCGTTAAACTCGTAGTACCTAAAGAAAGTAAAACATGATTTTAGGAAAACAAAACTTGAAAATCATTTAACTCTGAAATCACTGGTTACAACTACCGACTTGAAAAACTTTAACTGATTTAACCGATTTTAACAAACTGACACAACTATAAGCTTTTGAAATCAGACGAAACTTATAATAGAAAATGAAAATGAACAATCAGCTATCACAAATCATAACCGAAAATGAAAGATAGTAAAAGAGATTTTTAGATTCTTATTGAAACAGTCAGCTATCACAATCTTTTCAGTCAACGAATTAAATCTCACGATAGGACAAAAATGAACAATATCATATCAGAAAACAATCTTTACTACTACGGTAACATATCGTAACAGAAACATAAAGGAAATAATAGGAAAAATTTAAGTATGAACATTAGACGAAGGAGAAGAATGAAGAATATAGAAAAACTAAAACTTCCATTAATGGTTGCAAGAAAAATCAGTTACAACTGAAAACTGAAAGTTTTTAACAAAAAAGTAAACAAGATTAACTAACTACTCCTACCTATCTAATTCTCTAGGTGTAATCTACTCCTATGCTAACCGTCTCGAAATGGAGTCTTTGTCTTCTATTTATAGGCCTGAAGAGGAGAAGATATGACGTGTTCTATCCAATCAGCAATGGACACGTGTTTAATACGAGGATTAAATTCATCCATCTTCATTCTACAATTTGGGCGTTTCTTCATCTTTGAGTCTTGATCGAATTGGCTTGCATCTTCTTGTAGAGTAGAAAGAGAGGAGCATTTTTCCTTCTTTGATCTTTGGTTGAATCCTTGTGTATCCTTCTTGAATTGGTCTTGACTTTTTGATGGAGAAAAGATAAGATGCGACTGAAACTTTGTTTTTCTCTCTCTTCGTTGGTATGATGAAGACGAGTATGTGTTTGTGTTTGACCGGATCTTGGTCAATTGACCAAGTATATTAACTTTCCACTAGTTTTGCCTTTTAGTCCTTCATTTTTATCTCTTTTATCAAAAGTATAATATAAGTCTAATCAAATCTCATTTTCATCCTTCATCTTTGTCAAAATTCAAACTTAAGCCCTTGCTCTTGGTAAATGATGGCAAGTAAGGTCCTTGAAAGCATCTTTTGTCCTTTTCTTCGTCTTTTATCATAAAATCCTTTGAAAACGTGTCTTTGCTCCAAAAATGTATCTTCTTACCTGAAAACACATGAAACGCAAATATACTCGTAATTATGATATTTTACAGTTTAATATTATGTATTTGAAAGTGTTTTGAGTGGTTTTTGGATCATTATTGATGAGTGTTTTCACACTTATCAACTCCCCTCCACTTGACCATTGTCATGACCTCATGCAATGCAGCATTTTAAAGCACCAAGTTACACTTTTCTCATAATTAACCCACCTTGGCCATTATGGAATGCTTATACACTATGCCATGCTATATGATGCATGACTTTGAATATTTACAATGCAATGCAAAGAAAACATTTCTATTTATATATTTTTGAATTTATAAATGGTTTTGATGGAAATAACTCATAAAGAAATCAATGACTTAGATTAGGGCTTTGGTACCATGGACATTTATCACCCTCAAGTTTCACTTTCCCCATACCAAGCTTAAAAATGGGATCATTGTATTCACAAGTAAAAAGTGCATCAACTTATTCATGACAATTAAATATGGAACCGGTTATTATTTGAGCAAATTGCTTGAAGGAAAATTTTTCATTATTTGAAGCGTGAAATATAAGAAATGTAAAATCCAAAAATAAGGAAGCACGGTTTTAATCCTAAGTAATCCTCTCATCCATTACTTGAAAAACCGCTCACAATTAATATAAGTCCGTTTCAAGAATAATAAGTCATTCACCTTATGTGTAAAATCCTCATGTCATGCTTTCATAAGTAGCTACACACTCGCTACGGAAAGAAAAATAAAACTCACGCAATAATTTACATCCGCCGCCTTTTTGAGACTTAGGATCTTCAACCCCGCAACCCGTCAAGGTAATATTGGATTGGAGCAATCTATTGAATCCCCGCAACCCGTCAAGGTAATATTGGAACTCAATAGTCACTATAATTAACACCACACTACCCCTCTAGGGAGTCTTGTATATATATTTTTTTTCATTTTCTTTTTCTTTTTTTCTTTTTTTTCTAGCCACTCATTTTTTTGTAAGCCGCTCTTATTTTTCTTTATTCCTCTCAAAGAAAGTAGAAAAAAATAAAAGGAAAAACACCCGCTAAATATTAAGCATGACATAAGTCTTGTACACATAAAACATTCTAACTTAGAATCTTAAGACGTACTTATACCAACCGTGAATGATTAGACAAAAATGCATACGAGATTAAAAACCAATTAAAACCGTTCTTGATTATTTATTAACAATTATATACATGCGAAGAAAATAGAGGTAGAGAAGAGAAGGGTTTAGCCACAAGTAATTATCATGAAGTTTATCTAGCCCTTTTACACTTGCTTCAACTCTATCATTTCCCATTCTCCACAAATTTAAAATCTCAAATAATGAGAGTGGTGGATGCTTAGCCTAATAGACCAATGAAGGACTACATGGTTAAGGATACTAGCTAGAGTAAGCTAAGATAAGCAAACTCGGGTTGAGTCAAAATATCCATGGTGGGCCTAATATGTCAAAGAAATCTAAATTTGTTAAACCATGTTTTTATTATATTTTTTTCTTATATATTTTTGATGAAAAATAAAAGAAAGAAATATATACAATGCAAATGTATTATGCAAATGAAAAATGATTAATGCAAAAATTATGAATGCATATTTTTGGTGGCCAAAGTAGATCAAAAATTTGAAAAATGTTTGAAAAATTAATTTTCCAAGTTATCATGAAGTTAAGGTAATGGTCTAGGTAAGGTCACTTCGATAGAAGTCTCCCCTACACTTAAG
This sequence comes from Glebionis coronaria, assembly GCA_025667525.1. Lineage (NCBI taxonomy): Eukaryota > Viridiplantae > Streptophyta > Magnoliopsida > Asterales > Asteraceae > Glebionis > Glebionis coronaria. The sequence continues at coordinate 159,240 of JANFOE010001170.1, read as the reverse complement.
ATAAACATTGTCCTCAATGTTTAAGAGTATTGGAGTGAACTCCCCTACACTTATGACATTGATTACTTTGCTTAACTCAAGTTAAGGAAGAGACAACTAAAGGGTATTCATTTTAAGCACAAGTGTTTTGAATAGCACGATAGCAAAAACTAATCGAAGTGAACCAGATACACGGGCCTCCTCCATAAGCTCCAAGCATGAAATGAGAGAGAGCAACCCTTAAAGCAAACACGAAAAGACGAAGAAAGGCCACCCCTCCACTTCAACTCTACTATAACATCATCTTAATTAAACCTAACCTATTTAGATCTACTCTACATTTTCTAACCTAGTTATTCAATGCTTGAGTTTTTTTAACCCTAAGTCGCTAGCTCGACTCGGCCCCGAATTAAGTTGTCCTTGGGGAAACCATCATGGAGAATAAAGAATATCCACTTTGAAGCACGTCTCACATGATACACTCAAACTTAGCACGTTGCCATTTACTATAAGATTTACAATATCCGCCTCGATAAATGGAACGGTCCAACGTGTCTCAAGTTTGTCCAACATACGAAATCTCTCAAATAGGAAGCACACCAGGATCAAATACAAAGTTTCCATCTCGACAAGTGAACAACTCCAAAGTAAGTAGCATCAACAAAGTAAGCTCATACAAGAAGTCCATATCAATCGAAATCACACTCTTAAGTGGAGTAGATGAAACCATTTTTTCCCAAACATACGGATCCCAGGATCAAAAACCTTTCCCTACATGGGAAAATAAGAAGATGAACTCGTATCAACCATATAAGATTCCCCCTTAGTGATCAAAGCATCATGAGACAATGAAGGTGTAGGTATCAAAACATTCATAACAAGTATATCCATATTGGGCTCCTCATCATCATCAAAAGGTGGGTAATCTTCCATAGAAGGCATAGTAAAAGAAGGATCAAGATTAATAGTGTCTTGTGAAGGAGGTGTAATCTCTATGTTCTCAAAAAGCATGTTCTCACTAAGACGAATCTCCTCTTCCCAATTAGAATCACTATCATCAACCTCAATATCAATATTAGCAAGATAAGCCTCTATGGTGGCATCAATATCCATATGAGAATCCATATCAAAGGTTTTGGGTTCTAAAGGTGCCTTAGGTGAAAAAGGATCAATCTATAAGAGTATAGGATCTTCATCAATAACAAACTTTAAGGGTGGGAGGGTGGGAATAGAAGGCTCAAAAGAAGATGTATTAAGAGAATCACTCAAAGAGATGATATCATCATAAAAATCAATAGGTGCAACCTCAAAAACCGATGAAGAAATGTCAATGAAAGGTTCTTCTTCTATGGAATCATCATTATGGTTTTCATTCAAAGCTTCAATCGAGGAGATAAGATGATAAACGTTTGATAAAACCTCACGAATATGAACATCTTCCACTTCTTCTATAGAAGCAACATCTTCATCCAAATTAGAAATGTCATCTTGACATGAAAAGTCCTCGGATAATATATCATAAGATGCCTCACTAGAATCACAATCATCATCCTCTATCTGTGGCAAGTCTTGCACAAACTCTTCCTCAATCTCATTATCCCTTGCTTTAAACAATTCATCAAGATCAAAGTCACCAAAATCACTAGTAGTAGCATGAAGGTCAACATGTGATGAAATCTCAATGTGATCATGAGGAGAAGAGGTATCAATACAAAGCTCATCACATGGTTCATTGGAAACACCCTCGAGCTCTCTTTGGATTGGGATAAGGTTCTCAACACTAGAAGAGGTTAATTCATCCAAATTGGTATTTATATTAGTGCTAAGAGGCTCGTCCCCTGATGAGACGGCTTTTATACATGGTCTCATCGTTCTTTTTGGACTTAAAATACATTAAATATCATTAAAATACCCAAATATATGCTTGTGTTTGTTGCTTGTGTAATTTAGGTACGGATATTGAGAAATTGACAAAAGATCACAAGAATCACGCAAAAACGAACACGGGAAACGAAGCCGCACGATGAACCAAGCCCTAGTGAGGAATTTTCCAAAGAAAACCCTTGAAGATTTGAAGAATATTGAAGATTGGTCCTCCAAGTTTGAAGAATTGACACTTTATACCCTTGTATCTTCATAATTACAAGTTTGGTCCCTAAAGTTTGTCAAAATTACAAAAAGGACCCTTAACTTTAAGGAATTGGCAAATTTAGTCCCTCAACAAATCTAAATTGTCAAATATGGTCCTCCAAGAAGTCAACCAACAAGTCAAAGCCTTGAAGTTTGAAGATATGGCAAATTCAGTCCTTGGAAAATGAAGAAATTGCATAAATGGTCCTTGTTTCAAGATTACAAAAACATTGTGCCAAAAATGACAAGCTAAGGAAACTTATTTACAAAGAAATGGGAGTTTTTGGCTAATTTATACAATGTGGAGAAAGAAAGAACCTTGGGGGGGCAAACTTGGCCAGACAAGAACTCCACCCCAGCCATTCATAAAACGCCACCTCACCCCACTCATTGCCCCAACCAATCACAATATCCCCTTTCCCCACGTCAGCTTCCCACTTCCTCTTTTTAAACTGATTTAAATTAATCAGTTTATTTTGGGAGGTAAACACCCAATTTAAAACTAATCTCCCTTTATCCAGATTAAAACCCTCCCTGCTAAACTTAACCATCCCAAGAACTCTAATTGGGGTTTTCTTAACCACTCAATAATCAAATCCCATTTTTTCCAGAAACACAATTAACCCTCCTACAAACCAAACCCACATCCCACTCACCAATCCCGTGACCTCCTTGTGGGTCCCCCATGTCCCCTGTCACACCATTTTTAGCAAGAAAGGTATCTCAGCAGTCATCCAACGCTCCCTAAGCATCTCCTTGGTCCCCAAGGACCAAATAAACGTCTAGGATGCATTCAACAGCTGGAAACAATCAGAATCACATGTTACCACCATTGACTCAAGATTCAAACGGATTTGACCAAGGGCACAAGAGGAACTTCATAGCTTAGGGTTTTCCTTTTTTCTTTTTATTTCTAGAAGCTTGTAGCCATTATATAAGGCAACTTAGGATTCATAGTTCAATGTTCCAGTTTTTGATGTAATTTTATTTTCTTTAAATTTAATGAAAAGTTTTTTTTAACCTACATTGAAACTGTGATCCATTTACTTTCCAGCATTTTAAATTTTAAAAGTTGTTCATCTTTCTTCAAGTTTGTGTTCAAGAAGTTTTCAACAAAGTTTTTTTTAAGTTTCTGATTTTTGAGCAAGTTCTTGGTAAGAACTTGTGTTAAGAATTGGTATTTACAATTTTAATTTATTAAGTTAATGCTTTGAAGGTTATCATTGAGAAGTTTTAAAAAGATTTTTAAGAAAGTAAGAAAGAAATAGAATATATCATATACCTTGTTCTTGTGCTGTTTTTTTCATTTTTCAGGTTTGACCTGTTGTTAATCAATGTTCAGCATACACCCGGGTGTATTTGGAGGTGGATTATCATCCACTAGAACCCTGGATGTAGGGTTCTAAGGTAATTTCCTTGTTCCCTTTTTGAAATTTCAGAAATATTGTAGTTGTATGATCTTGTTGGTTTAAGTGTTATTTGTTTGATAAAGCTGTTTGATTTGAGTTCATTTGAGTGTGTATGCATGTTTGATGCTATTTGGATCAAATTGATTGAGTTTTAAACTGATTTGGTTTGATAAAAGTGAGAAAACAGAAGTTAAAGTGGTGTTTGGATTAGGGTATTAGCAAGATAGGATTTTTAATTGTGCTTAAAACAAGGTGTTAGAAAGCTTCAAAAAGGTTGAGTTAGGTTATTAGCTAGTTGTAGTAAGATTGGAAAAGATTTGAGGCAAGTTTGGGAAAGAAAAGTGAAATAGCATAGCTAAAATCTGCATATGTCTATTTCTGCTTATTTTGATGATTTTTGTGCTTCAAATTCCATAATCTGTTAAGCTATAGACCATTCTAGGGTTTGAGTTTGCTTGTGTATCATTTGGTGCTATTGTATGCATAATAAGGGAGATTGAAACTCATTTGTGTGCAAACTGAACCAGCAAAGGTCCATCAGACCCATAGCACCATTACAGTAACTTATTAGGGTGATTTTTGTGAGATATTTGTATTGAACTTGGTGATTTTTGTGCTTAATTTGACTCCCCACACTTCCATGAGTGTGGGGGTGCCTTTGTTGCCAATTAATTCCAAGTAACCAAGCTTTCCTAAGCATCAAAACCACCAGACCTTTGAATTGCACTAGCAGGGGGAACTTCACTTACCACTGCTAGTGTATTGGTAGCCACTGCTACACAAAAAGACAGAAACACAAGAAGTGTCACTTTCACAGATCCAATATTTTTGTCTTTTGTGACCTTTTTTAAGAATTAGGGTTTGATTCTTGTTGCATTATTTTTCTTTTTAGATTTTTGATTTTCTAGTATAATTAAATTTTTATTTACTGTTCATTTAGTAATTTTTAGGTTAATTAGCTATTTTTAATTAATTTTAAAGTTTCTGTTTTTGTCTTTTAGTGTCAAAAATTAATATTTTTCAGTTTAATCAATTTTCCTAGATTTAGAATAATATTTTTAGGTTTTTGGTTAAAAAAGATTTTACTGTTCATCTTTTTATTAATTTTTAGAATTAATCTAAGTTAATTAGGGTTTTAATTAAACTAGTTTTGTCATTTAGTGAGAAATTTAACATTTTTCAAGATTTTTCATTTTTCTACTGTTCATTAGAGTAAAATAGGATTTTTAAAATTGGTAGATTATTTTTAGCATTATTAAATTAGTTTTTATAATTATTTTAATTTTAAAATAGTTTTTAGTAATTTAAAAATAGAAAAATAGTGTTTAAAAATACAAAAAAATACTTTTTAGTTTTTAAATAATATAGGTAAGTTATTTGCTTTTTAGATGGTTTTTCCGGTTACTTCCAAATTCCCATCGATCCTCGTGATCAAGAAAAAACTACGTTTACGTGTCCATATGGAACGTTTGCCTATCGTAGAATGCCATTCGGACTTTGTAATGCACCGGGAACTTTTCAACGATGCATGATGGCTATTTTTCATGATATGATCGAGAAGACGATGGAAGTCTTCATGGATGACTTTTCCGTGTTTGGTGATTCCTTTACGTCGTGTTTATCGAACCTCGAGAGAATGTTAAAACGTTGTGAGGAAACCAACCTTGTGCTCAATTGGGAAAAGTGTCATTTTATGGTTAGAAGTGGAATCGTCTTAGGGCACAAGGTCTCGAAAGCGGGGATTGAGGTAGATCAAGCTAAGGTAGACGTCATCGCCAAATTACCTCATCCCAAAACCGTCAAGGGAGTTAGGAGTTTCCTAGGCCACGCGGGCTTTTATCGACGATTCATCAAGGATTTCTCGAAGATTTCTCGACCCATTACACATCTTCTTGAAAAAGAAGCACGTTTTGTCTTTGACGAAGATTGTGTACGAGCCTTTGAGATCCTTAAGAGGAAACTTACCGAAGCTCCCATTCTTGTTGCTCCTAATTGGAACCTCCCCTTTGAGCTTATGTGTGATGCAAGTGATTACGCTATTGGGGCCGTTTTGGGGCAACGTCATGATAAGCATTTCTTACCTATTCACTATGCTAGCAAGACGATGACCGAGGCTCAACTTAAATACACTACAACGGAAAAGGAGTTCCTTGCCGTGGTGTATGCATTTGAGAAATTCCGACCTTACCTCGTCTTGACGAAATGCATAGTGTATACGGACCATTCGGCTATCAAGTATCTCATGGCTAAACAAGATGCAAAGCCGAGATTACTTCGTTAGATTCTCCTCCTTCAAGAATTTGATCACAAAATCGTTGACAAAAAAGGAGCCGAGAATCTAGCGGCCGACCATCTCTCTCGTTTGGAAGATCCTAACCAAAGTGTTTACGAGCCTAAGGAAATCACCGAAACATTTCCGCTCGAGACACTTGGTGTAGTGAATTCCAAACTTGATTCTTCCACCCCATGGTTTGCGGATTTTGCAAATTACCATGCGGGTAACTTCATCATTAAGGGTATGACAACTCAAGAAAAACGAAAATTCTTTCGTGATGTCAAGTTCTATTTTTGGAACGACCCTTACTTGTTTCGAACTTGTGCGGATCAAATCATCCGCCGTTGTGTATTTGGCACCGAAGCTTCTAACATCCTTAGAGCTTGCCATGAGGGACCCACGGGTGGTCACCACGGTGCTAATCTCACGGCTAAAAAGGTGTTTGATGCCGGTTTCTTTTGGCCTACTATTTACCGAGATGCACAAGATCTTGTGAAGTCTTGTGATTCATGCCAACGACAAGGAAAAGCCTCACAAAAAGATGAAATGCCACAAAATATCATTCAAGTATGTGAGATCTTTGACGTTTGGGGCATAGACTTTATGGGGCCGTTCCCATCATCTCGTGGTAATAAGTACATCCTTGTTGCGGTTGACTACCTATCTAAGTGGGTGGAGGCGAAGGCCTTGCCCACTAATGATGCTCGTGTGGTAGTTAAGTTCTTGAAAAGTTTGTTTGCTAGGTTTGGAACCCCTCGTGCTATCATAAGCGATCGTGGAACCCATTTTTGTAATGACCAATTTGAAAGAGTCCTAAGGAAATATGGGGTTACACATCGTCTTTCTACGGCTTATCACCCACAAACGAGTGGGCAAGTCGAGGTTTCAAACCGAGCATTGAAGAGGATCTTGGAGAGATCCGTGGGGGAAAACCGACAATCTTGGTCGGATAAGTTAGACGATGCTTTATGGGCCTTTAGGACCGCTCATAAGACACCCATTGGGTGCACTCCCTATAAGCTTGTGTATGGAAAGAATTGTCATTTACCTATCGAATTAGAACACAAGGCTTATTGGGCCCTAAAGCATTGTAATGATGACATGGAGACCGCGGGAAAACACCGGAAAATGCAATTAAATGAATTGGATGAATTAAGGGACATTGCTTATGAAAATTCATTGATTTATAAAGAGAAAACTAAAAAGTTGCATGATTCAAAAATTAAAAACCGGGTTTTTAACATTGGGGATCAAGTTTTGCTTTTTAATTCAAGATTGAAAATATTTTCCGGTAAATTGAAATCCCGTTTGTCCGGTCCATTCACCGTGACTCAAGTATTTCCTTATGGGACCATCGAGATAGCTCAAGATGATGGTCCTAACTTCAAGGTGAATGGACATAGGTTGAAGCACTACTTTGGCGGGGAAGTTCCATCCTTGAACTACCTCGACCAAGTCACTTTCCCCAATGATAATTAGTATTGAGGGGATCGAGTCGAGCTCATGACTCGGTAATCAAAAACGAGGTGCCTCGTGGGGGAGTCCCATGCTTATCCTATGTACATATTATCGCTTTCTTAGTCTAATGTAGCTTATGTGTGGGGATTCGTGCCCTTCCAACCTTTGTTTCGTGGTTGTTTGTGATATGTGGTTTTTAGATCATGATCTTCACGATTGGAGCCTCTCGTGTTCGTTCTATGGAGAGCACTCGATCGTTTGCTTTGGAGACATTTCTCAATATCCATGATATATCCTTTATTGTTCTAACCTTAGGTTTTTAGCACACTTCATAAACGGCTTTAAATTTAATGGTTACACCCTTTCCATGCTAGATTAGGCATTCGACTTCGTCTCTAGTATGGGGGTGTTTGCACCCCTAGACTCGAAACATTGAGGATAATGTTTAACTTTAGTATGGGGGGGGTGAATAGATACTTGCCTTGCCAAACCTTCACGCTTTCCAAAGTTTATCGTTTTGTTGCAAAATAAGGCTAAAAATGGCCAAATTTTAAATTTTTTCTCATGTTTTATAAGTGTTTGAAGACACGAATGTAGGTTTTCCGATGGCGAGAATAAGAGTAATTTTTGACTCGACCGTGCGTGTTGAGCACTTAGCTTTGATTCCTTAACTACACATTAGGCTAAGTCTCATAAATGAGGACGAGAAATGATAGAGTTAATTACAAGTTACTATGCTAAACGTAGAGTACTCGTATTCTTTCAAAAACTCACGTGTTCTCGTTATTTGCTTATTCTCCCTTCGCATGTAAATATTTTTTGCTTAATAAATATTGACTTAGCGGTTTAGTTAGGATTGTTGGGTTTCTAGTCTTTTCTAGTAGCTTCCGTGTAATTAAATTGGGAAGACATTAAGGTATCGCCAGCGTCACGGTTTTGAAGTATTGGCACCCCAATAATCGAAAGCTTCACCCAATAATAAGATTTCAAGTGCTCACCTAAATCAAGCAAACAATTTGAAGCCCCACAAGGCCTAAAATCTATGCAAAATTGAAGTGAATCAAGCCTTAATCTTCGAAGCTTTAAGGATCCAAAATTCGCTTTAGCGTGAGGATATACGTCTTTGGCTAATAAAACCACCGATGAGGCGGATAATAAAAGGCAAGGCAAGACCGAAGTCATAATAAAAGCTTCATGGCGAAGTTGAATAAAATATGGAGGTAAACCAAAGATAATAAGGCCCTTCCGTTAGGGGGCATATAAAAGTCTTGGTAATAAGTCTCATGTTCAAAACCGTTATAAAACCGTGTTTATCGATTCTTCTTGTCAACTTAATTTTTTAACATCGTTGTCTATTAGGAGGGGTTATTGATTTAATGGTCTTAGTTACACCGTTAGGACTCTATTTTTAGACCTAAATCTCTATTATCGCATAAGTCAACAATGTATCCTCGTGAAACATTCAAGACATCATAAAATATAAGAGATACAACTTAGGAATAATGGGAGAATAAGTGCGTGATTAGGGAATATGAGTAGTGTTAGCATTACTAACTTATAATGACAATTATCTCGTTGCACGCTTGGCATGGAATTGAAGTGAAAATCGAGGACGACGAAATTATTTCTAACGAAGCATTCACGTGTTCTTATTCTATGAACCTAAACGTCCCATTTTGCGATGAAAATCATACATTATGTCTATAACACAAGTAGTAGCAATAGTAGTAGTGTAGCTAGTTTATCATTTCAATAAAGTGAATAAAATGAATTTTGGAGATGCTACGATACTTAATTCTAGCATTGCGTGAGGGCACGGCAATGGTTTAGTATGGGGGAGTGATGAGACGGCTTTTATACATGGTCTCATCGTTCTTTTTGGACTTAAAATACATTAAATATCATCAAAATACCCAAATATATGCTTGTGTTTGTTGCTTGTGTAATTTAGGTACGGATATTGAGAAATTGACAAAAGATCACAAGAATCACGCAAAAACGAACACGGGAAACGAAGCCGCACGATGAACCAAGCCCTAGTGAGGAATTTTCCAAAGAAAACCCTTGAAGATTTGAAGAATATTGAAGATTGGTCCTCCAAGTTTGAAGAATTGACACTTTATACCCTTGTATCTTCATAATTACAAGTTTGGTCCCTAAAGTTTGTCAAAATTACAAAAAGGACCCTTAACTTTGAGGAATTGGCAAATTTAGTCCCTCAACAAATCTAAATTGTCAAATATGGTCCTCCAAGAAGTCAACCAACAAGTCAAAGCCTTGAAGTTTGAAGATATGGCAAATTCAGTCCTTGGAAAATGAAGAAATTGCATAAATGGTCCTTGTTTCAAGATTACAAAAACATTGTGCCAAAAATGACAAGCTAAGGAAACTTATTTACAAAGAAATGGGAGTTTTTGGCTAATTTATACAATGTGGAGAAAGAAAGAACCTTGGGGGGGCAAACTTGGCCAGACAAGAACTCCACCCCAGCCATTCATATAACGCCACCTCACCCCACTCATTGCCCCAACCAATCACAATATCCCCTTTCCCCACGTCAGCTTCCCACTTCCTCTTTTTAAACTGATTTAAATTAATCAGTTTATTTTGGGAGGTAAACACCCAATTTAAAACTAATCTCCCTTTATCCAGATTAAAACCCTCCCTGCTAAACTTAACCATCCCAAGAACTCTAATTGGGGTTTTCTTAACCACTCAATAATCAAATCCCATTTTTTCCAGAAACACAATTAACCCTCCTACAAACCAAACCCACATCCCACTCACCAATCCCGTGACCTCCTTGTGGGTCCCCCATGTCCCCTGTCACACCATTTTTAGCAAGAAAGGTATCTCAGCAGTCATCCAACGCTCCCTAAGCATCTCCTTGGTCCCCAAGGACCAAATAAACGTCTAGGATGCATTCAACAGCTGGAAAAAATCAGAATCACATGTTACCACCATTGACTCAAGATTCAAACGGATTTGACCAAGGGTACAAGAGGAACTTCATAGCTTAGGGTTTTCCTTTTTTCTTTTTATTTCTAGAAGCTTGTAGCCATTATATAAGGCAACTTAGGATTCATAGTTCAATGTTCCAGTTTTTGATGTAATTTTATTTTCTTTAAATTTAATGAAAAGTTTTTTTTAACCTACATTGAAACTGTGATCCATTTACTTTCCAGCATTTTAAATTTTAAAAGTTGTTCATCTTTCTTCAAGTTTGTGTTCAAGAAGTTTTCAACAAAGTTTTTTTTTAAGTTTCTGATTTTTGAGCAAGTTCTTGGTAAGAACTTGTGTTAAGAATTGGTATTTACAATTTTAATTTATTAAGTTAATGCTTTGAAGGTTATCATTGAGAAGTTTTAAAAAGATTTTTAAGAAAGTAAGAAAGAAATAGAATATATCATATACCTTGTTCTTGTGCTGTTTTTTTGATTTTTCAGGTTTGACCTGTTGTTAATCAATGTTCAGCATACACCCGGGTGTATTTGGAGGTGGATTATCATCCACTAGAACCCTGGATGTAGGGTTCTAAGGTAATTTCCTTGTTCCCTTTTTGAAATTTCAGAAATATTGCAGTTGTATGACCTTGTTGGTTTAAGTGTTATTTGTTTGATAAAGCTGTTTGATTTGAGTTCATTTGAGTGTGTATGCATGTTTGATGCTATTTGGATCAAATTGATTGAGTTTTAAACTGATTTGGTTTGATAAAAGTGAGAAAACAGAAGTTAAAGTGGTGTTTGGATTAGGGTATTAGCAGGATAGGATTTTTAATTGTGCTTAAAACAAGGTGTTAGAAAGCTTCAAAAAGGTTGAGTTAGGTTATTAGCTAGTTGTAGTAAGATTGGAAAAGATTTGAGGCAAGTTTGGGAAAGAAAAGTGAAATAGCATAGCTAAAATCTGCATATGTCTATTTCTGCTTATTTTGATGATTTTTGTGCTTCAAATTCCATAATCTGTTAAGCTATAGACCATTCTAGGGTTTGAGTTTGCTTGTGTATCATTTGGTGCTATTGTATGCATAATAAGGGAGATTGAAACTCATTTGTGTGCAAACTGAACCAGCAAAGGTCCATCAGACCCATAGCACCATTACAGTAACTTATTAGGGTGATTTTTGTGAGATATTTGTATTGAACTTGGTGATTTTTGTGCTTAATCTGACTCCCCACACTTCCATGAGTGTGGGGGTGCCTTTGTTGCCAATTAATTCCAAGTAACCAAGCTTTCCTAAGCATCAAAACCACCAGACCTTTGAATTGCACTAGCAGGGGGAACTTCACTTACCACTGCTAGTGTATTGGTAGCCACTGCTACACAAAAAGACAGAAACACAAGAAGTGTCACTTTCACAGATCCAATATTTTTGTCTTTTGTGACCTTTTTTAAGAATTAGGGTTTGATTCTTGTTGCATTATTTTTCTTTTTAGATTTCTGATTTTCTAGTATAATTAAACTTTTATTTACTGTTCATTTAGTAATTTTTAGGTTAATTAGCTATTTTTAATTAATTTTAAAGTTTCTGTTTTTGTCTTTTAGTGTCAAAAATTAATATTTTTCAGTTTAATCAATTTTCCTAGATTTAGAATAATATTTTTAGGTTTTTGGTTAAAAAAGATTTTACTGTTCATCTTTTTATTAATTTTTAGAATTAATCTAAGTTAATTAGGGTTTTAATTAAACTAGTTTTGTCATTTAGTGAGAAATTTAATATTTTTCAAGATTTTTCATTTTTCTACTGTTCATTAGAGTAAAATTGGATTTTTAAAATTGGTAGATTATTTTTAGCATTATTAAATTAGTTTTTATAATTATTTTAATTTTAAAATAGTTTTTAGTAATTTAAAAATAGAAAAATAGTGTTTAAAAATACAAAAAAATACTTTTTAGTTTTTAAATAATATAAGTAAGTTATTTGTTCAATAAAATCATATTTTGGACATTTTGATTAATTATATTTAATTTTAGGGCTTTAATTAGCATTTAAAATTGAATATTTAATTAATAAAAGGTTTTAAAATATTTTTATTGGATTTTATTCCTTATTTATATTATTTTAGACTTGTTTTAGCTTATAATTAATTTTTAGGTTGAAATTTTTTATTTTTTTTTGTCGTTTTTACGGTTTTACGTTTACGCCTTTTTCGTCGTAGTTTAATTAGTTTTCGTAACCGTCTTTTTCTTTCCTTTCTCATTTCTTTTTCAATCAATATAATCTCAAACAAAAATTAACTCTCAACACAACGCACTTGCCTCCTCGAGAACGAACTCACCTAGGGTCATTCACACACGGTTTACCTAAATCGTCGTGCACTTGCCCTATTTTTAGTTGCCTACTTTTTCCTAAAGGTAAGTTGACTAAATTTACAACAATCATCCCCCATGGTTAAAGAGTCGGTGGGTTCCACGTGAGGTAAAGGTGATGAAGGTGTGTCATTATTAAATGTCATACAAATTGGAGGATCGTCATCATCGTCATATAAGCATTGTTTAAGCAAACGAGCACGATTAGCAAAAAATCGTTCTTCTTCCTCTTTTTTATCAATCTTAAAGAGTAAATCATTTAAAAATTTCCTGAGGTGACAAGAACCTTTTTTCAACGATTCACGACACATTTCACCGATCTCCTTGTCATAAAATTGCCAAGTCTTAATATGCACTTCCTCAAAAAACTTAATTTGTTCCTCTAACAACGGGCACGCGTTTTTCATTTCCTCAATGCTTATGTCTTTCTTACTATAAATCGCCTTAGAAATTTTATCGATCGACTCATTTATTGTCTCAAGTAAAGAAGGCGACTCATTGCAAATATGAGGGGCATAAGAAGGCGGATCCCTCAGTCTACAATCATAACCATAATGGGGTGCGTTCCCACAAAACTCACATGAATAAGTCGAAGAATATGATGGAGGTGGATTTTCATAATTAGGTGGATTATAGTTTTGAAAAGAGTCATGATTATGAAAGTTCTCATGATTGTAACTTTGAAAATTTCATTCGTTTTGAAAACCCTCATAATGTGAAAATCCTTGATTTTGAAAAGTATCTTGATTATAGCATGGAAAATTTTCATCATTTTGAAAGCCTTCATTGTTTGAAAATCCTTGATTATGAAAGGTTTCTTGATTATAGCCTCAAAAATTATCATTATTATGAAAACCCTCATAATTGGAAAATCCTTGGTCTTGGTATGGCTCATTAAAGGTTTGATCATGAAATGATGGTGGATTTTGTGATGAAAAACCGGAATATCCCATATAGTCATTACAAGTATAGTCCATCTGAATGCTAGGTCGAAAATTAGGGTTCTCGGTTCCATTATAAGCATATCCCTCCCCATAATAGCCATTATTTTGATCACATAAATAAGTATCGTGTAGACCTCCACAAGTCGAACAAGTCGAATAATTAGCGTTGGCGGATCGTTGTTGCAAAATCTCCAACATGGAACGAGTATCCATGTGTAACAAGGTGGCCGAATGTATATACAAGTAAAATGACGTTTAAAAGCTTCCTCGGGGAAGGAAGTAATACACCAAAGGTGGTATGTTTACACGTGTGCGAGTACACGTGTAAGTAAACACGAGGAATGAGGGAGTAGCCCTCGGTCGACTTTTGAAGGAGAAGAGATTACTCCCTCGAGGTTTGATATGAAATATCCACAAGAAAGTATAATATATATAATTACTACTTGGGTGCAAGACCCCCAATAAAGCCTTCCTTCTTAGAATACACACTAGTGAACGGTGGGTAGGTGGCGCGAAGCACTTAAGTACCTATTGACCCTTAGATGGCATTTTATAGCACATCGCCTTTCTATTCACTTTGTAGTTTGTATTCTTCGAATTATTGCCTATTGGAAGTATTTATCTATTCTTGCGTTATTGAGTTTGATCGATACGCGTGTCAAGTACCGGAACGCCCCTCAACACGGTGTATTGCCTCGGCAATACTTATGGAAGATATGTGTATTGGTTGTTCGTATATGTATACGTATTTACATATAATAATATAAAGAAAATATTTTTGTATTTATTTGATTTTTTAAGAAAATACTATATGTACGTAAAAAAAACGATGAAAATGATATAATATATATTTTTGGGTGTAATCTTTAAGGAAAAAGATTACTTTTTGGATTTTTTATTTTTTTGGTTCAATTCTTTAGGAAAAGAATTGATTTTTGTGATTTTTTATTTTTTTGTATTTTTATCTTTTTGATTTTTTTTATCTTTTTGATTTATAATACGTAAAAATAACGTTCACAAAGTGAACGGATCCCAAAATCCAATCGTCTCACTCGAAACCGTTAATCTTCACGAAAAGAACCGGCAGCGGCGCCATTTAATAATTATCTTTTTTAGTTCGTTTTTCTCGACTCAATCCGAATTGATATAACAATTTTAAGCTTGACTTGATTGTTTTTGGTTTTAAAAATAGCTTGTTTGGAATCTATGTCTAATTGGCACAAAGCATTTAAAAAGGTAAAAATACTCTATATTACCTACGTATACGTACTACGCTAAAATATAAAATATAAAAAAAATGTAAAACACAATTTTACACTAAAAATCTAAAATGCAAAATATAAACCTAAATCTATTTTACAACTAAATATTCTACTAATGTGATTAAGCTAAAATTTTACCTAAACTAATGGGCTTCTAATAATATTCTAATTACATATAAGACTAACAGGCTTTCGTTATTAAATCTATCACTTTTCTTCCACTATTACAATTTAAACAATGCACATTGAGTAAGCCCAAGAACATGTAACGTCCTACAACTAATACCAACCAATTATAACAAACTAATGGGAAAGAACTAACAAAGTAGCAAATTGTACAATGATCAGGGACCTAATGTGAGTAATACGTAAACTTTCTTGAATTTAGCAATGAAAACAGACTCATTTCAAAATTCGAGAATGAACTTTACTTCTATTAGTTTTCTCATGAAAATTCTTATCAGATATGACTGTTAAACGAATCTATTGTAAATAACAATTTCAATATCTAGTTTAAGCTATAGCTAAACTACATTGAGCACTAACAATCGGCATTTATCCTAAACCCTAGGAGATGCAACTAAATGTAATCCAACAGTTCATTCTTATGACTCAAATAAACTAACGCTAATCTTATTATTTCTAAAAGGCAAATCACATCGAAATCAAATGACACTACCACCTACTGCCAAACACCGAGAAAGGAACTTGAACAGATCTTGCCATTCACAACAGACTACCCGATCATGCGAAACAATGACAGTACAAACATACTACAGCGGGTATAATTCAATAAAAGAAACGTGAACAAATAAGACAAATTAAAACAGTGATTAAGCTTGTATTAAACAGAGAATTAAAACTAATCTCAAACAAGATTACTGCTACACTAGGCAACCATCTACCAATTCAATACAAATCATTCAACATGAGTAACAAGTAAATTTACACTACAATCCTAAGAGTATACAGTAAAACGATCGAGCTTACACTACACTTACACTAACAAGCAGATTATACTAAAGGAATACAGGAAAATAAAACGATGCGCTTGACCTGCGTCATCCAGGCCAGCCCTTTGAAGATGAAGCACGGCGCTGAGCCGGCTTAAAAACCAATTACCACTACACCTCCTTATCTACTGATATTGTCAGATCGAATCTATGAATCCGAAACCTGCAAAAACTTGAAACAAATACGCAGAAAAACAAAGCAAATCCTCCGATTCTGAATCTGAATCACCCTCGAACTACAAACAAGCTTTTAAACTAAACTGATAACAAACATTACTGAATGAATCTATCAGCAAATCCGACCGCTTCTACTGAACTCATAACGAATCAAAACAGAAACGCTACTCTAAACTCTCCATGAAAAGTGAACAAGATATTAGTTAGAAAGAATCTTAGAACCGTTAAACTCGTAGTACCTAAAGAAAGTAAAACATGATTTTAGGAAAACAAAACTTGAAAATCATTTAACTCTGAAATCACTGGTTACAACTACCGACTTGAAAAACTTTAACTGATTTAACCGATTTTAACAAACTGACACAACTATAAGCTTTTGAAATCAGACGAAACTTATAATAGAAAATGAAAATGAACAATCAGCTATCACAAATCATAACCGAAAATGAAAGATAGTAAAAGAGATTTTTAGATTCTTATTGAAACAGTCAGCTATCACAACTTTTCAGTCAACGAATTAAATCTCACGATAGGACAAAAATGAACAATATCATATCAGAAAACAATCTATACTACTACGGTAACATATCGTAACAGAAACATAAGAAAATAATAGAAAAAATTTAAGTATGAACATTAGACGAAGGAGAAGAATGAAGAATATAGAAAAACTAAAACTTGCATTAATGGTTGCAAGAAAAATCAGTTACAACTGAAAACTGAAAGTTTTTAACAAAAAAGTAAACAAGATTAACTAACTACTCCTACCTAGGTGTAATCTACTCCTATGCTAACCGTCTCGAAATGGAGTCTTCGTCTTCTATTTATAGGCCTGAAGAGGAGAAGATATGACGTGTTCTATCCAATCAGCAATGGACACGTGTTTAATACGAGGATTAAATTCATCCATCTTCATTCCATAATTTGGGCGTTTCTTCATCTTTGAGTCTTGATCGAATTGGCTTGCATCTTCTTGTAGAGGAGAAAGAGAGGAGCATTTTTCCTTCTTTGATCTTTGGTTGAATCCTTGTGTATCCTTCTTGAATTGGTCTTGACTTTTTGATGGAGAAAAGATAAGATGCGACTGAAACTTTGTTTTTCTCTCTCTTCGTTGGTATGATGAAGACGAGTATGTGTTTGTGTTTGACCGGATCTTGGTCAATTGACCAAGTATATTAACTTTCCACTAGTTTTGCCTTTTAGTCCTTCATTTTTATCTCTTTTATCAAAAGTATAATATATGTCTAATCAAATCTCATTTTCATCCTTCATCTTTGTCAAAATTCCAACTTAAGCCCTTGCTCTTGGTAAATGATGGCAAGTAAGGTCCTTGAAAGCATCTTTTGTCCTTTTCTTCGTCTTTTATCATAAAATCCTTTGAAAACGTGTCTTTGCTCCAAAAGTGTATCTTCTTACCTGAAAACACATGAAACGAAAATACACGCGTAATTCTGATATTTTACAGTTTAATATTATGTATTTTACAGTTTAATATTATGTGGATTCAGTTTCCCACGTTTGCCAAAACGTACAACACCCTTCCAAGGTGATACCTTGAGCATAACACGGTCACCTACTTCAAATTGCATAGGTTTGCGTTTCAGGTCCGCGTAGCTCTTTTGTCGATCGCGAGCAGCTTGAATTCTTTGTCTGATAAGGACAATCTTGTCAGTAGTCTCCTGGATTAACTCGGGTCCAGTGAGCTGAAATTCACCTACTTCTGCCCAGCACACAGGCGAATGGCATTTGCGACCGTACAGTGCTCCAAAAGGGGCAGCCTTAATGCTAGCATGATAACTGTTGTTGTAGGAGAATTCCACTAAAGGAATATGGTCAACCCATCCATTTCCAAAATCAATCACACATGCTCGTAGCATGTCCTTTAGAGTCTGGATGGTTCGTTCACTTTGACCATCAGTCTACGGATGATAAGCAGTGCTCATATCCAAATTGGTACCTAAGGCTCGTTGAAAAGCCTTCCAAAAGTTTGACGTGAACCTACCATCTCGATCACAAATTATCGACACTGGTATTCCATGTTTGGTCACAATCTCCTTTAGGTACGTCTTTGCTAGTTTGGCAAGGGGATCATTCTCCCTAATCGGCAGGAAATGAGCAGACTTGGTGAGTCGAACGACGATTACCCATATAGTATCGTAACCGTGAGATGACTTTGGGAGTTTGGTAACAAAGTCCATAGTGATGTTTTCCCATTTCCATTCCGGTATCTTGGGTTGTACAAGTAAACCCGATGGTCTTTGGTGTTCAGCTTTGACACGGGCACAGGTCAAACATTTCTGAACGTAGGTGGCTATGTTGGCTTTCATATTCGGCCACCAATATAACTTCTTCATATCCTGATACATCTTTTCAGTTCCAGGATGTATAGAATATTTAGACTTATGAGATTCGTGCATGATCAAGTTCCTCAAATCTCCATAACATGGTAACCAACTTCGTCCGTAAAGGCATAGGGTTCCGTCTACTCTAGGTTCTAACTTTTCTTTGCTTAGATCAGTTCTGAGCATTCCCCCGACATCTTCCTTCACGAGGTTTTCAGGCAATTGGGCTTGAGTCTGGGCTTCTAAAATTTGTTTGGGTAGATCCAAACTGATTGTCATCACCAATGCCCGAACTCTCATAGGAGGGCCCGTTTCCTTACGACTTAAAGCATCAGCAACCACATTTGCTTTTCCCGGGTGGTATTTGATCTAGCAGTCATAGTCACTCAGTAACTCAATCCAACGGCGTTGTCTCATGTTCAACTCCTTCTGATCTAATATGTGTTGCAAACTTTTGTGGTCAGTATGCACCGTGCACTTTGTTCCGTATAGGTAATGTCTCCAGATTTTGAGAGCAAAAACTACGGATCCAAGTTCTAGATCGTGAGTAGTGTAATTTTTCTCATGCTTCTTCAATTGCCTTGAAGCGTAGGCAATCACTTTCATCCTCTGCATCAATACGGCTCCTAAGCCTTTGTGCGAGGCATCACAGTATACAACGAAATCATCGTTGCCTTAAGGCAAGGCCAGTATAGGTGCACTGCATAACTTTTGCTTGATCAGTTGGAAAGCTGATTCTTCCTTCTCTCCCCACTCGAACTTTATTCCCTTCTGCGTGAGCTTGGTCATCGGTTTGGCTATCTTGGAAAAATCTTCAATGAATCTACAGTAGTATCCGGCAAGGCCTAAAAATTGGCGGATCTCCGTTGGTGATTTAGGAGATACCCAATCCTTGATAGATTCGACCTTTGCTGGATCCATATGAGTACCGTCACAATCGATGACATGACCAAGGAATTGCACTCTAGGAATCCAAAATTCACATTTAGAGAATTTGGCATAGAGCTGCTCCTCCTTGAGTACCTTTAGTACTTGTGCAAGATGATCCCCATGTTTTTGTTCGTTCTTGGAATAAATGAGTATGTCGTCGATGAAGACTATCACGAATTTATCCAGGTAGGGTCTACACACACGGTTCATAAGGTCCATGAAAATAGCTGGTGCATTGGTCAACCCAAATGGCATAACCTGGAATTCGTAATGGCCGTAACGGGTTCTAAAAGCTGTCTTTGGAATATCTTCCTCCCTGACTCGTAGCTGGTGGTATCCAGATCTCAAGTCAATCTTGGAATACACACTTGACCCTCACCACTCATCAATCTTGGAAAACACATGAAACGCAAATACACGCGTAATTCTGATATTTTACAGTTTAATATTATGTATTTGACAGTGTTTTGAGTGGTTTTTGGATCATTATTGATGAGTGTTTTCACACTTATCAATCTTGCTAAGGAAATGACAACTATAGTGATTTCAATGTGAACATATAAGATATGAAATATTGAATCACGAGAGTTTAGGATAGAACCGGGAAGACGGGTACATGGAATCACGGGTCGTCAAAAGTCATCAAGAATGGATCTTTGAAAGCTTGAATCCCTGCATATGATAAGAAACAAGACAACAAACACATACGGGGCTCCCCCTACACTTATTATGAAAATGGTAGAGGATAGATCAACGGGTTGCCTCCCGAGAAGCGCTTGTTTTGTATAACCGAGTCACGAGCCTGACTCGTCCCAGAACTAATTCAAGGCAAACGTGGTGAGGGAGGAATATCTTCCTCCCTGACTCTAGCTAGTATCCTTAACCATGTAGTCCTTCATTGGTCTATTAGGCTAAGCATCCACCACTCTCATTATTTGAGAATTTAAATTTGTGGAGAATGGGAAATGATAGAGTTGAAGCAAGTGTAAAAGGGCTAGATAAACTTCATGATAATTACTTGTGGCTAAACCCTTCTCTTCTCTACCTCTATTTTCTTCGCATGTATATAATTGTTAATAAATAATCAAGAACGGTTTTAATTGGTTTGTAATCTCTTATGCATTTTTGTCTAATCATTCACGGTTGGTATAAGTATGTTTTAAGATTCTAAGTTAGAACGTTTTATGTGTACAAGACTTATGTCATGCTTAATATTTAGCGGGTGTTTTTCCTTTTATTCTTTTCTACTTTCTTTGAGAGGAATAAAGAAAAATAAGAGCGGCTTACAAAAAAATGAGTGGCTAGAAAAAAAAGAAAAAAAGAAAAAGAAAAAGAAAAAAAATATATATACAAGACTCCCTATGTGACAATCCGTCAATTTATGATTGATATTTTATTCTCAATATTATTTAAAAACAATTTACAATATGAACTCACATGTTTTTGGGAAGAAATTTGGATTTACGTCTTGGAGTAGCATCGACTACGTCTAAACCGAAGGATTCAACGTTACGTGCTTACGTTTATGTACACCGTCTTTGGTGACAGTCCGACACTTCAGAAAATAAATTTATCCGTGAATATTATTTTGGAGTTTTAAATTTGTGTTAGTTCATAAACTCACAAATTTACGAGAAGAGACTAGGACTTACGATTTTATTTTAACGTCCTTTACGACTAAACCGGAAACCCTAGGATTACGTATTTACGTTTTCGAACTCCGTTTTTGATGAGACAGTTTTTATTGGATTCGTTTTGTGACGTTGACTCATAATTTATAAAAACATTTTTCGTAACACGACCCGAGGGCACGCAAATCAAGGAAACTAGAATCGAGGAGTACCCGTAAATAATTGGGGATGAGACAAAAACAAGTTTTGCCCCACCCCCTACACATGGGACGGCAAAACCATGACACACCCTTATGTGTCAAATTTTCCTTAACCAAGTTAACACATGTTAACTTGTAGCTTAGAAAATAAGCCAAGCCTACACCAAAACCAACCAAACCACTTTGGTTAAACCATTTTCTCACAACTCAACATGCAAAACCACCAAAAGTTCTCTCTACCCCATTCTTGGCCGTCCATATCTCACCTCCAAACACCTCATTTGATCAAAATTTCACCACAAATCTTATGTTATTCTTGCATAAGATGATATCCTTTTGAAGACTTATTGAATGGAGGTGATTATAACATCCATGGAGGAGTTTCCTTGGTGTCTTGAGGCTGATTTTCCACAAGGGTTCTATGAAGAATGGTGGTCATGAAGGTGGTCTTGGTGCATCATAAGTTTCTCCATCCAAAACCATGTCAAACTCATAACCTACATCAAGTTGGTGGTATAAAGATTGTCCTCCTCATCTTCTTGTTATTTTGATTATGTAAACATGTATTTTATTTCCTATTGTATATATTTATGATGATTATATGATGATAAAAATGTTATGTGGGGATTTGTTGTTGATAATCATGGATTAAAAGATGAAAAACTATAAATAAAAATGGGTAAATCTTGTTTAAATGATAGGCTGTATAAAAACAGTAAAGAACCACATGTTAGACTGATGAAATGATGAAATAGAATCCATTTACAGTAAGATAAATGTCTTGTACACATGTGAGAGTTGGCCATGCAATGGAATCAAAATAATGAGTGAGATATGATCAAAACAAGTTTAGGGTATAAATCTGAGGTTACTGTTTTGGACGATTTTTAGAAAATACTTAAAGATGATTCAACAGTAGCTTAGAAGAGTTAAATGTAGCACATATCATGTAGTTTATGTGATAAAAATTTGAGCTTCTATCTCCATATAGAACTCAAGATACGGCATTTTTGGTGAAAGTGAAGATAAAAATCATATTTTTGGAAATTAAAGAATAATACTATTATATAAGCACTCAAATTATAATGTATAAAATGTAAAAGTAAAACCCACTAACTTATGGATTCTATTTATATAAATATATAAAAGGTGTAATAAGTGTATAAATGATAAAAGTGGAAACTTGTTAAGTTTTATAAGTTATAAAACTATAAACATGATTTTTATGACCTTTTCGGCTATTGCCGTAAAATTAACGTTTTTGTTAAATAAAACTTAGATGGTTGGACCCGTCTAATGAAAACTTTATAAAACTTATATACTGATATATAGACATGTATAACAAGTAAAAACCAATAAAACCCGAACTATAGGGCATACGGACATTAACGAGCTAAGTAAACATATTGGACTAATACTTGGGCTAATAATTGGACTAAATAAGATAAACACCCATAAAAAGAACTTATTGGGCTTAACCCATTTGGGCCCAACTTTAAAGTGTATGTACTGATAATAAAAGTACAAAATGGATTAAAATAAGTTAAATAACTTATAATAAGCTTGTTGGACCTAAAACACGTTAATAGGTAAGACGAGAAAACTAGTATAAAAGTTATCAACACATAACTCTAAAATGAGTAAACGAGAATATGTAAACCCACTTGATCATCATATATATATATATAATCATCATATGTATACATAATGTTATTTTTATAAAGTCATTGGACATGAGTCTAAGACCGATTATTATTTGTCTAGGTTTCCGTGATTGAAGCACGTACCGTACGTCCGAATTGCCGATAACCCGCCTTCCCACATCAACGTGAGTTCATAGCCTCGCACTCTTTTAAATGCTTTTATAAATGTTTTATAAACCCGCGAGGGAGATAACATGTTAGATTTTATAAAATAGGACACCATTTGTCCCGATTGTTTGTTTATTGATTTTGGACCCGAATGATTGAATGACCCGATTGTATGACCCGATAAATGATTAATGGACCCGATAGATGAAATAAAAATGGATTATTAAAGTTAGGTTATGTCACTAAAAGTCCCATTAACATGAATTGTGAACTACCGGGAGTTGGTAGACGCTTATGCATTTAATAGTACTATTTGGGGACGATCACCCCAGTTCGCGCCTTGACGGTTGATCCCCGTCGTGCCACATTGATTGGTAAGCGAATTAATGTATGAGAAGATTTCCATAGCGTGACCTTTGTGACGACACGCTACTTTAGATGGGCAAAATTGGTATCGGGTTAGCTACCCGTTTTGGTTTAGTAAGGTAACAATGTCATGCGGCTTATAATAATCCAAATCACCGAAATACTATTAGACGCTTCGAATTACGATGTATTGCCTGACTAGCAATACTGGGTCATACTATTGATATTATGCTGTGTTTTGGTTTTCATAACCATATTCATATAACGGTTTTTGTTTTCATACAACGTCATATGACGTATTGTATGATGTTTTTACGACATTGGCTCGTATAATAATTTTTAAGGCAAATGCCTATATTATGATTTTCGATAAGGATTTATATAAAATGATTTTGGCTATTTTACGGCCTATTACAATGATTTGTACGAATTTATTTTTGGTACTAATTTTATACCAAAGTTATATTGATGGAATTTATTAAACTCTATGAATTCACTCGGCGTTATCGCTGACCTTTTCTTTTAACATGTCTTATCTCAGGTACTTGAAGGTAATTCTCGGGAAGACGACAAGAATTCATGGCCCGCACTTAAACAATATTTTTCCATTCAAATACTTTGTAAAACTTTGTATGAAATGTAATGACTTGGGACCGATGTAACTTTGATATTTATGAATGGAAATGATTTATTATTAAACGACGCGATTTTTATGCGTTGTCTATGATGTGAGTAATGTGCTATCCCGTAACACCAACGAGTCTTCCGCTGTATTGAGTTGTATAAATTTGGGGGTGTTACAGTTTGGTACCAGAGCTCTCGTTATAGAGAACGAAAGATTTTTAAAACTAAGGTTTTGAATAAAACTTTTCAAAATCTTTTAACTAAAAACATTTTTCTAAAAATGTCTAAAAATCTTTTGACTATAACGGTGCCGAAGAATTCCCTAGTTACCGACAAGGCCAAGACTGAGAAGTGTTATTTTAATATATATATAACTTGGATTATATATATGATGTAATTTTATTACATGATTGTTTGATGATTATTTCGATTTTTATACGAGATATTTATACGACGTAGATTGTCACAATGTACCTTAAATCCCCTAGTAAATTAATCGAAGCTATTCTCGTAGGAATTCTAGCTATCCTAGATCTAAACCAAGTTGTGGATATTTATGATCCCAACAAATGGTTGATATTCGTAGAAATGTAGATATTAGTTGATTGTGATATTGAAAAAGAATTGGCGAGATTATATCTGATATCGATGTCATGACGATCTTTCCTTATAGATTGGAGTTTGACAAAACGTTATCACCTGGAAAGATGTCATCTGATTTGTTGTCATCCAATTCTTAAATTGAAATCGAAAGGGTGAATGTTGCACTTGAGGCTGTTATTGGAACCATTACCCAAAAGCCTCATGCCACTAATACCTTTCCGAGAAGTCTAGTTGAATGATCAAGTCATTTCATATTAATGACTCATTTGATAATTATTGATAAAGGAGTTATAGGCTTGGAAATTAAGTGTTGATTCATATTGAGATTGTATTGCCTTTACAAGACCGAAGAATAAGATTGAAAGTATTGGAGAATGAAGTAGGATATCGAATTGAGTATAAAATTGGTTGAAACCTGGATAAAGTAAAATTTAACCCGTATGGAATATGAAATTGTTAAGAGAAAGTCGTTAAGTTCTGTGATTGAATTATAAGGATTTAATTGATTGTAGGTTTTTGCTAAGTATTGTTCCTAGGCCATTGTCCACTAATGAGGATGCCCAGTGTCCAAGAAATAAATTGAAGAAATCTTCTTCTGAATTGGGACCGATGGATCTTCCGGGACATGTGGAACACCTAATGACTCTTGTACATTAGTATTCATTGTGGTATCTTTTAAAAATAATCCCTAACTTAACTGAGATATCAGTTGGTAGGATGAGTTCTGAGAATTGTATGACATAGTGACACGTAATGTGTTACGGTACGATTTTGACTTGTTTGTGATTAATGAAAAGACTACCTTTGATTGCTAAATTCTACATGTATCGATGTTATCTATCTTTTATTGCTATATCCTAATGTTCACATTAGTGATGCAACCATTGAGCAAGTACTCATCTTGATTTGAGTTACGTTGTATTATTCTTTTTGAGTGCCATCGAGATCATGAACCTCATGATTATTTGGCTAAAGCTCATTTCCTATCATATCGTAGTTAATTCTTGGTGAACAAGCTTTCATCACTCTTTTGCAGATCACTCATTGTTTTTATAAAGTTAAAACCGTATCAATTGAGAAAATTTAATTTTCATCACAATAAGGATTATTCAAAGTGAGATTTAAAAGTGATTGATATCAAAATGAAGTTGTTTATGAGACGCTTTGGAAAACTTAGTTGTTTTCATAAAAAAGAAAATCTTTGTAAATTTATTCTTGATTCTTATTTAAGAATTAAGCGTGAAAATGTTTTTTTTATTATAAACATGATGATAAAATTTTGACGAACTGAGTATTGCATTGTTGATCTTGAAATTGTATATAGTTGCGCGCCTACATACAATTTGGAATGGACTATGCAAGACTGATTAGTAGTCACCATAAAACTAATTAATAAACACTAAATTTTCTTTGAAGATTGTGGAAGATTAAAATTTATGAGATCTGCAAGAAGTGAAAAACAGGGACATAGTGTTAGGGACACCTACATATGTTCTTGTAGCATCTATTCTTCTGAGTGGAATTTACTCATCTGTGGAAATTGTCTTATTTGACAATTGACAATTCTTTCTTGTCCAATTCTCCTGTAGTAAGATTCTTAGGAAAAGTATCTGATTACTAAGTGTTGATACCCGACTGGATGTATCGACGTTCCTATCATTTCTTATGATTGGATTTCATTTGAATGACCTGGGTAACGATCCGAGGAGCTTCGAATACGTACTCAAATTATGAAAACATGGGATATATTCATATTCGTTAAATGTTTTCGTTTGTATCTGATTTGAAATTCTATCGCGTAGATTATGCGTTGACCTTACTCTTTTAATAGTAGTTGTGTATCCTAATATCCCTGAATTTGTGAAGGATTATGAATTATTATTAGTCTTTTGAGAAGTTCACATCTTATCGACGGCAATGAAACTGGAAAGTTGATAGTGCCAGTAGAATGGATTGATTGATTATGACGTGACGACATTGTCTTAATTGATGGGAACTCGAGTAGAATTCCCTAAATGATAAGATGTTGATTATCAAAAATGATCTAAATAATTCTTGATGGATGATTTTATCCTGTATTTAGATTTGAAATTATACCGTGAATGGTTGTGAACTAGTTATAGATATTATAATCTAGAAATAACTTAAAGTGAATTTATTAAAAGATGTTTATCTTATCTGAAACATTAGGAGGTATTTGTTAGTGAATCACCTAGACTTTCGCCATAAAGGCAAGTAGAAATTGGTATTTGATTATATTTCCGGTGCTGCACTTGTGGCTTGTGCACTGTACGTCAGCACCATCTAAATTAAAGGAATTACCGTACAACTGAGAAAGTTGTCGGAGAAATATTTTATTATACCAAGCCTGTCATCCTGAAGAGCTATGGTGATATCTTTCCTTATATTTATAGATTACTGTGACTGAGTAAATTGACAATCGAAAACGATATCCATAACTCGAAATGGAAGAATTGTTCGATCATTTACAAGGTTCTAGCAAATTTGATCCATAGCATGGTTATCATCAACTTCGCATCTGCGAAAGAGATTATCTATTCCAATCACTACATCTGGTGCTTGTAATGAACATTATGAGTTCCACGTGATGTCGTTTGGATTGACTTATACACATGTAGTATTCATAAATTTGGTGAATCACGTGTGTAGGCTGTAATTTGATAAATTCATGCTCGTGATCATTAAGGATTATATGTTTGTTTATAAGAATAAGAATGAGTAAATATTATTTATAGATTGCCCAGAATTGGCCGAACAATAAAAACCTGTACCTTAAATATTTAACATGTGATTAAAGACTAAATCCTTTATATTAATTGACCATGTGAGTAATAGATAATGGAATCTATATTGACTCTTCAAAAATTAAGAGCCCTTTTAAGACTTTGGGTTATACTAAAAAGAAAATGCAAATATATTTTGACAAATGTTTTAACAAAAGATTTTAAGGGATTATTCCCTTATACACAAACCATTTAACTAAACTTCTGTTTAGGGGTAAATGTTTGTGTATACTTTTAGACAACCTAAGAAGAATTAAGGAAACTATATAACTTATTACTTGAAATTTGAAACGACAATTTTTGCTTTTCAAACTAAGAAAACTTTGACCAAAGTATAAACAAAGGTTTTTCGAACATTTACGAAATCTTATTAAATATTTTCGATAAATCAACAAAAATCTTGTTAATTAAATTCAAATTATTTTTGAACATTTTATATAATTGGTCGAACTAAGAAATTTAAAACTTTTACGTTTACGCTTCACAAAAATTAACTAATAATTATTTAATTAATTATAATAATTATCGACGCTTTAGACGACGGATTGAGTAAAACTGATAAAAATGATAGTTGAGACGAAACTGAAACATAAAGATATGAAGAAAGAATTTTGAATAAATGCGGTTATGATATTTATTTCATGAGGAAAGTGAACGTAATTTCTGACGCATAATATAGAAAGAATATCTGAGTAAATTGTGGACATGATAATTATTTATCTGGAAAAGTGAATGTAGATACTGACACATTATGTATAAAATATAAAGAACCAATTAGGACATGTTCCTTAATAATTAATGAGCAAAATAAATTGCCGAACAATTTAAAAATAGCCGATGATTGTAAAAAGAGATAATATAGATAATAAAAAGGGGTTTCACGGCTAGTGTGAACCATTAGAATTAAGAAGCCAATAACGTTAAATGTTTTAAAGGCCACTTGTGGTTGCCTAAATATGGAGATTGTGAGATATAGTTATGTTCGAATTTGTAAGTATAAGTATTATATGTATGTCATTTCTGACTAGAAGTATCTTTGTCTGAAGAAGTTGTACTGATGGCAATTATGCAGGCAGACATCGCCTCATACATTAGTAAACGTCTAGCTATTGCAAAGGTCATCATCTGAATTTGATTCGATTTGGGTCATCGTCGACAGACTGACCAAATCTGCTAATATCATTCATGTTAATGATAAATGCAAAAGAGTTATGAAAACATAGTGTGCCTGTATCGAACATCTATATCAAGATCCTCGCTTCGCATCGAATTTCTAGAGATTTGCTCAGAATTCATTGAGAACGAACCTTGATGAGAGTACTATGTACCACCCCAATCGAAGGGACGAGGTAAAGTAACGATACAAAGTAATATAAGTGCTGTTTTATGTTTGAATGATTGACCTTTGGTAATAGACTGTATAATCGTTTTCCTTTGGAAAGATTATCATTGATAATCATCGTATTAGGATCGAGATCTAATCTTGTTAGGATCTATATTAGAGCTTCTGTAAGCAAGAATTGAGATGAAGACACCCGACACACACCCATTGTGAGTTGGACATGTCTTTTAGGTTTAAGGTTTCTTATGATGGCGAACCTGACCTTACAAAATACCCGACCCGCGAAACCTGAAATGATTATTGAAATTAGGATTTGATTATTGATAGCCGGTAGTAGGCAAGAGGTTATGTGAATATGAAATGTAGATCTTGAAGTGAGAAATGGGTAGCAAAGTTATGCCACAATTTTTAACCTTGGAAAAATGAATTCATGATCTGACAAATCATGGGATATAAGTCCCCATTATATGGGACCATTGAGATGATGTAAAAGTTGGGATTGAAAGGCATATAAGTTGGATCTACCCTAGGACTTCAAAGACTGCGTGAATTATGTTTCGTATATCGAACTTGATGGAATATCTATCAAGTGAAATTCTGATTATTCTTAGTAAAGCTTAGATCGGCGAAAAGTTGCATTCATCAGAAACCCGTGAATATCATGGATAGAGAAAGTAAGTCAAAATTTAGCCTGATCTTATTCCCGTAGTTACGTTTGATAGAACTCGCATATTGTAATGAATTGCACTTGTGAGAAAAGACCGAATGTGGAGGAAATACCCACATGGCTTTAACTCTATAAGAAGCGAGTAGTAAGATGATCTTTGAGGACAAAGATCCTGTTTAGGGGTAAATGCTGTGACAATCCGTCAATTTATGATTGATATTTTATTCTCAATATTATTTAAAAACAATTTACAATATGAACTCACATGTTTTTGGGAAGAAATTTGGATTTACGTCTTGGAGTAGCATCGACTACGTCTAAACCGAAGGATTCAACGTTACGTGCTTACGTTTATGTACACCGTCTTTGGTGACAGTCCGACACTTCAGAAAATAAATTTATCCGTGAATATTATTTTGGGGTTTTAAATTTGTGTTAGTTCATAAACTCACAAATTTACGAGAAGAGACTAGGACTTACGATTTTATTTTAACGTCCTTTACGACTAAACCGGAAACCCTAGGATTACGTATTTACGTTTTCGAACTCCGTTTTTGATGAGACAGTTTTTATTGGATTCGTTTTGTGACGTTGATTCATAATTTATAAAAACGTTTTTCGTAAAACGACCCGAGGGCACGCAAATCGAGGAAACTAGAATCGAGGAGTACCCGTAAATAATTGGGGATGAGACAAAAACAAGTTTTGCCCCACCCCCTACACATGGGACGGCAAAACCATGACACACCCTTATGTGTCAAATTTTCCTTAACCAAGTTAACACATGTTAACTTGTAGCTTAGAAAATAAGCCAAGCCTACACCAAAACCAACCAAACCACTTTGGTTAAACCATTTTCTCACAACTCAACATGAAAAACCACAAAAAGTTCTCTCTACCCCATTTTTGGCCGTCCATATCTCACCTCCAAACACCTCATTTGATCAAAATTTCACCATAAATCTTATGTTATTCTTGCATAAGATGATATCCTTTTGAAGACTTATTGAATGGAGGTGATTATAACATCCATTGAGGAGTTTCCTTGGTGTCTTGAGGCTGATTTTCCACAAGGGTTCTATGAAGAATGGTGGTCATGAAGGTCGTCTTGGTGCATCATAAGTTTCTCCATCCAAAACCATGTCAAACTCATAACCTACATCAAGTTGGTGGTATAAAGATTGTCCTCCTCATCTTCTTGTTATTTTGATTATGTAAACATGTATTTTATTTCCAATTGTATATATTTATGATGATTATATGATGATAAAAATGTTATGTGGGGATTTGTTGTTGATAATCATGGATTAAAAGATGAAAAACTATAAATAAAAATGGGTAAATCTTGTTTAAATGATAGGCTGTATAAAAACAGTAAAGAACCACATGTTAGACTGATGAAATGATGAAATAGAATCCATTTACAGTAAGCTAAATGTCTTGTACACATGTGAGAGTTGGCCATGCAATGGAATCAAAATAATGAGCGAGATATGATCAAAACAAGTTTAGGGTATAAATCTGAGGTTACTGTTTTGGACGATTTTTAGAAAATACTTAAAGATGATTCAACAGTAGCTATAGAAGAGTTAAATGTAGCACATATCATGTAGTTTATGTGATAAAAATTTGAGCTTCTATCTCCATATAGAACTCAAGATATGGCATTTTTAGTGAAAGTGAAGATAAAAATCAGATTTTTGGAAATTAAAGAATAATACTATTATATAAGCACTCAAATTATAATGTATAAAATGTAAAAGTAAAACCCACTAACTTATGGATTATATTTATATAAATATATAAAAGGTGTAATAAGTGTATAAATGATAAAAGTGGAAACTTGTTAAGTTTTATAAGTTATAAAACTATAAACATGATTTTTACGACTTTTTCGGCTATTGCCGTAAAATTAACGTTTTTGTTAAATAAAACTTAGATGGTTGGACCCGTCTAATGAAAACTTTATAAAACTTATATAATGATATATAGACATGTATAACAAGTAAAAACCAATAAAACCCGAACTATAGGGCATACGGACATTAACGAGCTAAGTAAACATATTGGACTAATACTTGGGCTAATAATTGGACTAAATAAGATAAACACCCATAAAAAGAACTTATTGGGCTTAACCCATTTGGGCCCAAATTGAAAGTGTATGTACTGATAATAAAAGTAAAAAATGGATTAAAATAAGTTAAATAACTTATAATAAGCTTGTTGGACCTAAAACACGTAAATAGGTAAGACGAGAAAACTAGTATAAAAGTTATCAACACATAACTCTAAAATGAGTAAACGAGAATATGTAAACCCACTTGATCATCATATATATATATATAATCATCATATGTATACATAATGTTATTTTTATAAAGTCATTGGACATGAGTCTAAGACCGATTATTATTTGTCTAGGTTTCCGTGATTGAAGCACGTACCGTACGTCCGAATTGCCGATAACCCGCCTTCCCACATCAACGTGAGTTCATAGCCTCGCACTCTTTTAAATGCTTTTATAAATGTTTTATAAACCCGCGAGGGAGATAACATGTTAGATTTTATAAAATAGGACACCATTTATCCCGATTGTTTGTTTATTGATTTTGGACCCGAATGATTGAATGACCCGATTGTATGACCCGATAAATGATTAATGGACCCGATAGATGAAATAAAAATGGATTATTAAAGTTAGGTTATGTCACTAAAAGTCCCATTAGCATGAATTGTGAACTACCGGGAGTTGGTAGACGCTTATGCATTTAATAGTACTATTTGGGGACGATCACCCCAGTTCGCGCCTTGACGGTTGATCCCCGTCGTGCCACATTGATTGGTAAGCGAATTAATGTATGAGAAGATTTCCATAGAGTGACCTTTGTGACGACACGCTACTTTAGATGGGCAAAATTGGTATCGGGTTAGCTACCCGTTTTGGTTTAGTAAGGTAACAATGTCATGCGGCTTATAATAATCCAAATCACCGAAATACTATTAGACGCTTCGAATTACGATGTATTGCCTGACTAGCAATACTGGGTCATACTATTGATATTATGTTGTGTTTTGGTTTTCATAACCATATTCATATAACGGTTTTTGTTTTCATACAACGTCATATGACGTATTGTATGATGTTTTTACGACATTGGCTCGTATAATAATTTTTAAGGCAAATGCCTATATTATGATTTTCGATAAGGATTTATATAAAATGATTTTGGCTATTTTACGGCCTATTACAATGATTTGTACGAATTTATTTTTGGTACTAATTTTATACCAAAGTTATATTGATGGAATTTATTAAACTCTATGAATTCACTCGGCGATATCGCTGACCTTTTCTTTTAACATGTCTTATCTCAGGTACTTGAAGGTAATTCTCGGGAAGACGACAAGAATTCATGGCCCGCACTTAAACAATATTTTTCCATTCAAATACTTTGTAAAACTTTGTATGAAATGTAATGACTTGGGACCGATGTAACTTTGATATTTATGAATGGAAATGATTTATTATTGAACGACACGATTTTTATGCGTTGTCTATGATGTGAGTAATGTGCTATCCCGTAACACCAACGAGTCTTCCGCTGTATTGAGTTGTATAAATTTGGGGGTGTTACACCCTACAGGGGCAGTGTGGCGTTAATTATAGTGACTATTGAGTTCCAATATTACCTTGACAGGTTGCGGGGATTCAATAGATTGCTCGAATACAATATTACCTTGACGGGTTGCGGGGTTGAAGATCCTAAGTCTCAAAAAGGCGGCGGATGTAAATTATTGCGTGAGTTTTATTTTTCTTTCCTTAGCGAGTGTGTAGCTTCTTATGAAAGCATGACATGAGGATTTTACACATAAGGTGAATGACTTATTATTCTTGAAACGGACTTATATTAATTGTGAGCGGTTTTTCAAGTAATGGATGAGAGGATTACTTAGGATTAAAACCGTGCTTCCTTATTTTTGAATTTATTCCCAAATTATAAAACCCCAGATGAGCTCTATAATGCAATCTATCATGATGCTTGACTTCATACACACCATTACATGCTTCAGTTACCTGAGAAAACATGCTTAGAAAGTCAACATAAAGTTGGTGAATTCACAGGTTTAATTAAGTTAAGTTTGGACATAAGATATTCCCAGAAGTAGTAATGCACAAAGCATTAATACTTAAAAGTAATTACATTTCCATATTGCCCGAAACTGAAACTTGACAGTTAAGTCCTTAACAGATAAGGACCCTTCGCCATATAAGGCACCCAGAACAAAAATAAGTGCTGACATGTGAAACATCTGTTGTCCCGGCCGAGGCACAGTGAGCATGACTCACCCAGATGGGGACGGTCAATCCCAAAAAGATCTATTTATAACATTCAGGTAATTCAATAATTCTAACAGTTTCGGATGCACGGGTCATGCTGTTCATCTACAATAGGCATGGTAATCAAAGGTTTCACAGTTCAATCTATGTCCATAAAATCAAATATGTTGCATTTTTCTTCCCCATTAAAAGATTTAAAAGTTTGTCAATATATAAAGTGGGGCCATGAACTCACCTCAGTGGTACAGCAATAAGTCAGAAGATAAATCTGATAAGGATGCTCACGATACAGTCAACGACCTAAATAATTACAAGGTCTCAGTAATTGCATAACATAATGCATAAAAGTTCCAGAATAAATCTGTACATGTTTAAACTGGTTTAAGTATATAATTACAATACTTATAATTTGTTCGTCGTAGTACAAGTTCTAATAGTATTTATTTTAGGTAATAAATAAATAATAAGGTTTAATTAATTAATTCACTTAATTAATATCTTGTACTTACGTTGTTTATAAAATACTTTAAATATTCATATAGGATGGTTTTATATACATTTAAAGTCATGGGAAAATAAATATAATTAATATATTTATTTTATAAGTTAACCATTTTCAATTTATATTTAATATATAAATAAGGTTTATAAATGTATAACATTTATTTAAAATCCAAGTTTACGTAAGATTTACATTTATTAAGTTATAGGTTTGAAAAATAACAATTGTTACATTTATTTAAGTTTTACGTTTAAATAATGACTTAAAATATATAAGATTTTAAGGTTCGTAATAATTGTATAAAAAATACGTTTTAGTCCTTTTAAATAAACAGATACTCGCGATTAAATTACTTTTATACCCCTAGGGTTTCTAAATCTTTCAAGTATTTACAGTTTTGGTCCCTCCTAGTTACACGTGTAACTAGGGTTTCTTAAAGTTTCATAAAATGTCAATTTTGGTCCCTATAGTTTCGGCTAATATTAGGGTTTATTATAAGTTACATTTATGCCCCCTAGGGCTTGTATGGGTTTCGGCTTTAGGCAGGTTTAGTCCCTAGGGTTGCTTAGGGTTTTATTAGGTTTAGTAACTTGACACTTTTAGTCCCTAAGGTTTATTTTAGGTCGCGGCTTGTGTCCAACATAGTCCTTAGACTTTCCAAAGTTTACACAACTTACCCTAATATTTTAGTAATCTCTTTTTAGTCCTTTTTAACTTTACAAGTTTTCGGATATGTTCAAAACACACCCTTGGACTCTCGGCATATTATTAAAAGTGGATCAAAGTTTATGTTTTTGAAATACCAAGTTCTACATTTATTCATTTAGATCCCTTTTACTTACTAAAATAACATTTTAGTCTGAAAGTATTATTTATGCCATTTTTAACCCGAAAGTTTATATATATACTATTTTAGTCCAAAACTTCTTAGATCTATCATTTAAATCCAAAATAATCATAGATCTATATTTTTAACATATAAATTTATAAAATCATATTTTTGACACTAAAAGTCTTATAAAACATTTATTTAATAAAAATGATTATTTATCTAGGCAAAGTATTATAGTGAGCATAAACTAATCTTATGAGGCCTAGTAGTGATCTTAATATTTTAAGACACCTAATAACATGAAGCTAATATTTCTAGTTATATCTAAACATTACAAGATCACTCAAAATCATAATGAGCTTAAAACTCACGTCCCATATTATTTGCATGGTTAGGTTTTTATGATTTTTCAAGTTAAACAAGATCATGTTGATATGCTCTACAAGGTTGACAAGTTTTTACATCAAGTTTTGTCATATATAAAAATGAGCCGTGGGTTTTACTTAGGTTTTTAGGGTTTCCATACTTGTTTAAATGTTAACTTTACAAAAATAAACATGTACACATCAATATATATAAATGTAATGTATTAGGAAAGGTAGGTTTTAACTTGGACTTACTTGTTTAGTTAGGTTTAGGAATGATATGAGAATAGATAGAAACAAGTGACAAGCTTTCAACAATGGAGGTCTAGGAAAACATAAGCATGCCGTGGGCTTCAAGGAGTCTTCTAGGGTTCTTGTTCTGCTTCAATGATCAAGGTTTCTTGTAGGTTGAGCTTAGGATTAACCTTTAGGTAGTAGAAGACTTAGTATAGGAGTAGTAGTAAAGCTTGAAGGTTTAAAAATGGTGGTTTGGCTTGTTTAGCCGTGAGTTTGAGAGAGAAAGAGGGAAGTGAGATTGGAAAATATAATGTGTTGTGTGCTGTGTGTTTGTTTCGGCTTAAGAAGAAAGAGAACCAAGATTATGTGAATCTTGTACCTAGTACTGAGGATATATCCTAGATATGCATGGATACACTTGGATACTCCTTTCAAATACACACATGCACAAAACTAGCAACTCTTTTCCTTTCCTCTTTTTGGTTCTAACCGTGTGGTTTGATAAGTCAAATGGGGGGACAAGTTCTTACATGGCATAGTAGTATGCATGAGGTTTGAGTGTGTAAATGTCTAAGTATGCTTTGTGTAAGCAAAAGCATGGTTCGTTGTAAGTAAAGTAAGGCTTATGCATGTATAAGTATAGGGTATTAGTGGAGTGTATGATTACACTAGGTTTCTTGTAGCTAGTTAAATCAAATGATGGTAGTGCATGCATGCATACATACACACGTTTTAATATAGGCATGGGAAGGGTTTTGGGTAAATTTTGCCAAGTGTTGTATGATAATAATAGTCATTGTATATTATTATAGGTACTTGTTGTGTTGTAGGTATTTTTGTTGAAGCTTTTAGATACTTAGTGAAAGTGTATTATTAAATACATTACTAAAATTAATTTACTTTATTAAAGTAAATAGGTGACAACGTAAAATAATATACATTGTTTTTAAAGTGTTTAGGCATTTAATCCTTTTAAGTATTATATGTAAATATGTACATATAAAAATACTTCAAGTACTTAATAAAATAAATTAAGTAAGGTTACAGTTTTATCTCATATATGTACTGAGGTGATGAAGTCCATTATTCACTCAAGTGCCCAGTCAATTGCCAAGGTAGTCAACAAATGACTAAAGGTTCATATATTATTCAAGCAAGTGGCCAGTCAATTGCCAAGGTAGTCAATAAATGACTAAAGGTTCATATATATATAAAATAAATATGAAAGGAAATATGACAATAGGTATATGATAATTAAATAGTCATATAAAAGTGAAATTATATAAATTTCAAATATAAATAGTACTACAGTTGACAAAGTCAATGAGGGTAAAAACAGAGGTTTTACAACACCATCCCTTTATTTTAGCTTTGTCCTCAAAGCTTAAGATGAAGCCATTGGTCAGGTGAACAAGTGTGGATACTTGGTCTTGAACGAGTCTTCTCGTTCCCAAGTGAACTCAGGGCCTCTCCTAGAGTTCCAACGTACTTTGACCAACGGGATGTGACTGCGTTTCAACTTCTTAACTATCCTCTCCATGATTTCTACTGGTTCTTCTACAAACTGGAGTTTGTCGTCAAATTGAACTCCTTCCAATGGCATAGCCAATGGTTCTTCAGCATAGCACTTCTTTAGTTTAGAAACATGAAAGGTAGAGTGTACCCTACTCAGTTGCTGGGGCAACTCCAAACGATACGCTACTTCCCCGATCCTGGCTATTACTTTGAAAGGGCGAACATAATGTGGATTCAGTTTCCCACGTTTGCCAAAACGTACAACACCCTTCCAAGGTGATACCTTGAGCATAACACGGTCACCTACTTCAAATTGCATAGGTTTGCGTTTCAGGTCCGCGTAGCTCTTTTGTCGATCGCGAGCAGCTTGAATTCTTTGTCTGATGAGGACGATCTTGTCAGTAGTCTCCTGGATTAACTCGGGTCCAGTGAGCTGAAATTCACCTACTTTTGCCCAGCACACAGGCGAACGGCATTTGCGACCGTACAGTGCTTCAAAAGGGGCAGCTTTAATGCTAGCATGATAACTGTTGTTGTAGGAGAATTCCACTAAAGGAATATGGTCAACCCATCCATTTCCAAAATCAATCACACATGCTCGTAGCATGTCCTTTAGAGTCTGGATGGTTCGTTCACTTTGACCATCAGTCTGCGGATGATAAGCAGTGCTCATATCCAAATTGGTACCTAAGGCTCGTTGAAAAGCCTTCCAAAAGTTTGACGTGAACCTACCATCTCGATCACAAATTATCGACACTGGTATTCCATGTTTGGTCACAATCTCCTTTAGGTACGTCTTTGCTAGTTTGGCAAGGGGATCATTCTCCCTAATCGGCAGGAAATGAGCGGACTTGGTAAGTCGATCGACGATTACCCATATAGTATCGTAACCGTGAGATGACTTTGGGAGTTTGGTAACAAAGTCCATAGTGATGTTTTCCCATTTCCATTCTGGTATCTTGGGTTGTACAAGTAAACCCGATGGTCTTTGGTGTTCAGCTTTGACACGGGCACAGGTCAAACATTTCTGAACGTAGGTGGCAATGTTGGCTTTCATATTCGGCCACCAATATAACTTCTTCATATCCTGATACATTTTTTCTGATCCAGGATGTATAGAATATTTAGACTTATGAGATTCGTGCATGATCAAGTTCCTCAAATCTCCATAACATGGTAACCAACTTCGTCCGTAAAGGCATAGGGTTCCGTCTGCTCTAGGTTCTAACTTTTCTTTGCTTAGATCAGTTCTGAGCATTCCCCCGACATCTTCCTTCACGAGGTTTTCAGGCAATTGGGCTTGAGTCTGGGCTTCTAAAATTTGTTTGGGTAGATCCGAACTGATTGTCATCACCAATGCCCGAACTCTCATAGGAGGGTCCGTTTCTTACGACTTAAAGCATTAGCAACCACGTTTGCTTTTCCCGGGTGGTATTTGATCTCGCAGTCGTAGTCACTCAGTAACTCAATCCAACGGCGTTGTCTCATGTTCAACTCCTTCTGATCTAATATGTGTTGCAAACTTTTGTGGTCAGTATGCACCGTGCACTTTGTTCCGTATAGGTAATGTCTCCAGATTTTGAGAGCAAAAACTACGGATCCAAGTTCTAGATCGTGAGTGGTGTAATTTTTCTCATGCTTCTTTAATTGCCTTGAAGCGTAGGCAATCACTTTCATCCTCTGCATCAATACGGCTCCTAAGCCTTTGTGCGAGGCATCACAGTATACAATGAAATCATCGTTGCCTTCAGGCAAGGCCAGTATAGGTGCACTGCATAACTTCTGCTTGATCAGTTGGAAAGCTGATTCTTCCTTCTCTCCCCACTCGAACTTTATTCCCTTCTGCGTGAGCTTGGTCATCGGTTTGGCTATCTTGGAAAAATCTTCAATGAATCTACGGTAGTATCCGGCAAGGCCTAAAAATTAGCGGATCTCCGTTGGTGATTTAGGAGATACCCAATCCTTGATAGATTCGACCTTTGTTGGATCCACATGAGTACCGTCACAATCGATGACATGACCAAGGAATTGCACTCTAGGAATCTAAAATTCACATTTAGAGAATTTGGCATAGAGCTGCTCCTCCTTGAGTACCTTTAGTACTTGTGCAAGATGATCCCCATGTTCTTGTTCGTTCTTGGAATAAATGAGTATGTCGTCGATGAAGACTATCACGAATTTATCCAGGTAGGGTCTGCACACACGGTTCATAAGGTCCATGAAAATAGCTAGTGCATTGGTCAACCCAAATGGCATAACCTGGAATTCGTAATGGCCGTAACGGGTTCTAAAAGCTGTCTTTGGAATATCTTCCTCCCTGACTCGTAGCTGGTGGTATCCAGATCTCAAGTCAATCTTGGAATACACACTTGACCCTCACCACTCATCAATCTTGGAAAACACATGAAACGCAAATACACGCGTAATTCTGATATTTTACAGTTTAATATTATGTATTTGATAGTGTTTTGAGTGGTTTTTGGATCATTATTGATGAGTGTTTTCACACTTATCAATCTTGCTAAGGAAATGACAACTATAGTGATTTCAATGTGAACATATAAGATATGAAATATTGAATCACGAGAGTTTAGGATAGAACCGGGAAGACGGGTACATGGAATCACGGGTCGTCAAAAGTCATCAAGAATGGATCTTTGAAAGCTTGAATCCCTGCATATGATAAGAAACAAGACAACAAACACATACGGGGCTCCCCTACACTTATTATGAAAATGGTAGAGGATAGATCAACGGGCTGCCTCCCGAGAAGCGCTTGTTTTTGATAACCGAGTCACGAGCCTGACTCGTCCCAGAACTAATTCAAGGCAAACGTGGTGAGGGATGGAATCATCTCAGGAGAGATATTCTCATCAAAGTACAGCTTCACACGCTGGCCATTCACTGTAAAATTCGCCCCTTTTGGTTGAGAAAGCTCAATGGTGCCTGTTAATCTCATACTAATCCATAACACAAGATTTAGAAGAGATATTTAGAGAGATAAAGAGAAGAAAAGTAGAGAGAGAAATTAGAGAGATTTTGGAAGGTTAATGTTTACTAGAGAGAGAAAGTAAAATGAACCAATACCCTCTTCCACACATGGAAGAGGGTATATATACCCACGAACCAATGGGATTTACATGGGCCGTGGGTTTGTGACTTGGGCCGGGCTTGGCTTATACTTGGGCTTACGCCCCTAACTTAGACAATATTAGCTTAAAGTCCAAGCCCGGTTAACCCGACTAACCTATTACAATACAAGACCTTTAACGACTAAGATGACCTATTACATTCTTGTTCGACTATATAAAATATAGGGCTAACAATCTCCCCCAATGTATCGGTCATCTTAAAAAGCTTAAAAAAGCATAAGATGATTGAGTGAATACATTCTTGTAGAGGAGATCTTCCTGCTTTGGTCTTGTATCTTGGTCTTGATCTTGTTTGTAACGGCTTTTTTCCTTCATGCCTTGTGATCTTTATCTTGAGCCTTTGTCATTTGACTTTGAGTGCTTGAGGTCTTCATTTTGTGCTCCTTGTGACTAAGATGACCTATTACATTCTTACATTCTTAGGTATCTTGATTATCGCAATCTTGTGCTCTTGTGACTTCTGAATCGACATCGGTTAGTACACAACTACGCCACCTTCTTGATATGCAGCAACATATATAGACACGGATGAAATGGCTTTGAACATTTGACCCTAACTCGGTAGTGTTTTACCTCCGGTCGGTGAAGACCGTTAATCGGTATTA
Source organism: Glebionis coronaria (assembly GCA_025667525.1). Classification (NCBI taxonomy): domain Eukaryota; kingdom Viridiplantae; phylum Streptophyta; class Magnoliopsida; order Asterales; family Asteraceae; genus Glebionis; species Glebionis coronaria. The sequence continues at coordinate 118,416 of JANFOE010001170.1, read as the reverse complement.
AATACCATACCTGTGATCAGATAGATTCGATTAAGAACCTCCTTGACAGGGTTTCCCGGTGGTAATAGCCAGTTCTCTTTACTCGACCGTCTCAAAGCAGACTGCGAACGTAAAGAGTGAATAAAAAAGGATACGGTTATCCGTTTGATTAGAGTCGTCAATTCAGAATTCCTGGAACAAGTTTGATTCTATAAGAATCGCACCATTGTTGCTTTCCAGTTTGCCATAAGCTTGATTCATAAGAATCTTGCATGTTACCTACCGCAGTGCTGTTTGATGTTAACACTGGAAGGATTTCCATTCGTCACTGTAAACACTAAAGAGTGTCACTCTGAATGTTTTGGCAAAATCACACGGATTTTACTTGGAATCAAGTTTGAATCAATTAAGAATCCAAACTTAGTTGCTTTCCAGTTCTCACAAGTTTGATTCATGTAGAATCGCACAAGTTACCTACCATGAGCTTGTTAAATGTTGGCTCAAGCAGGATTTCCATCTTCATTGTGAATCGTATCACTCAGATGTTCTGGCAATATCACAAGGATAATCCGTAGGACTCGACTGTGTCCTAATGAGATCTCGTTTGGCTCTAGACTCAATAAGTGCATTTTGGTAATCAGAGGCTGGAGCAGACTGCCACCTTTTCAATATTAACTAACTCGGAGTGAGAGAGTCAATAGATACGTGTTGATCTCCGTGACAATGAGACAAGTTTCTTTTGAGAGAAACTTGAATGGCTAGGAAGGGTTGTGCATTGCATCACTGGGTCCATGATGACTTATCTTCAATAGATGTATTGACCCGGTTTCTGCCTAGGTTGCATAGAATATTCAACTCCTTCAATGCTTACCAATACGTCATCACTAGCACCTTGTTATGATTGTTCTAGTGCTAACTTAAGTAATTGGTCCGCATTCAGCTTCATTCAACTCTATCTTTCCTAAGGACAACTATTTCTAGCTATGGAATATCCTTGGGTAGATCCCTCCAGTTCTGGTTGGATCATAGGACTTAGTTTCCTATCCTAAACCACCTTTTGACTCCAACATTCCGTCGTGGATAGTAGGTTGTTCTGGGTATAGACCGTAACCATAAAACCATTGAAAACCATTCAAAGTGCTTGATAAAAATCAAAACTTTTAACACTTTGAAAGTTTTACATTTCCGAAAAGCTCCCCCTACACACATGCATCGATATACGAAATAGTTTGGCATGTGAAGGAAAGAGTTGCACTTTAGTCTTTAAGATCACATGTTGCGATATATTACATTTTAATCACATTTTCTCCCCTATCTTTAATATAAAAATATCAAATTAGAGATACCAATTGATTAAAATATGACAATTTCTGAAAACCGATTGGGAGAGAAACATGTGTGCACGCATGAATCATGGAACATTAAGTCGGGTTGCTCCTCCAACAATATATGTGTGTCTTGAGACAAAATTTGACAAAATTTTGGAGAAAGGACACTACAATATATGTTGAGGTACGGAGATGAGATGCCTTTTCTGATATAATATATTACAGTTGACAATTTCATATCATTTTCGGAATGTGTTGGATACATAAAATATGACATGTTCAGAGATGTACCCCAACAACATTAAAGGATTGATTTTAAAACGCTCCCCCTCAAAAATTGATCAAAATAACATATGACAATTTTGAGATATAAAAATCACATATGAGGAAGGGAGTGTTGAACACACAAATCTGGATAGAAGACTTCTCTTCTATTGCATAGGAAAGCGCACTGAAACGTACACTCCCCTATCGGGTCCGTTTTTTCATGAGCTCAAAACTTGGATTGTTTTGTGACTAGCTCATGACCGAGAGAAATAAATTTCTAGTTGTGAAGGATAAGTTATCATTCGAGATAAACGTTCCTTAGTTGAGGTCTGAGTCCTAAGATGTGATGCATTTAGAAGTCATTATGAGAGAAAAATCAAGCAGCTTCATTTGCCAAAACCTCCAAGTCTTCTGGAGTCATATACTTCATACCAAGACGACCAACGATATACTGAAACCTATTTTGAGATAGGGCTTTTGTAAACAAGTCAGCTATCTGGTATTCAGTTCTGACAAAGTATAATTCCACGATACCACGTTCTACTTGTTCCTTGATGAAGTGATATCTGATTGCGATGTGCTTGGTACGGGAGTGTTGAACCGGATTGTAAGAGATGGATATGGCCGACTTTGAGTCACAATACATATGTATTTTATCAAAGTGGAAGCCATAATCCGTGAGTTGAGTTCTCATCCAGAGGACTTGAGCACAACACGCGGATACAGCCACATATTCAGCTTCAGCTGATGAGAGCGAAGTGCAATCCTGCTTCTTTGACGACCAGCTCACAAGTTTGTCTTCCCCTAGAAATTGTACGCTACCAAAAGTGCTTTTACGACTATCAAGGCGACCTGCGTGATCAGAATCTGAAAAAGTTGTTAGATGAAAACCGGTTTCCTTTGGATACCAGAGTCCCATGTGAATGGTATTCTTAAGTTACCGAAAGATCCGTTTAACCTCTTTGAGGTTCTTTTGAGTAGGTATGGCTTGATATCGTGCACAATAACATGTGGCATGATGAATATCAGGCCTGCTGGCTATAAGTTATATAAGTGACCCGATCATACTGCGATATCGCGTTTGATCTACGGGATATGAGTACAAGTCAGCGTCTAGGGATTTGGTCGACAATGGTGTACCAGCGCGAGAACATGAGGTCATACCATGCTTTTTAAGTATCTCTTGAGCATACTTAGCTTGGTTAATGAAGATACCACATGGGGATTGATGAATCTAGAGGCCTAAAAAGAATTTTAGCTCCCCCATCATTGACATTTCAAATCTGCTGTGCATTAATTTTTCAAAACATTTTGAAAGTTTTGCGTTCGTTGAACAAAAAATAATGTCATCAACATAAACTTGCACCAGCAATATGTCATCCCCATATTTATTAGTAAAGAGAGTAGGATCAATAGAACCTTTGGAAAATCCTTTGGAAAATCCTTTGGAAACCAAGAAGTTTGATAGTTCTTCGTACCATGCCCTTGGAGCTTGTTTAAGTCCATATACAACCTTCTTGAGACGATAGACTTTGTCAGGATGACGAGGATCGATGAATACTTCCGGCTGATTAACATACACTTCTTCCTTCAAATGACCGTTGAGAAAAGCAGTTTTAACGTCCATCTGAAAAACCGTGAAGCCCTTATGTGCAGCATAAGCAAGGAATATCCTGACAGCTTCCAAACGAGCAACTAGAGCGAATGATTCATCGTAGTCTATGCCTTCTTGTTGACGGTATCCCTTAACCACAAGACGAGATTTGTTTTTGATGATGGTTTGTTCTTCATCCAGTTTGTTTTTCTAGATCCATTTGAAATCTAAAATTGACATTCCATAGGGTCTATCAACAAGTTCCCAAACATTTAGACGTTCAAACTGATGAATTTCATCTTGCATTGATTCAATCCACGCATGATCAGTCATAGCTTGTTTGATGTTTGTAGGTACAATTGAACTCACGCTGAGTGCAAACATACACACATCGCCATCGGTGTCGAGTTGTCTGCGTGTTCGAACCGGTTGTGAAGGATTTCCAATGACTTGCTCCAATGGATGATCACGTGTCCAATGGTGAGTGGATGGATATCGTTGGTAGAATGTGTGCATGTTGGACGGATCAACATGTTGAGTAGAAGACTCTCAGACTTAGCGTACCGGTGTACCGAACAGATTGATAAATTCTTCTTCGTCAGGTTGTGCATTGACTGCTTGATTGTTGTTTCCTCCTTCAGCATTAACGGTTGGTGATGTTGGTTGTATGAAAGTTTATTGAGTTTGTTGAGTATTGGATGGAATTGTCTCTTGAGCAACGGTTGCGGAAGTAGATGCAGTTGTGTCTTGTTGATTTTGTTCGGGTGCATCAACAACATTGACAGCGAAAGGCTTTGACACAACTTGATTGTTTCCATAGTAATATTCATCAAACATTGGATCATATAAATCAACCAACTCATTCATATTCGTCGTATCCGTTGAGTCTGCTGTAGTAGTACTTTCTTGATATTCTTGCACGGGACGTACACTGTTGTGTGTAGGTGCCATTGCTGGACATTCAGGTGCGGGACTTGAGCTGTTGTGATCAAGTACCATTTGTGGCAATTCGTCAAAGTTCACATGAATTGTTTCGACAATAATCTTTGTTCTCTTGTTATAGACCCGATATCCTTTCGACAATGTAGCATACCCCACAAAAATACATGCATCACCTTTTTCTTTCATCTTGTCGAGATTCTCACCGTCTTTGAGAATGTAGCATAAGGATCCAAATACGTGAAAGAATTTGACAGTAGGTTTCCTGCCATTGATGATGTGGTAAGGTATCTTTTCATGTCTAGGGATGACGAGAGAACGATTCTGAGTATAACAAGCAGTTGCAATTGCTTCAGCCCAGAAGAATAGTGGTAATTTTAAAACAGAAAGCATGTTCGAGCTGCCTCAACCAAAGTACGGTTCCGTCTTTCGACAACGCCGTTTTGTTTAGGAGTTCGGGCAATAGACGTTTGATGTTCGATGCCTTCTTCTTGAAAGTAGGATTGCAAGTTATTGTTAAAAAATTCAATACCCCTATCCGTTCTTACGGTTAAGACTTGAGCTTGAAGATTGCATTGTATCATCTTGAGAAAGTTTTTGAGAACCTCTGGTGTTTCATCTTTGGACCTTAAGAAGAAAGTCCATGTGTATCTAGAGTAATCATCAACAATCACGAGAATATACTTTTTCCCATTAATACTCTCTACACGCATGGGACCACATAAATCCATGTGTAGAAGTTCCAATCATCCTCTTGGGGTAGTCTCTGTTTTGAAAGACTTCCGTTTTGCTTTCCCCAACTCACAAGAAGAACAAAGATGGTCTTTGACGAATTTTAACTTAGGAAGACCGGTCACAATATCATTCTTCGAAAGCAAGTTGATGGTGTCAAAGTTGAGATGTGACAATCGTTGATGCCATAACCATGCTTGAGAGGATGAAGCTTTAGCCATTAAGAAAATTGGATTTGTTGAAGACGTGTCTTGAAGAGTTACTGTGTAGAGATCAGAACCACGAGAACCTGTAAGAAGGTCATTCCCATCATAGTCTCTAACATAGCAAGTAGATTTCCGAAAAGCCACTTCCAAATCCACATCACAAAATTGTCCAACCGAGAATAAATTGTGATTCAGTCCCTCGACGTAATAAACCTGTTTGATAGTGAGATTTCCTTGAACCAAATCACCATATCCAAGTATCGGTGCAAACTGATCATTTCCAAACCGCACCATACCCAGAAACTTCTCCACGAAGTTAATGAGAATCTTGATATTTCCCGTCATGTGCTTTGTGCACCCGGAGTCCATTATGAATAGGATGATTTCGACGAGCTGTAGAAGAATTAGAAGAAAATGTATCATTTGACAAATGGGAGCTCTTGATAGAAACGGGTTCCAAAATAGTAGTGGACCTAGAATCTAAAGGCAAGCTAACATTCATAGACCCAATTAGAATAGGGGTTGTCTTAGGTACCCATTTGTATCCGGGTGGTGTAAATCTTGAATACCCCCGTGTACATGTCCTAATCATGTTCTCATAAAGCTTCTTTAGCCTGCTTTGATTACGTAGAGTAGTGGATTCTAACACACTTAGTTTCTTAAATGATTGATCAGTGGATTGGTTCAAAGTTCTTGTGGGTTCTCTAGTACTAGTGGGCACAAGGCTTCCTAGTTCTAGCATTCACGCCATTATGATTAAGAGCACAAGCATCATGATTGAAAGTACGAACACATTTTCCACATTCAACACAAACAAATTCAACATTCGAGGTCTTCATTTAAACTATCATTACGTGCAGTTAAAGAAGTTTTATTCTTAGAAAACTTAAAATTCCTACTGTGGTCTTCTACTTCCAACTTCTTTCCTGGACTATTTTTAGGCATGACCTTATCTTGCATTCTAGTGCTCTTAAGCTGTGGTCCGCTAACGCTAGTAGTGGGGATTACTCCTGTAGAAGAAGACACACGTTGATTAGTTTTCTTAATATTATGAGGGAACCGTGATGTTCCAGTTTGAGTGGGCTTAGTGTTCATCTTATACATTCCTGGTGCTATCACATTTGTGATCTTATCATTTCCTATCATAGGTAAAGTCTGTGGGGATTTGCCCAAAATAGACGATTTAGGGTATTTAACCGCATTCGGTTGACGAACGGCGGATGGTTTACCCAATTCAGACTTTCCTTTCATTTTCTCAATGAGTTTTTCTAACTCACTGATGGCTATGTCCCTTTCTTGTAGCTGAGCTTTCAAATCATTTATTTCGAAACCTTTTTCATTTAATTGTCGAAACGAAGAAGCTGCCATTTCTTGACATTTTTTATGATTACAAGATTTATCACCTTTTTGTAAAGCAATTTCAAGAGAAATAGAGTGTTTCTCAAGTTGGGAAAAACTTTTCAAAAGTTTGTTATATGACTGAATTTGTTTCGAAAGCTCTACTTCAAGATTGCGACATTTCTCGTCCGATTCTGACACTAGACATGCTACATGACAATATTGATCAAGATCGGTATACTCACCAAGTATAGCATTCATATGGTCAGCATAAAAGTATTCCTTAGAAAGTCGATCAATTTCGTTAGAAAGTTGGTGTTCTTGTGTTTTTAATTTAGTTTGAAGAAAATCAACTTCATCTTCAAGAGATTTAACATAACTTAAATCAGTTAACATTTCCTAAGTGAGAGCATTATAAAACATTTCCACATTTTTTGAAAGATCATCAATTGTTGGAACAATACATTGTTGAATGACAACTTCTACTTGCGGGTTAGGTTTAATATTCCAAATGGTATCCCTATAAACTGTTTCATAGTAGACGACACCTTTGTACAAATTTAAAACCCTTGTTTTATAAACTCAAATTGCTGAACACTTTTGCTTTTCTCATCCCATTTACGTTTTTCATCCGAAATTTGTTTTTCTAACAAAATTGATTGCTTTTTGAAACTCCTTTTTAAAGAAACTTTCTTTTGGGGTTCATCACTTGGTGGTGGAACACTATTATACATCTTTTGTTCTTTGGAAAGTTCTTTTTGAGGAACAAACTTGATATGATTATCAGAATCAAAAAGGTTTATTAAATCACTTAAGTTTGATCGACTTTCTTCTTGATGACGAATAAATTCGTCGCAGTCGGGTGAGAGCATAAGAGCAAGATTATCAACATAACAACCGATATCATAGAGAGCAGGCTTGGTACTTTGAATTTTCTCGAGATATTCAGGCTTGACAAAACTGGTTTTCATATTTTTATTGAGCATATTCATGGTTTGAATGGACTGACCCGTTTTGTAAACAATGTTGTTTAACGTTTCGACTCTCTTTTCCAAATCAAGAATTTTTTCAATATCCTTTTCTTCACGAGTTATATAAAGCTCGGTTTGTTCTTTGTTAACCGACTCTAACTCGGTAATTTGGAGTTTATGTAGCAGCAGTTGTTCTTCAAGTTCCGATATCTTCTGTTTTGACATATGAATTTCGTGTGTTACTTCAGAACAATATTGTTCGTTGAGCACCTTTCGTTCATATTGTAACACCCCAAGATGTGATATGCGGAAGCGGTGAAGCTCAGGGGCTGTTACGTCATTATATCATAGTTCAAGGTACAAGAGAACGACTCTAAATGAGACGTTTTATAAAAATACCTCGTTGAATTTAAATTAAAAGCATCACATTACAAAAGGTCTCAGTTTCAAAAGATAGTGCAGCGGAATGAAAAAGTTTTAAACATCAACGAGATAATAGTTCAAAAGCATAAGTAAATAAATGTCCGAAGATAGCCAAGAAATGCATGCGGACTCCAAGTACTTCACACAGCAGGTACAACAAATCATCAATTACCTGAGATAAATGCTAAATTGGGTCAACATAAAGTTGGTGAGAATATAGGTTTCAAGTAAAAGTTCATAGTAATTCAATTTCAGATTTCATTTCATGTACACGTGCAACTATAGGAGATATAGTGCCAAGTGTAGGATAAATTGGGTGTTCACAATATTTATGATAGCTAAGCTCGTGACATCGAAACTTGTGATCCAGTGCATACAATAGATTGCATACATAAATTTTGCCCCAATGGAGTACCTAGCCAAGATGACTCCGTTCACACAGATGGTACACACTCGTCCAGTGTCAGAATGCCCGTGTGGAGGTTGTCAACCCTCAATAGATCTATCCGTAACATAAGAGCTTACTCCAACAGAGTAACTAACGATTCACGATAGTGGGGAATATGGCTAAAGCAACTTAAGCTATCTCATAAATAGTGTTCACAAAGCGTTCACATAAATCAAGTTTTACTTGCGTTCAGAAGCAAGCATCAAAGCATTTATCACATCCCAAAACATTAAACATAGAAAGCAGTTTAATAGGGATCTATAAACTCACCTCAAGCAACGATTCAAACCGCACAAGTAAGATCAAATAGTAGCAAGCAACTCTAGCAACAACCTAAATATAATACTATAGTTTAGGCGCTAGCAAATAAGTCACAATAGTTCGTCATGTACGTTACTCATCAATCATGTATATATTTTGTTGTTAAAATCGTGACTTGTAAATATCATATCGTTATAACATTATAGTATATATATACTTAGGCAAAAATATTTATTTTGACTCGACGAAATTTCGACATCCTTTCGACGTAAATTTTAATTTACCAAAATTTATCTTAATAAATTTTCCAACACGATTTCTAACGAAAATTCGGCAGCCTTTCGGCGTCACATAAAAATTTGCCATTATTAGTAAGTACTCAAATCTCGTCCTAAAACCCCTATTTTCAACACTTTCTCAATCGCCAATATTTCAACAAGTCATTTTCCGCAATAGTATCAATTTCCACTTTCGACGCTCAAACTTTTATTGGTACACCAAGTATTCACATTTCGCGCTAATACGCTTTTACAAAACAAGTCCAACATTTATACACAACTTTTAGTAATCATTTCAAAACTTAAAACAACTCCGTTTGACTCGAAAACGTCGTTTCGACCACTTTAAAAATCTAGACAGCAAACACCATATAGTGTTTTTCACAAAAATTAAGTTTTCCGACAACGAAATTTAAACGACAATATCTTACTCATTTTAGCTCCGTTTTTAGCCCATAATATATCGAAACGAAGGTATTAACTTATATTTTCATAATATCGTAGTAAACTAGTGTCAAAACAATTTTTACGACCCTCTATGCCTCTTATAAAAATCGGACAAATTGTATGTTTTTCGTAAAAACTCGTTTTCGACCATTTTCAAGCGTAACCACTAGTAGTAACACTACTAGTTCCCTCCAATTATTCATAAACACCAACAAAATCAAAGATTTTACTTCAAGTTCATAAATCTAAAAATATAAATACTTATATTTTCACAAGTCTTTCAATTAAACGATTTTCAATCATGGATCTAATAGATCCACACATAATTTTCATAGATCTAAAATATTTCATGACCAAAAATAGTTTTCATCATTTTATTTCAAGAAAATAGTTGATGAGTAACATGCATGCATAGATCTACAAAGATTATGAATGAAAAATGAAAAAATGAAAAAGGTTTAAGAAGTAACTTTGAGTAACGACTCTACGTAATCACAACGACCCGATCTACGCTCTAACCCACTAATAATCAACAAGAACTCTACTTCTATAACTTCAACCCAAAAACTACTCAAATCAACAAACCAAGAAAAACCATTCTTCTTTATGCTTGTACAAACTCTAGGGTGTATTTATTTTGTGTTAATTCTTCTTAAAATGGAGCTTTAAGAAATCAACAATGGTGGAAAATGGAGAGTGTTTGTGTGCCGTGTGTTTTGAGAGAGAAAGAGAGAGATGTGTGTTTTTTTTTGAAGTGGAATGAGTGAATAAGTGGTGAAGTGAAGTTAGGGTTAATATGGATAATAAGTTAAATGTTGTAAGATGTGTAAGCTTAAGCTTAAAAGGGTAAGGAGTAAAATTTTGGTGTATCTTGCATGTGTGATGTTGTTTGGCCGGTTATGGGTGTCCCACATGGGGTAAATTATTCAAAATTTTTACTATGGTAACTAGTTAAAAGGTTTAAGGTAAAAAGGTTAGTTAGTTTTAGGTAAATATCAAAAAGTATATAGTTAAGTTTAAAATTACGTAAAACTTAAAAATTTGACGAAATAGATTAAATTTATGATTTTTCGACGAAAACTGACATTTTATAATTGGTAAAGTATTTTATGCATGTTAACGACGGTTAAACGTAAAAACGACGTAAAATACGAAAACGCGATACGTTAATTAAATATTCACAGTAAATACAATTTATTACTATAAATAGGAAAATGCTAAACTACAGGCATATATAAACATATACAGAAATATTTAAATATACTGCTCATGAAAGTACGATCACCCTGTTAAAAACTAAACAGTTAAGCACATAATTCACAGATAACGAATAATCTCATGGATTATCGTCAATTCATTGACCGTCTCAGCACTTTGGTCAGGTTCATAGAAAATGTTCAGAATAATGACTGAGCACATTGTGAGGTCATTACTCGTCAGCAAACAGTTTTTCAAAAAACGCGGGATAACTTACCGGTTCCAACACAGTTAAATCACATAGTTGACTAAATAAAAAGTCAAAGGGTAAAATAGTCATTTTACAAAGTAGGGAAAATTACCAGGTGTTACATCATCCCCTTGATAGAGAAGCTTTGTCCTCAAAGCTTAGGAGTGTCACGGTTTCTAGAGTTGTCAAAGAGTTGCGGGTATTTCTTGCGAAATTGATCCTCACGCTCCCAAGTGAATTCAAGTCCACGTTTAGAATTCCACCTCACCTTGATGATAGGAATACGGCTCTGTTTCAATCGTTTGACCTCACGGTCCATGATTTCAACAGGTTCTTCGACAAATTGCATCTTGTCGTCGATTCGGAGTTCCTCCAATGGTATAACGAGTGTCTCATCAGATAGGTACTTCTTCAAGTTCGACACATGAAAAGTGTTGTGCACGCGGCTCAACGCTTGCGGTAATTCGAGACGATAGGCTGCGGTTCCAACCTTTGCTAGAATTTTGAAAGGTCCAATATAACGGGGGTTCAGCTTTCCTCGCTTGCCAAAACGTACCACACCTTTCCAAGGCGATACTTTTAGCATCACTTGTCTCCCACTTGAAATTCGAGAGGCTTACGTCGAACGTCGGCGTAACTCTTTTGACGATCACGGGCTGCTTGAATTCGGCTCTTGATTTGAACAATCTTCTCAGTCGTTTCACGGATGAGTTCAGGGCCAGTGAGTTGACTATCCCCAACCTCACTCCAACACACAGGCGAGCGACATTTACGACCATACAACGCTTCAAACGGTGCAGCCTTAATACTGGTATGATAACTATTGATGTAAGAGAATTCCACTAGAGGCAAATGTCTGTCCCATTGCTTCCCAAAGTCAAGCACACAAGCACGCAACATGTCCTCCAGCGTTTGAATAGTTCTCTCACTCTGTCCGTCAGTCTGCGGATGATAAGAAGTACTCATGTCCAATTGCGTACCCAACGCTTTCTGAAGTGATTTCCAGAATTCCGAAGTAAATCTACCATCTCTATCAGAAATTATCGAGATCGGTATCCCATGTTTTGCGACTACTTCCTTCAGATAAAGTCTCGTAAGCTTATCCATTAAATCATCTTCCTTCATAGCCAAAAAGTGTGCAGATTTCGTAAGTCGATCCACAATTACCCAAATTGTGTCGTATCCGTTGGTTGTTTTAGGTAGCTTAGTTATGAAATCCATGGTTATGTTTTCCCACTTCCAATTGGATTTATAGGTTGAACCAACAATCCAGATGGTTTTTGGTGTTCTGTTTTCACTCTAGCACAAGTCAGACATTTCCCTACATACGTAGCAATTTCAGCTTTCATATTTGGCCACCAATATAGCTTCTTCATATCCTGATACATTTTGTCAGATCCTGGGTGAATCGAATACTTAGATTTATGAGACTCGTGCATAATCACGTCCCTTAGTCCTCAAAACCGTGGTAACCAACTTCTACCATTCAGACATAGCGTTCCATTAGTGCCAGTCTCCAATTTCTTTGTAGCCATTCCTCCTAATTTCTCAGCCTCGAGATGTTCAGGCTTAAGGGCTTCGGTTTGTGCTTCACGAATTTGCACAGGTAAGTTCGGATTGATAACCATAGCTAACGATCTAACTCTATGTGTCATCAATTGTACCTTTCTACTTAGCGCATCCGCCACTACATTGGCCTTCCCAGGGTGGTAGCGGATTTCACAGTCATAATCGCTGAGCAACTCGATCCATCGACGTTGTCTCATGTTCAGTTCCTTCTGGTCAAGAATATGTTGTAAACTCTTATGATCGGTATAGACGACACACTTGGTTCCACACAAGTAGTGTCTCTACAATTTCAAGGCAAATACTACCGCTCCTAGCTCCAAGTCGTGCGTAGTGTAGTTTTTCTCATGTGTTTTCAGTTGTCGTGACGCGTAGGCGATAACTTTCTTCCTTTGCATCAACACAACTCCCAATCCTTTTGCTGATGCATCACAGTAGACCACAAAGTCTTCTGATCCTTCTGGTAACGATAGAATAGGCACACTACACAACATTTGTTTCAACTTCTGGAATGCTAATTCCTCCTTTGTAGGTCCTCGAAATCCTTGCATTATCCTTGTGTTGTGATTATCTAAAGAGATAGAGAGATAGAGAGATAGATGAAGATGTCGAGAGAGAAAGTAGAGAGAGGTTGGAGAGAATAAAGAAAGATTAGATTAAGTGTGTGAAAAGTGAATGACCAACCCCTCCTAACATGCTAGGAGGGGTATATATATAGCCCACCCTACATGTGGGATATATGGACTATATGTTTACTAACTAGATCACGAGCCCAATACATTAATATATCGTTGGAGCGACCGATCCTTCATAAATACGTAAAAACGTATTTCCAACAATCTCCCCCTAAGGGAGGTCGCTCCAAGAGATAAATTTCTAAATATTCTATATCTCGTGATCTATGCTAACTAAGATGTGACCGAGACTTTATTGGGGAAAACATATTTCCAACAATCTCCACCTAAGGGAGGTCACATCTTTTTACAAAATATTAAACCTAGCATCTATGCTTGAGTCTTCGATCTTGTTCTTGTGAATATGCTTGATGTCATCTTTGACTTTAGTCTTGAGCATGTTTCCTTGCCTTGACCTGGTGCATTCATCACTTCTAATGTTCGCCTCTTCGTGACTTCATGTTCCACATACTTATACCTTTATAATTCTTGAAAGCTTCAGAGTTTGATACAGCGGAACACTTGACTTTTAGGCTTTCTAGAATTGGATGAAGTATTAAGTGCATAAAGTATAAGCATATGGTGACGACTTCTTCTGGATTGTATACCGCAATGCCACCTTCTTGTTACGCTGCATAAGACAGTTAGCAACAAAACATATACACGGATGAAATAGCCTTGAACATTTCATTCTAATTCGGTAGCATTTTACCGCCGGTCGGTGAAGACCGTTGGACGATATTAAATATCGTACTTGTGGCAGGTAGTTTCAATTAAGAACCTCCTTGACAAGATTTCGCGGGTAACCCGTTCTCTTTATTCGACCGTCCAAAGCTGACTGCGAACATAAAGAGTGAATCATTTAGATATAATATCCGCATGATTTGAAGCTGTCAATTCATGTTCCTGGAACAAGTGAAATTCAATTAAGAACCCCACCATCATTGCTTTCCAGTTGTCACGAGCTTGATTCGTATAGAATCTTGCAAGTTACCTACCAAGTGCTGTTTGAGGTTAACACTAGAAGGATTTCCACTCATCACTGTGAACACTAAGGTATCACTCTGAGTGTTCTAGCAAGACCACTAAGATTTGCATAGAGGCCTGGAACGTGTTTAAATTTAGTTAAGAATTAAACCACTGTTGCTTTCCAGTTATCACAAGTTTGATTCGTAAAGAATCGCACAAGTCACCTACCATGAGCTTTATGATATTCGCTCAAGAAGGATTTCCATCTTCATTGTAAATACTTTCGTATTACTCGGATGTTCAGGCATGATCATGAAGATTTTGCGTAGGACTCTTAAGATCTTTCTTACTTTTCATAGTGTGTGAAGAAGCAAGGAAATATGAAAGTGTGTCCTAATGAGATATTTTATGATCTCAAATGGCTCTAGACTCGATCGTGCACTTTGGATTTTAGTGATCGGAGGCTGGAGAGGAGTGCCACCTTTTCAATACCAATTTACTCGGAGTGAATAAATCGATAGATAATGCGTTATCTCCGTGTGAATAAAACAAATACCTTTTGAGAGATATCTGAGTTAGCTGGGATGGGTTGTGCATTGCATCACTGGGTCCATGATGTCTATCTTTAATATCGAGCATCATTATAATGATCTCAATAGCATATGTGTTGACCCGGTATCTGCCTAAGGTTATAAGGAGGGCTTTTTTCTTTACACCCTTTATCTTTACAATTCTTTTTCATTCTTAAACCCCTTCAATGCTTACCAATACGTCATAACTAGCACCTTGTTGTGATTGTTCCAGTGCTAACTTAAGTACTTGGTCGGCATTCAGCTACGTTCACAATCTTTCTCCAACTTTCCTAAGGACTACTATTTCTAGCTATGGAATATCCTTGGGAAGATTCCTCCGGTTTAAGAAGAATCACTGGACTTAACCTATCCTACCATCCTTATGTCACCACAATCTTCATCATCGTGAAATAAATGGGTTTAGGGTAAGTATATGTCACCATGAAAATCCATTTTGATATGCAAATCCGTTTTGCCCCCCCCCCCCCTTAACATATGCCACGATATTCGAAAACATTTCGCATATGTCGGGATGAGCCAGCACATTAAGTCAAACAATCTGTGATAATTTCCCATATTAAATCACATTTTCTCCCCCATATTAAAAATATTAACCCAATCGATGTTTTTAATATCAATTGATTTAATAGCATTTTAAGAAAATTTGGGAAGAAAAATGCAAATCCAATTATCTTCATGAAGTACACAAGCTTCCCCTCAAATTAATGAGGGTGTACTTGAAACGTGAATGAAGTACCTTTTAAACACAAGTGTAAGGTACTTATCACATGCAAAGATCATATATGATAATGTATTCACAAGATTAGAAATTTATGAGGTTGGACCTGAATGATGGAGTACATCATATGAAAGAAGCACATGGTTCATGTTCACGAATGTTGGTCGCCTCATCACGTCTGAAGTTATCTCTTGACTCCATGTGTACGATTGATATCGTTGTCTTGACACCAACATGTGAACTTGGCACTTTCGACGTCAAAGACTCTGAATGCTGGACAATTGCTCCCCCTCAATTGTTGACCCGTGTTCTATTGAAAGAGCTGTAGTCGCCGTTTGAGTAGTCGCATCGTCGAGTATGTAGATATCAATTGTAAATTGCTACGGTTGGTGGAGATGATAACTTCCTAAAGACAAGATTTCTCTTGTTTTAAAAAAATAAATGCACTGACACGTACATAAATTCGTGTTAGATTGTGTTATTACGAAACACAATCCCTTACATGGTTATAAAGTAAACCATGCCCGAGAAAATTAATTCCCGTTGTTGAGTCAAAGCTTTCCGGTGAAATGCTTGACTTGATTATGAAAAGCGGGTTACTATCGGAAATAATAGCAAACCATTTTGAGCATGTTTTAAAACGTTTGAACTTCTGCTCGAACTTTATTTACAACCCCGTGTCATTATTAAATGACATTTCTAGTATCGTAAATATTATCGATTCCAGAAGACATGCTCTTTTTATCAAAACATCTTTGAACACATAATTTTGAAAGATTTAGAAAAACCTTTTGAGAAATTCTCAAAAAATTGTGTTCAAAGTTTTTAAAACCAATTACTTGAGCTTAAGATGTTGAATATCTTATAAAACGAGCTCAAGTTCTAGAAGTTGTAAACTTCCCGTTGTTAAGGAAAAGTTACCATCGGCGATAAACTTTCCTTTTAACCGAAGAACGAGTCCTAAGTTGACATTTACTTAGAAGTCGTGTTCATGAGCTTAAAAACTTTTGAATGTTTAAACGTAAAGCTCATGACCGAGAAAGATGAATTTCTCGTTATGAGGAAGAGTTCTCTTATTTAAAAGATACACTTTCCTTTCTGAGCTTAAAACTTTGAATGTTTTAATACAAGCTCATGACCGAGAAAAATTAATTTCCTGTTACGAGGATAAGCTATCTTTAAAGATAAGCTTTCCTAAAATTAAATTCCGAGTTACAGTCTGATAATTAACTGTAAGTCATTGTGCATGAGCTTTAAAAACTTTGAATGTTTTTATTATAAGCTCATGCACAAGAAAAGTTAATTTCTCGTTGTAAGGATAAGTTTATCATCGGCGATAAACTTTCCTTTCTTTGATGAACGAGTTACAGTCTGTGATGTGACCATAAGTCCTTGTACATGATGTTTAATTGCGAATCCCCTGAGACACTTGTTTCTTTGA
This sequence comes from Glebionis coronaria, assembly GCA_025667525.1. Lineage (NCBI taxonomy): Eukaryota > Viridiplantae > Streptophyta > Magnoliopsida > Asterales > Asteraceae > Glebionis > Glebionis coronaria. The sequence continues at coordinate 101,797 of JANFOE010001170.1, read as the reverse complement.
TATCAGCTTCTTTAGTAACCAAACTCTAAGAGTGTCCTTAATTGAACGATATGTAAAGATCAGACCGCTGTGTTCTTGTTGAACGTGGACTTTGGTACCTACAATCTCATTAGGAGTTTGTATGATTTTATGTGGGTTAGCGATATCTATCTTAGAAGCAAGTGAGGGTTCACAGTTTTCTTTTCTTGTGCTAGAGGTGACCGGAGGAGATGATTCACTTGTCTTAGCTGGTAAACGTTTCCTTTTATAGAAAACCTTAAGTTCAGGCTTAAGTGATGTATCCTCCTTTCCAATTTCCTCCCTAGTAGTCTTAGTAGAATCAGAGACTATCCTAGCTAAAGGGCACTCGTTTCCTACAATAGTAAAAGTTCTACCAGTGGGGCGCCACATTTTACCAATGGGTTTGATTTTAGCAATCCACTGGGATTTAAGTCTAGCACGGGAGTTCACCTCATTAAGTAATTTTATGATACAAGAATCATGATTGGCTTTAAAGACACATTTCCTACATGTTTTGCAAGTAGCATATTTAATGTCCGAGTAAGATCTAGAATTCCTAGAATATTGATTGATGCTCCTAGGATGTGACATGCTACGGTTAGCAGTGTTGGGTAAACTAGAAGGCATCTGACTAGGTTTGAAATTCCTATCTCTTACTTGTGTCTTTTGCTTAGCTCCCTTTAGACCAAATGTATGGCGAACGTCATTTGAACTAGTTCGAGACGTATTCTTTGGACTATGTCTAGGGAGACTAGATGCAATCATGTGATTAGGTCTTGCAAAAGCTGTTTTAGTCACATTGGGCCTAGATGGTGGAGTGACTGGTCTAGAAAGATGAACCACATCAACTTGGGAGGCAAACCGCGGTCTCGAGGATTTTGGTCGCTCGGATCTAAATGCAGTCGGTTGTCTAACAGACTGAATTTGAGGCGGTTTCCCCAAGATTGATGGTTTTCCAAGCTTAGTGTCCACACTAGTTCCTTTAGTTTTCCTTAATTCGTTTTTCAAGGCAGCTATACCAAAAACCTTTTCCTGAACCTGGGCCTTTAAATTCTCATTATCTTTAAGCAATTTATCTTGGGATGCCAACTTAGATTCTAGCAAAGTAATTTGTTTCACAAAATTATCTTTTTCAGCATTAGAATCTTGAATTTTTTGATTTAATTTTCTTTCTAGATAACGTTTGAATTTTCAAGTTTTTCAAAATACTTTTCAAGTTTTTCCGTTTTCTTCGAAAATTCAAATTTGGCATCCTCAAGAGCTTTAGATTGCTGAGCTAAGATCGTTTCAAGCTCTTTAATCTTGGAATCAGAATCGGTTAGAGAAGCAGTCATAAAGCATTTATCATGATGTACTATAGCATTCTGAACAATTTCTCCCCCATTTTGACTCACATCGGATGAATCTGAAATGGTAAAACTATCACCCTTTTCCATCTCATGTTTGTCATAATTAGGTTCGGAATGCGCAACATGCTGTAGTTCATCGGCATAGACATCATATACCACATTCCTTTGTACCGTATTTGTAGACTCTGCGTCATATACGGGTATGGTGTCATCAATCCCTGACATGCTGCTTGTATCATGCTTTCCTCCCGAATCCTTGCTCTTGCAATCTTTAGGCTCCAAGTTGTCAACCGTATGATCATTCTCCTCTTGCATCTGCATCGTAGATTCTTGCACTCCATTATCATACGCTTGCTGAAGTCGAGATCTTTCATAAATCGAAGACGAGACTGATGTTATTAATTTCAATAATGTACCACGGAACTCTTTAACTTCCGTTTGTGTGTACTGAAGAAATGACTGACATATCCCTGAATTGTCAGACTTAACGATGTTGAATTTGAAGAAGTGCGTAAGTTGTGTCACTAGAGCTTGATATGCAGATGCGGATGCAGAGTGATTAAAGTCTTCTTTGTGAAGTTGCTCAGCTAGTTGGTTCAAGTTGAGGAATATTGAATCGATGAATATATAACGATCTTGACCGAAGAGTGTCAGAAATTCGCTTCCTCCTTGAAACCAAGAAATGGTCACTGTATGAGACTAGAGTAGTCGAAAAGAAGTTATACCACTTTCTCTAGCTGTGTTTTGCATGAGATGCAATTCTCCCTCTTGAGATGTTGAATTAAACGATTCCATTGAAAATCGATGATATATGAAGGTAAAGATTACTTGTCGATCGATAAATGAAAGAAGGTTATTGTGTTTGTCCTTGTCGATTAAATTCCTTGAGTATTGAAGAAAATTGATTAAATCCCCTAAATAATTGTTCTTAGTAAACCAAAAAATTCCAAGACAAAATTACACACGTTTTTGAAAAAATGTTGGATCGCAACACTGGATCGTAGTGGAGATCGTAACCTTAGATCGTGACAAGTGATCGTACCCTACTATCGCATCCAATGATCGTATCTAGTTATCGTATCCCACGATCGCACTCCCTGATCGTACTTGGATCGAACTCTGATCGTACTAGTGATCGTACCCAACGATCGTACTCAGATCGTACTGGTGATCGCACTCACTATGATTGCACTCAGATCGTACTACTTGATCGTACCCAACGATCGTACTCTGATCGCACTCGTTTGATCGTACCCAACGATCGTACTCAGATAGCAATGAGTGATCGTACTCGACAATCGTACTCCGATCGCAACGAGTGATCGTACTCAACGATCGTACTCAGATCGCAACGAGTGATCGTACTCAACGATCGCAATGAGTGATCGTGACCTTGGATCGCAAGTAGAAACCCCCAGGGTTTATGCAATCGCAACAATCAGATCGTACTATGGATACCAACTTACCACTTTTCTCGGACAGTACAATAACACAATCAAATCGAGATTCTAAGCCAAAATATGAATCAAACACCCAAAATTTTTGTGTTTTTAACCCAAATAACAATACCAAATCACTATAACAAGTAACAAGATGAAGTATATCAAGATTAACCCATAAAAACACAAAAAAAAATTTGTTCGTGTGAAATTGGATAAAAAATGGCGAGAGAATCAAGAACACAAAAACAAACCAATCAAACCAAGGCTCTTGATACCATTTGTAGGTCCTCGAAATCCTTGCATTATCCTTGTGTTGTGATTATCTAAAGAGATAGAGAGATAGAGAGATAGATGAAGATGTAGAGAGAGAAAGTAGAGAGAGGTTGGAGAGAATAAAGAAAGATTAGATTAAGTGTGTGAAAAGTGAATGACCAACCCCTCCTAACATGCTAGGAGGGGTATATATATAGCCCACCCTACATGTGGGCTATATGGACTATATGTTTACTAACTAGATCACGACCCCAATACATTAATATATCGTTGGAGCGACCGATCCTTCATAAATACGTAAAAAAATATTTCCAACATCCTTATCTCCCCATTCGTATTTCACCTTCTTTTGAGTCAACTTCGTCAATGGTTTCGCGATCTTCGAGAATCCCTCGATGAACCTTCGGTAATATCCGGTGAGTCCTAAGAATTGGCGAATTTCAGTCGGTGTTGTAGGAGCAGTCTACTCCCTAATTGACTCAATCTTGGCAGGATCAACATGAATCCCCTTGCTATCAATAACGTGACCTAGAAATTGTACTCTTGGCAACCAAAAATCACACTTCGAGAATTTAGCGTACAATTCCTCCTTCTTAAGCAATTCTAATATTATCTTAAGATGTTCCCCATGTTCTTTCTCATTCCTTGAGTAAATAGGTATGTCATCGATGAACACAATGACAAACTTGTCCAAATACGGTTTACACACCCGGTTCATGAGGTCCATAAACACAGCAGGTGCGTTTGTCAAACCAAACGGCATCACTTGGAACTCATAGTGTCCATACCTAGTCCTAAAAGCAGTCTTTGCAATATCTTCCTCACGGACTCTCAATTGGTGATAACCAGACCTAAGGTCAATCTTCGAGTAAACGCTCGATCTTTGCAACTGATCAAACATATCATCGATCCTAGGTAACGGGTAACGGTTCTTGTTGGTAAGTTTGTTCAACTTACGATAGTCGATACACATCCGAAAACTTCCATCCTTCTTTTTTTACAAATAAGACTGGAGCTCCCCAGGGTGAAGAACTCGGTCTTATGAATCCTTTGTCAGTCAACTCTTGCAGTTGCGTCGCTAGTTCTTGCAATTCCGACGGTGCTAATCGGTAAGGCGCTCGAGCAACAGGTGCAGCTCCCGGTATTAAATCGATCTGGAATTTAACTTGTCTAGCCGACGGTAATCCAGGCAAATCTTCAGGAAAGACTTCCGGAAAATCCCGTACGATAGGTACATCTTCCAACCGTTTTTCTTCCGTCTGCTTTTCAGTAACACATGCTAAAAATACGTGGCAACCTTCCGATAACAACTTCTGAGCCTTGACACGCGAGATAATGTTTAGTCGTGACTTCCCCTTTCTGTTACTTGTATCCCCTCGTACCTCCAAAACTTCATCACCAAATGGTAAACGAACGATCTTCTCGTCGCATACAATCGTAGCATGATATCTCGACAACCAGTCCATTCCGACGATCACGTCAAAACTCCCTAACTCAACAGGCATAAGGTCTATTACGAAGGGATGACCTAGAAGATTTAAAGTGCATCCACGAAGTATAGTGTCGGCTTCTATCAACTTCCGGTTAGCTAACTCAATAGTGTACTTAGTGTCTAAGGGCGACGGGGTCACATCAAGTAAAACACTAAAAGTAGTCAACACAAAACTCCTATCGGCTCCAGTATCAAATAAAATAGAAGCATAACGACCATTGAGAAGAAACGTACCCGTCACGACGTTGGGGTTTTGTTGCGCTTCTCCTCCTCCTATCACATAGACCCTTCCACGAGCTTCCCCAGCTTTAGCAATCTTTCCTTGGTCCTTGTTCTTTTTCTTTGGGCACTCATTGTTGTAGTGTCCCTTTTGCTGACATTCAAAGCAAGTGACGTTAGCTTTCGTGTTGGGTGGTGACTTACAATCTCTAGCAATGTGTCCAGTTTTCTTGCAGTTGTGACATTGTACATTGCATTGTCCATTATGGTGACGCTTGCATCGATTGCACAAAGGTAACGTCCTATTGTACACTCCCTTTTCCCCAGTACCAGCAGTGTACGCTTTTACGGTGTCTTGCCTCTTATTAGGATAGTTCCCATGGTTGTTCCTTTGGTTGTTCCCCCATTTTCTCTTGTTTTCCGCGGCATTCCCAACATTTGCTCGAACAACTTGGTCCATCAGACTGTGAGCCATCCTTATAGCATCACTAACTTTTGTCGGTCCAGACGATGTCACATTCCCTTGAACTCTACCAGGTAAACCCCAAATGTAGCGCTCAACCTTCTTTTCTTCATCCGGAACCATTCTAGGACATAGCAAACACAATTTTTGGAACCTCCTTGTGTACGTCCCAATGTCATTGTTCTTCACAGTCAGGTTCCACAATTCGATTTCCATTTTCTGAATCTCATTACGAGGACAGTACTCTTTAGTCAACAACTTCTTAAGTTCCTCCCAACTCATTCCATACGCCTCCTCGGCTCCAGCCGTCTGCACATGGGTGTTCCACCATGTCAACGCTCCAACAGCTAAAGTACAAGTAGAATAAGTCACTTGGTTTTCAACAGCACATCCACTGACACGGAACACAGCTTCCATCTTTTCAACCCAACGAGCTAATCCGACAGCTCCTTCAGTACTATTAAAATTCAAAGGGTCACAGCTCCTAAAGTCCTTGTAAGTACACGGCTTAGGCGGTCGATTGTCAACATTGTTCGGTGGTGCTTCATTCACGTTGTTGTTAGCTTGAACGTTTGCCAGTGCAGCAGTCACTCGTTGCATAATCAGTGCTTCCAATTGTGCGTCGGTCATTCCGTTACGTGTGTTCACCATTGTTTCTCTGCGTTAAGACAACAATGCAAATAAGGTTCAAGCACGAATATACACGTTATATATTTCTTATGCTAAAATAGAATGCATAATTTAACAGTAAAACAACATAAAAAGGATAGTCACTGGTCAAGGTCATAAACTTAAATTCCCATTCATAATCAAAATATCAAGTACATAGTCATAAAATAAGAGTATCATTACATCTAGTCTACTCCAACTAACCGAGTACTACTCTAGTTTAGTGGATACAATACCCAAAATATAAAGATGTCAATCTATTCTAGAATTAAGCACAATAACGATGAATCTCTAAGTGCGACGACGACGATCATACTCAGCACATCTCGGTGAATCACTCCTCAGGTCTCCATCTGTAGCTCGGTCTCCTCCACGAACTGACTCCAACTCACGCCTCAACCTAGCAACCTCCTCAAGTGTGGTATCCAACAAGTCGCGGGTATCCTCGTTATGCTCTAACAATCCAAAAACCGCATCCTCAAGTAGACGAAAACGAACAACATCTGAATCCCTAGCAGATCCTATCATAACAACACATGACCTAGGTCTAGAGGGCTCTCCAACATGATGAGTAGGTGGTGTAGAAACAGTAGTAGCAACTCGACTCCCATGAGTAGGCGATGCCTCAGGTGTAGTGTGTGAATCAGACATACGAATCTTCTTCCGTGGGCATGCCGAATCAGAGTCGGACAAAGCTCGAGATCTAACATCGGATGGTCCAGCTCCATCAGCAGGTGGTACAGTATCATCGGAATCAGTATAAACCTCAGCTGGTGGCGTACCCCATAAAGCTTCCCTCTCCTCTCTAAACCGCTGACATGGAACAGTAGGCTTCTTCCTCAAGTTGGACGTCTTCCTAATCTCACTCCTCCTACTAGGCTCAACTCTCTCAGGTACAATAGTCAAAGCATCAACCCTACTATCATCATCAGCCTCAGCACCCTCGCTATCACTACTAGCCACAACAATCCTAACGTCAGTATCACTCTCGATCTCATCATCCATGTCCTCATCATCCTCACGATCTACGTCATATCCATCCATATCATCATCACCCTCACGATCTACCTCAACACCATCCATATCATCCTCATGACCTACCTCATGTCCATCCATATCCTCATCACCCTCGTGATCTATCTCAATACCATCCACGTCATCCTCATCATCCTCATCGTCCTCACTACCACTAACCCACTCGATCAAAGTACGATGCACAACCGATGGCATCCCATCAACAACATCGGAAGTATCAGACAACACATCAGGCTCACCCTCATCATCCTCTTCCGGATCCTCGTCAGGGTCATACTCCGCACCTTCCTCCTCAGGATCAGCCTCCTCTGGGTCATTCTCCGGCTCAACATGATCTGGTATCATCTCAATCTCGTCTTCCCACTCTTCGTCAGCAGAGTCGGGCTGGTAAGTAACAGTAGATGACAACATAACCTGCAACAACCAAAATTCGTATTAAAGCAGTTGTAAGGTATGCATGAAATAATCATGTATAGAAATTAAAGTATGCAAATCAGCAAAATGCATATGTATATAATACATATTACGTCTTACCTAATATATATTACATATTACTTATAGTGTTATCCTACGTAATACATTACGTAGTACACATATATATACAGAGTAACAAGTAGCCACATCGGTTAAGTCTAGGCCTAAGATGCAAACCTAGTTCTCTATAATCAAGGCTCTGATACCAATTCTGTAACACCCAAAAATGTGATATGCGGAAGCGGTGAAGCTCGGGGGCTGTTACGTCATTGTATCATAGTTCAAGGTACAAGAGAACGACTCTAAATGAGACGTTTTATAAAAATACCTAGTTGAATTTAAATTAAAAGCATCACATTACAAAAGGTCTCAGTTTCAAAAGATAGTGCAGCGGAATGAAAAAGTTTTAAACATCAACGAGATAATAGTTCAAAAGCATAAGTAAATAAATGTCCGAAGATAGCCAAGAAATGCATGCGGACTCCAAGTACTTCACACAGCAGGTACAACACATCATCAATTACCTGAGATAAATGCTAAATTGGGTCAACATAAAGTTTGTGAGAATATAGGTTTCAAGTAAAAGTTCATAGTAATTCAATTTCAGATTTCATTTCATGTACACGTGCAACTATAGGAGATATAGTGCCAAGTGTAGGATAAATTGGGTGTTCACAATATTTATGATAGCTAAGCTCATGACATCGAAACTAGTGATCCAGTGCATACAATAGATTGCATACATAAATTTTAACCCAATGGAGTACCTAGCCAAGATGACTCCGTTCATACAAATGGTACACACTCGTCCGGCGTCAGAATGCCCGAGTGGAGGTTGTCAACCCTCAATAGATCTATCCGTAACATAAGAGATTACTCCAGCAGAGTAACTAACGATTCACGATAGTGGGGACTATGGCTAAAGCAACTTAAGCTATCTCATAAATAGTGTTCACAAAGCGTTCACATAAATCAAGTTTTACTTGCGTCCAGAAGCAAGCATCAAAGCATTTATCACATCCCAAAACATTAAACATAGAAAGCAGTTTAATAGGAATCTATAAACTCACCTCAAGCAACGATTCAAACCGCACAAGTAAGATCAAATAGTAGCGAGCAACTCTAGCAACAACCTAAATATAATACTATAGTTTAGGCGCTAGCAAATAAGTCACAATAGTTCTTTATGTACGTTACTCATCAATCATGTATATATTTTTTGTTAAAATCGTGACTTGTAAATATCATATCGTTATAACATTATAGTATATATATACTTAGGCAAAAATATTTATTTTTGACTCGACGAAATTTCGACAGCCTTTCGGCGTAAATTTTAATTTACCAAAATTTATCTTAATAAATTTTCCAACACGATTTCTAACGAAAATTCGGCAGCCTTTCGGCGTCACATAAAAATTTGCCATTTTTAGTAAGTACTCAAATCTCGTCCTAAAACCCCTATTTTCAACACTTTCTCAATCGTCAATATTTTAACAAGTCATTTTCCGCAATAGTATCAATTTCCACTTTCAACGCTCAAACTTTTAACGGTACACCAAGTATTCACATTTCGCGCTATTACCCTTTCACAAAACAAGTCCAACATTTATACACAACTTTTAGTAACCATTTCGACACTTAAAACAACTCCGTTTGACTCGAAAACGTCGTTTCGACCACTTTAAAAATATAGACAGGAAACACCTTATAGTGTTTTTCACAAAAATTAAGTTTTCCGACAACGAAATTTAAACGACAATATCTTACTCATTTTAGCTCCGTTTTTAGCCCATAATATATCGAAACGAAGGTATTAACTTATATTTTCATAATATCGTAGTAAACTAGTGTCAAAACAATTTTTACGACCCTCTATGCCTCTTATAAAAATCGGACAGATTGTATGTTTTTCGTAAAAACTCGTTTTCGACCATTTTCAAGCGTAACCACTAGTAGTAACACTACTAGTTCCCTCCAATTATTCATAAACACCAACAAAATCAAAGATTTTACTTCAAGTTCATAAATCTAAAAATATACATACTTATATTTTCACAAGTCTTTCAATTAAACCATTTTCATGCATGGATCTAATAGATCCACACATAATTTTCATAGATCTAAAATATTTCATGACCAAAAATAGTTTTCATCATTTTATTTCATGAAAATAGTTGATGAGTAACATGCATGCATAGATCTACAAAGATTATGAATGAAAAATGAAAAAATGAAAAAGGTTTAAGAAGTAACTTTGAGTAACGACTCTACGTAATCACAACGACCCGATCTACGCTCTAACCCACTAATAATCAACAAGAACTCTACTTCTATAACTTCAACCCAAAAACTACTCAAATCAACAAACCAAAAAAAATCATTCTTCTTTATGCTTGTACAAACTCTAGGGTGTATGTATTTTGTGTTAATTCTTCTTAAATTGGAGCTTTAAGAAATCAACAATGGTGGAAAATGGAGAGTGTTTGTGTGCCGTGTGTTTTGAGAGAGAAAGAGAGAGATGTGTGTTTTTTTTGAAGTGAAATGAGTGAATACGTGTGAAGTGAAGTTAGGGTTAATATGGATAATAAGTTAAATGTTGTAAGATGTGTAAGCTTAAGCTTAAAAGGGTAAGGAGTAAAATTTTGGTGTATCTTGCATGTGTGATGTTGTTTGGCCGGTTATGGGGGTCCCACATGGGGTAAATTATTCAAAATTTTTACTATGGTAACTAGTTAAAAGGTTTAAGGTAAAAATGTTAGTTAGTTTTAGGTAAATATCAAAAAGTATATAGTTAAGTTTAAAATTAAGTAAAACTTAAAAATTTGACGAAATATATTAAATTTACGATTTTTCGACGAAAACTGACATTTTATAATTGGTAAAGTATTTTATGCATGTTAACGACGGTTAAACGTAAAAACGACGTAAAATACGAAAATGCGATACGTTAATTAAATATTCACAATAAATACGATTAATTACTATAAATAGGAAAATGCTAAAATACAGGCATATATAAACATATACAGAAATATTTAAATACGCTGCTCATGAAAGTACGATCACGTTGTTAAAAACTAAACAGTTAAGCACATAATTCACAGATAACGAATAATCTCATGGATTATCGTCAATTCATTGACCGTCTCAGCACTTTGGTCAGGTTCACAGAAAATGTTCAGAATAATGACTGAGCACAGTGTCAGGTCATTACTCGTCAGCAAACAGTTTTTTAGAAAATGCGGGATAACTTCCCCGTTCCAACACAGTTAAATCACATAGTTGACTAAATAAAAAGTCAAAGGGTAAAATAGTCATTTTACAAAGTAGGGAAAATTACCAGGTGTTACACATATACCAAACCATTAGCTATTGCAACTCGTCGATCAGCTTCTTTTACATAATCACACTCTTTAAGCATGTCTATCTCCTCGGCTAAGGATGCGTTTGCTTGCTTCAAACGTTTATTAGCCTCTTTGTTTTCATCAATTTCACGTTTTAAAGAGTCAATAATAGACGCAAGCAAATCACGGTCCTCATCCGAGTCCATTACATATGTGTCATTGATGCTTTCGGGTTGCTCAGGATGCCGTCGTTCATTAGCAAACACATTATAGTTATCATGTGATGGTACCTTTTCAAGTGGCTCAGAATCATAGATGGGTCCAGGAGTATCATCAGTCTCTGGGATCACTTCTTGAATCTTTGCCATGTACACATAATGTGCCTCCAACTCTTGATCATCGGCTTCATCATCAGTGTCATCACGCCAATCAACTTCATCTGATGTGAGTGGAATCCCTGCTTCTTCTTTCTTACACAGCAACATCTTTTCCTTGTGATATCCCAAATCCTTAACCTGTTTTGGCTTCTTGCATTCCCTAGCCATGTGCCCAAATCCCTTGCAGTTTAAGCATTGAATCCCAGTCTTCTGCACAACCAGAGTGCCTACAGTATCTCTAGCCCCAACTTGATTCGGCATCCTCTAATTATCATACCCAGCATCACGATCATACCGAGGTGCATGATCAACTTCCTTATATCTAGCATTGGATGATTATCTAAGGTTGTTGTTGGTAGGTTTTTAGATCGTTTTATAAGTTGTGGTGAGTAAAGACATGAGTTCTTCAATCTTCTTGTCCCTTGAAGATTGTTTATCATCATTGTCTCCATCTGACTCAGTGTCATACTTTAGAGGTGGATTGGGGATAATTGCTTTTTATTTGTTTCTAGAAGTAGCTAGAGGTTTGGTGGATGAGTTTGATGACCTTGAGGAATGTGTAGCTGGTTGTTGACGGGGAACGGGTTTTGTTGAAGTAGCAGCCATAAAAGCAATAGAGTTCGCAGATCGTTCTGCCTTTTCAGCTCTAAGTTCATTCACTTCATTCTGATGTTGTTTCAATATATCATAAAGTTTGTGGTAAGATATAGTCTTGATATCCTCCCTTTGTTAGACCAAAGTCACAAACCTTTGCCATTCCGGTTTGAGTTGAAGTAAAAACTGAACATTGGCATGATGATTGGAGATGGTGCACTGATTTCTGACAAGCTCATTCATCATTTTGTAGAATCTCGAGTAATATGAGTCAATGGATTCACCATCTTGGGATGTGAATTTTCCAAAATCCCAAAGCAGATTAGTCTCGAGATCTTGAACATTGATCGACTCACCTTGCTTCAGTCGATGAATTGCATTCCACATTTCCATTGCATTAGGACATGCATCAACCGTGGAATAGATATCGTTATCAATCCCAGTAAGTATGTAGTTGACGGCATCAGCTTCAGCTTGGAGGAGTTTCTTTTTCTCTGCAGGACATGTGTCGAAATTCTCCATAGCTCGTGTAGTTGATGAAGTACCATCCTGTGGTAAAGGGTCTGAATTCAAACACTGGAGGTGGGTTCTCAAGGCAATGACGAAGAGCGGTTCGGTTCTCCTTAGTGTCGAGAAATCTAAGGAAGCGAGATCTCCACTGAACGTAGCAATCGGCAGTGAGCACATGTGGATTTCCATTGCCACCTTGTTCTAGACGAATTTGATTGGCCGTTGCATTGTTGTTGTTGTTATTTGACATGGTGATTACTTGTGAATGGATTAAGGATCTTAGTGGATTTGTTGTGATGAGGTGTGGTTAAAATTTTGAAAATTCAAATTTTTTTTTTCTCAGTCCGACAATAAATTCCTCAGTCCGACAAAACGGTAAGCCGAAAATTTTTGTATCGCCAAGTTTTGAAATTGAGTTAGAAATAGCCAAAAACTAGCAGGGAAAAAATTTGAGTTTACTTGACCTAAAATTTTTTAACTCTTTTTTCGTGTAAACTATGTTCTGAAACTAGTCTAGATAGTGGCTAAGTCTAAAATTGCTCAAACAAAATTTATCTGGCATCGGAATGTCACCCATCGCAATACATGTCGGAATGGCCATCGGAATGTTCTGTCGGAATGTTCTGTCGGAATGTTCTGTCGGAATGTTCTGTCAGAATGTTCTGTCAGAATGTTCTGTCGGAATGTTCTGTCATAATGTTCTGTCGGAATGTTCTGTCGGAATGTACAGTCGGAATGTTCTATCGGAATGTTCTGTCGGAATGTGCTTCTATCGCAATATGGTTGTCGCAATATTGGCAGAGTAACGTCGCAATATGCCTTAAATTCCGTCGGAATCCACGATCGCAATGTACCGATCGCAATTCACGGTCGGAATAAGGGACTGTCGCAATGTATGATCGCAAAGTATAACCCTAAGGTTATTGCGATCGGAATACCTGTCTGAATGATGTATCGCAATGTAAAACCCCAATGTTATTGCGATCGGAAAATGCACCTATCTCGGACAAAACACAACCAATTCGAGATTTTGAGCTAAAAATTGATCCAAACACCCAAAAATTTTGCGCTTTAACCAAAGAAACAATACCAAATCACTACCAATAGTATGTAGATGATTTGTATCAAGAATAGACCAAAAAAAACACAAAAAAATATTTGGGACGTGAGATATAGCTCAAAATAGCCACGAAAAATCAAGAACACAACACACGAATCTTCAATCACCTATCCACTATAGGCTCTTGATACCAAATGTTAATCTCATATTAATCCGTAACACAAGATTTAGAAGAGATATTTAGAGAGAGAAAGAGAAGAAAAGTAGAGAGGACAACTAGAGAGATTTTGGAAGGTTAATGTTTACTAGAGAGAGAAAGTAAAATGAACCAACACCCTCTTCCACACATGGAAGAGGGTATATATATCCACGAACCAATGGGCTTTCCATGGGCCGTGGGTTTGTGACTTGGGCCGTGCTTGGCTTACACTTGGGCTTACGCCCATAACTTAGACAATATTAGCTTGAAGTCCAAGCCCGGTTTACCCGACTAACCTATTACAATACAAGACCTTTAACGACTAAGATGAACTATTACATTCTTGTTCGACTATATAAAATATAGCGCTAACAGTGCCGTAATGGAAAACTTTGGCGACGGTGAATGGACCAGACCAACGACTCTTCAGCTTGCCCGAGAAGATCTTTAACCCAGAGTTAAAAAGTAAGACTTGATCACCAACATGGAACTCTCGGTTCTTAATCCTTGCATCATGGATGATCTTGGTCTTCTCCTTGTAGATCAATGAGTTCTCATAAGCTTCATTCCTCATGTAACACCCCCATATTTATACAACTCAGTACAGCGGAAGACTAGTTGGTGTTACGGGATAGCACATTACTCACATCATAGACAACGCTTAAAAGTCGCGTCGTTTTAATAATGAAGCATTTCCATTCATAAATATCAAAGTTACATCGGTCCCAAGTCATTGTATTTAATACAGGTTTTACAAACATTTGAATGGAAAATATTGTTTAAGTGCGGGCCATGAATTCTTGTCGTCTTCCCGAGAATTACCTTCAAGTACTTGAGACAAAACATGTTAAAAGAAAAGATCAGCGATAACGCCGAGTGAATTCATAGAGTTTAATAAAATCCATCAATATAATATCAGTATAAAATTATTACTGAAAATCATTTTGTACAAATCATTTTAACAGGCCATAAAATAGCCAAAGTCATTTTATACAAATCTTCATCAAAATCATAATATACGCATTTGCCTTAAAAATCATTATACGAGCCAATGTCGTAAAAACATCATTCAATACGTCTTATGACGTTGTATAAAAATGAAAACCGTTATATGAATATGGTTATGAAAACCAAAACACAAACATAATATCAATAGTATGACCCTGTATTGCTAGTCAGGCAATACGTCATAATTCTGAGCGTCTAGTAGTATTTCGTTAGTCGGATTATTATAAGCCGCATGACATTGTTACCTTACTAAACCAACAACGGGTAGCTAACCCGATACCAATTTTGCCCATCTAAAGTAGCTTGTCGTCACAAAGGTCACGCTATGGAAATCTTCTCATACATAAATTCGCTTACCAATCAATGTGGCACGACGGGGATCAACCGTCAAGGCGCGAACTGGGGTGATCGTCCCCAAATAGTACTATTATATGCAAAAGCGTCTACCAAATCCCGGTAGTTCACAATTCATGCTAATGGGACTTTTAGTGACATAACCTAACTTTAATAATCCATTTTATTTCATCTATCGGGTCCTTTAATCATTTATCGGGTCATACAATCGGGTCATACAATCATTCGGGTCCAAATCAATAAACAAGCAATCGGGACAAATGGTGTCCTATTCTATAAAAACTAACATGTTATCTCCCTCGCGGGTTTATAAAACATTTCATAAAAACATTTAAAAGAGTGCGAGGCTATGAACTCACGTTGACATGTGGGAAGACGATTATCAGCGATTTGGATGTACGGTACGTGCTTCAATCACGAAAACCTAGACAATTAATTCTCGTCTTAGACTCATGTCCAATGACTTTATAAAAATAACAATTATGTATACATATGATGATTATTTATATATGATGATCAAGCGGGTTTACATATTCTCATTAACTCGTTTTAGTGTTTACGTATTGGTATCTTTTTACTAGTTTACTAGTTTTACTTATTTACGCATTTTAAGTCCAATAAACTTATTATAAGTTCTTTAACTTGTATCAATCATGTTATACTTATATTATCAGTATCTACACTTTACAAGTTGGGCCTAAATGGGTTAAGCCCAATAATAAGTTTATAAGTGTTTTAGTCCATTTTTGTTGTATTATTAGTCCAATAACGTTAATTTAGTCCGTTAACGTCCGTATGTCCTATAGTTCGGGTCTTATCGGTTTTTACTTGTTATACATGTTTATATATCAGTATATAAGTTTTATAAAGTTTACATTAGACGGGTCCAACCATCTAAGTTTTATTTAACAAAAACGTTAATTTTACGGTATTAGCCGAAAAAGTCGTAAAAATCATGTTTATAGTATAACTTATAAAACTTAACAAGTTACCATTTTTATAAAATGTCCACTTATTTACCATTGTACATATTTATATAAATGTATTATATAAGTTAGTGGGTTTTAATTTATATTTTATACTATTAAATTTTGAGTGCTTATATAATAGTATTATACTTTAATTTCCAAAATCTGATTTTTATCTTCACTTTCACCAAAACTGCCATATCTAGAGTTCTATATGGAGATAGAAGCTCATATTTTTATCACATAAACTACATGATATGTGCTATATTTAACTCTATTATAGCTACTGTTGAATAATTTTCTAAGTATTTTCTAAAAATCTTCCAAAACAGTGAACTCAGATTTGTACCTTAAACTTGTTTTGATCATATATCACTCATTACAATGATTCCATTGCATGGCCAACTCTCACATGTGTACAAGACTCATAGCTTACTGTATATCAATTCTAATTCATCATTTTATCAGTTCATGACATGTTTCTTTACTGTTTTATACAGCCTACCATTTAAACAAGATTTACCCATTTTACATGTAGTTTATCCATTTTTTAAGCATGTTTATCAACACCAAATCCCCACACAATACTTTTATCATCATATAATCATCATATAAATATACAATAGGAAATAAAATACATGATTACATAGTAAAAAAATAACAAGAGGATGAGGAGGACAATCTTTATACCACCATGATGATGTAGGTTGATCAAAACATGGATTTTGATGGAGAAACTTGTGATGCACCAAGACCATCTTCATGACCACCAATCTTCATAAACTCCTTGTGGGAAATCAGCCCCAAGACTCCATGGAAACTCCTCCATGGATGTTATAATCACCACCATTCAAGAGAGCTTCAAGAGGGCTTCAACAAGTGTATGAACAACATAGGATTTTGTGGTTAAATTTGATCAATGATGGGTGTTTGTGAGTGATGAGGGACGACCAAAATGGGAGAGATGAGAGAAAGATTAAGTTGTTTGCATGGTGTGTGTGGGAAGTGGTTTAGCTAACCATGATTTTGACTAGTTAGTGGGGAAAGTAGCTTACATTGTAAGCTTACAATGACAAGTGTTAAAATTTGTTAAGTAAAGTTTGACACTTAAGGTGTTTGTGTAACTAGTTAGGCCGGTTTGAGTGGGGGTGGGACAAGTGTCCCACTTGTCTCATCCCCATTTATTTACGGGTACTCCTCAATTCCAGTTTCCTCGATTTGCGTGCCCTCGGGTCGTTTTACGAAAAACGTTTTTATAAATTACGAATCAACGGTACAAAACGAATCTAATAAAAATTGTTTCATCAAAAACGGAGTTTGAAAACGTAAATACGTAATCCTAAGGTTTCCGGTTTAGTCGTAAAGGACGTTAAAATAAAATCGTAAGTCCTAATCTCCTCTCGTAAATTTGTGAGTTTATGAACCAACACAAATTTAAAACTCCAAAATAATATTCGCGGATAAATTTATTTTCTGAAATGTCGGACTGTCACCAAAGACGGTGTATGTAAACGTAAGCACGTAACGTTGAATCCTCCGGTTTAGACGTAGTCGATGCTACTTCAAGACGTAAATCCAAATTTCTTCCCAAAAATAAGTGAGTTCATATAATAACATTAAAATAATATTTTCAATTAAATATTAAGAATAAAATATCAACCATAAATTGACGGATTGTCACAGCATTTACCCCTAAACAGGATCTTTGTCCTCAAAGATCATCTTACCACTCGCTTCTTATTGACTTAAAGCTATGTGGGTATTTCCTCCACACTCGGTCTTTTCTCACAAGTGCAATTCATTACAATACGCGAGTTTCATCAAACATAACTGCGGGAATAAGATCAGGCTTAATGTTGACTTACTTTCTCTATCCATGATGTTCACGGGTTTTTGATGAATGCAACTTTTTGCCGATCTAAGCTCTATTAAGAAGGATTCAGATTTTTACCTGATAGATATTCCATCAAGTTCGATTTACGAAACATAATTCACGCAGTTCTTGAAGTCCTAGGGTAGATCCAGCTTATATGCCTTTCAATCCCAACTTTTACATCATCTCAATGGTCCCATACAACGGGGACTTATATCCCATGATTTGTCAGATCATGAATTTATTTTTCCAAGGTTAAAAATTGTGGCATAACTTCGCTACCCATTTGGCACTTCAAGATCTACATTTCACATTCACATAACCTCTTTCCCACTACCGGTTGTCAATAATCAGATCCTAATTTCAACAATCATTTCAGATTTCGCGGGTCGGGTATTTTGTAAGGTTAGGTTTGCCATCATAGGAAACCTTAAACCTAAAAGACATGTCCAACTCACAATGGGTGTATGTCGGGTGTCTTTATCTCAACTCCTGCTTACAGATGCTCTAATATTTAGATCCTAACAAGATTCGATCTCAATCCTAATACGATGATTATCAATGGTAATATCTCAAAATGAAAACGATTATACGGTCTATTACCAAAGATCAATCATTCAAACATAGAACAACGCTTATAGTATTTTGTATCGTTACTTTTCCTCGTCCCTTCGATTTGGGGTGGTAAAGAGTACTCTCATCAAGATTCGTTCTCAATGACTTCTGAGCAAATCTCTAGAAATTCGATGCGAAGGGAGGATCTTGATAAATATGTTCGATACAGGCACACTATGTTTACATAACTCCTTTGCAATTATCATTAACGGGAATGATATTAGCAGATTTGGTCAGTCTGTCGACGATGACCTAAATCGAATCAAATTCAGATGACGACCTTTGCAATAGCTAGACGTTTACTAATGTATGAGGCGATGTCTGCCTTCATAATTTGCCATTAGTACAACTTCTTCAGACAAAGATACTTTTAGTCAAAAATGACATACATATAATACTTATACTTACAAGATTCCAACATAACTATATCTCACAATCCTCCATATTTAGACAATCACAAATGGCCTTTTATACATCTAATGCTATTGGCTTCTCTATTTTAATGGTTCACATTAGCCGCGAACCCCTTTTATTATCTATATTATCCTTCTTACAAGCATTGTTTATTTTTATATCGTTCGGCAATTTATTTTGCACCTTCATTATTAAAGAACACAATCCTAATTGATTCTTTATCCTTTCTACATAATGCGTCAGTATCTATATTCACCTCTCATGATGATATAATTATCATGTCCACAATTCACTCAAATATTCTTTCTATATTATGTGTCAGTATATATATTCATTTTTCTTCATATTTTCTAAATTTCAGTTTCGTCTCATCTATCATTTTTATCAGTTTTACTCAATCCGACGTCTAAAGCGTCGATAATTATTACAACTAATTAAATATTAAATATTCAATTTTTATGAAACGTAAACGTAAGGATTTTAAATTTCTTAGTCCGTTTAATTATATAAAAATGTTCAGAATAATTTTTAAATTTAATTAACACGATTTTTGTTGATTTATCGATAACAATTAATAAGATTCGTAAATGTTCGAGAAACCTTTGTTTATACTTTGGTTAAAATTTTCTTAGTTAAAAAAGCAAAAATTGTCGTTTCAAATTTAAAGTCATGGTTTAACGGTTTTCTCATTTCTTCTTAGGTTGTTTAGAAGTATACACGAACATTTACCCCTAAACAGGAGTTTAGTTAAATGTTCTGGGTATAAGGGAATAATCCCAAAAAAAATCCTTTGTTAAAATAGTTGTCAAAACATATTTCCATTTTCTTTTAGGTAAAACCCAAAGTTTTAAATGACTTCTAAATTTTGAAGAGTCAATTTATATTTCATTATCTATTAATCACACGGTTAAATCATGTAAAGGATTAAGTCTTAAGTCTTATGTTATATATTCAAGGTACAATTTTTAATTGTTCGGCCAATTCAGGGCAATCTATAATTAATTTTCAACTCATTCTTATTCTTATAAACAAACATATAGTCCTTAATGATCACGAGCATGAATTTATCAAATTACACCCTACACACGTGATTCACCAAATTTATGAATACTACATGTGCATTAGCCAATCCAAACGACATCACGTGAAACTCATAATGTTCATTACAAGTATCGGATGTAGTGATTGGAATACATAATATTTTTCGCAGATGCGAAGTTGATGATAACCATGCCATGGATCAAATCTTTAAAACATACGCTAGAACCTTGTAAATGATCGAACAAATCTTCCATTTCGAGTTATGGATATTGTTTTCGATTGTCAATTTACTCAGTCACAGTAATCTATAAATATAAGGAATGATAACACCACAGCTCTTCATGATGACAGGCTTGGTATAATAAAATCTTTCTCCGACAACTCTCTCAGTTGTACGGTAATTCCTTTAATTTAGATGGTGCTGAGGTACAGTGCACACGCCACAGGTGCAGCATCGAGAATATAATCAATACCAATTTCAACTTGCCTAAATGGCAAAAGTCTAGGTAACTCATCAACAAATACTTCCTAAGGTTTTAGATAACAGAAACATCTTTTAATAAATCATATTAGGTTATTCTAGATTACAATATCTATAAATAGTTCACAACCATTCATGGTACAATTTTTAAGTCTAAATGCAGGATATGGTCATCCATCAAGAATTCTTTAGATTACTTTTGATAATCAACATCTTATCTTTTAGGGAATTCTACTCGAGTTCCCATCAATTAAGACAATGTTCATGTCATAATCAATCAATCCATTCTACTAGCACTATCAACTTTCCAGTTCCATTGCCGTCGATAAGATGTGAACTTCTGAAAAGTCTAATAATAACTCACATTCCTTCACAAATCAAGGATATATGGAGACACAACTACTATTAAAAGAGTAAGGTCAACGCATAATCTATGCGAGAGAATTTCAAATCAGATACAAACGAAAACATTTAATGAATATGAATATATCCCATGTTTTCATAATTTGAGTACGCATTCGAAAGCTCCTCGGATCGTTACCCAGGTCATTCAAATGAAATCAAATCATAAGAAATGATAGGAATGTCGATACATCCAGTCAGGTATCAACACTCGGCAATCATATACTTTTCCTAAGAATCTCACTACGGGAGAATTGGACAAGAACGGAATATCAATTGTCAAATAAGACAAATTCCACAGATGAGTAAATTCGACTCAGAAGAATAGATGCTATAGGCACATGTGTAGGTGTCCCTAACACTATGTCCCTATTTTTCACTTTTTGCAGATCTCTTAAAATTTTAATCTTTCACAATCTTCAAAGGAAATGCAGTGTTTATTAATCAGTTTTATGGTGACTACTAATCAGCCTTGCATAGTCCATTCCAAATTGTATGTAGGCGTGCAACTATATACAATTTCAAGATTAACGATGCAATACTCAGTTCGTCAAAACTTTGTTATCATGTTTGTAATAAAAACATTTTCATGCTTAATAAGAATCAAGAATAAATTTACAAAGATTTTCTTTGTTATGAAAACAATTAAGTTTTCCAAGGTACTTTATAAACAACTTCATTCGATAACGATTACTTATAAATCTCATTTTGAATAATCCTTTTTGTGATGAAAATTAAATTTTCTCAAGGATACCGTTTTAACTTTATAAAACAATGTGTGATCTGCAAAAGAGTGATGAAGAGTTGTTCACCAAGAACTAACTACAATATGCTAGGAAATGAGCTTAGCCACTTAATCATTAGGTTCATGACTCGATGGCACTCACGAAGAATGATTCACAACGTAACTCAAATCAAGATGAGTACTTGTTCAATGGTTGCATCACTAATGCGAACATTAGGATGAAGCAATAAAATATAGATAACATCGATACATGTAGGATTTAGCAATCAAAGGTAGTCTTTTCATTAATCACAAACAAGTCAAAATTGTACCGTGACACATTACGTGTCACTATGTCATACAATTCTCAGAACTCATCCTACCAACTGATATCTCAGTTAAGTTAGGGATTTTTTTAAGATACCACAATGAATACTAACCTACAAGAGTCATTAGGTGTTCCACATGTCCCAGAAGATCCATCGGTCCCAATTCAGAAGAAGATTTCTTCAATTTATTTCATGGACACTGGGCATCCTCATTAGTGGACAATGGCCTTGGGACAACACTTAACACGAATCAACAATCAATTAAAACCTTAATATTCAATCACAGGACTTAACGACTTCCTCTTATCAATCTCATATTTCATACGGGTTAAATTTTACTTTATTCAAGTTTCAACCATCTTTATACTCAATTCAATATCCTACCTCAGATTCCAATACTTTCAATCTTATTCTTAGGCCTTAATAGGCAATAAAAGCTCGATATGAACAACACTTAATTTCCAATCCTATATCTCTTACAGCAACAATTATCAAATGAGTCATTAATATAAAATGACTTGATCATTCAACTAGACTTCGCGGAAAGGTATTAGTGGCATGAGGCTTTTGGGTAACGGTTCCAATGACAGCCTCAAGTGCAACATTCACCCTTTCGATTTCAAATTTAAGAATTGGGTGACAACGACTCAGATGACATCTTTCTAGGTGGTAACGTTTTGTCAAACTCCACTCTATAAGAAAAGATCGTCATGACATCGATATCAGTTTTAATCTCGCCAATTCTTTTTCAATATCACAATCAACTAATATCTACATTTCTATGAATATCAACCATTTGTTGGGATCATAAATATCCACAACTTGGTTTAGATCTAGGATAGCTAGAATTCCTACGAGAATAGCTTCGATTAATTTACTAGGGGATTTAGGGTTTCTTGTGACAATCTACGTCTATAAATATCAAAATAATCATCAAACAATCATGTAATAAAATTACATCATATGTATATATAATCCAAGTTATATATATATATATATATATATATATATATATATATATTAAAATAACACTTCTCAGTCTGGCCTTGTCGGTAACTCGGGAATTCTTCGGCACCGTTATTGTAAAAATCTTTTTAGACATTTTTAGAAAAATGTTTATAGTTAAAAGATTTTGAAATGTTTTATTCAAAACCTTGGTTTTAAAAATCATTCGTTCTCTATAACGAGAGCTCTGATACCAAACTGTAACACCCCCAAATTTATACAACTCAGTACAACGGAAGACTAGTTGGTGTTACGGGATAGCACATTACTCCCATCATAGACAACGCTTAAAAGTCGCGTCGTTTTAATAATGAAGCATTTCCATTCATAAATATCAAAGTTACATCGGTCCCAAGTCATTGTATTTAATACAGGTTTTACAAACATTTGAATGGAAAATATTGTTTAAGTGCGGGCCATGAATTCTTGTCGTCTTCCCGAGAATTACCTTCAAGTACCTGAGACAAAACATGTTAAAAGAAAAGGTCAGCGATAACGCCGAGTGAATTCATAGAGTTTAATAAAATCCATCAATATAATATCAGTATAAAATATTACTGAAAATCATTTTGTACAAATCATTTTAACAGGCCATAAAATAGCCAAAGTCATTTTATACAAATCTTCATCAAAATCATAATATATGCATTTGCCTTAAAAATCATTATACGAGCCAATGTCGTAAAAACATCATTCAATACGTCTTATGACGTTGTATAAAAATGAAAACCGTTATATGAATATGGTTATGAAAACCAAAACACAAACATAATATCAATAGTATGACCCTGTATTGCTAGTCAGGCAATACGTCGTAATTCTGAGCGTCTAGTAGTATTTCGTTAGTCGGATTATTATAAGCCACATGACATTGTTACCTTACTAAACCAACAACGGGTAGCTAACCCGATACCAATTTTACCCATCTAAAGTAGCGTGTCGTCACAAAGGTCACGCTATGGAAATCTTCTCATACATAAATTTGCTTACCAATCAATGTGGCACGACGGGGATCAACCGTCAAGGCGCGAACTGGGGTGATCGTCCCCAAATAGTACTATTATATGCAAAAGCGTCTACCAAATCCCGGTAGTTCACAATTCATGCTAATCGGACTTTTAGTGACATAACCTAACTTTAATAATCCATTTTATTTCATCTATCGGGTCCTTTAATCATTTATCGGGTCATACAATCGGGTCATACAATCATTCGGGTCCAAATCAATAAACAAGCAATCGGGACAAATGGTGTCCTATTTTATAAAAACTAACATGTTATCTCCCTCGCGGGTTTATAAAACATTTCATAAAAACATTTAAAAGAGTGCGAGGCTATGAACTCACGTTGATGTGGGAAGACGATTATCGGCGATTTGGATGTACAGTACGTGCTTCAATCACGGAAACCTAGACAATTAATACTCGTCTTAGACTCATGTCCAATGACTTTATAAAAATAACAATTATGTATACATATTATGAATTTTTATATATGATGATCAAGTGGGTTTACATATTCTCATTAACTCGTTTTAGTGTTTACGTATTGGTATCTTTTTACTAGTTTACTAGTTTTACTTATGTACGCGTTTTAAGTCCAATAAACTTATTATAAGTTCTTTAACTTGTATCAATCCATGTTATACTTATATTATCAGTATCTACACTTTACAAGTTGGGCCTAAATGGGTTAAGCCTAATAATAAGTTTATAAGTGTTTTAGTCCATTTTTGTTGTATTATTAGTCCAATAACGTTAATTTAGTCCGTTAACGTCCGTATGTCCTATAGTCCGGGTCTTATCGGTTTTTACTTGTTATACATGTTTATATATTAGTATATAAGTTTTATAAAGTTTACATTAGACGGGTCCAACCATCTAAGTTTTATTTAACAAAAACGTCAATTTTACGGTATTAGCCGAAAAAGTCGTAAAAATCATGTTTATAGTTTTATAACTTATGAAACTTAACAAGTTACCATTTTTATAAAATTTCCACTTATTTACCATTGTACATATTTATATAGATATATTATATAAGTTAGTGGGTTTTAATTTATATTTTATACTATTAAATTTTGAGTGCTTATATAATAGTATTATACTTTAATTTCCAAAATCTGATTTTTATCTTCACTTTCACCAAAACTGCCATATCTAGAGTTCTATATGGAGATAGAAGCTCAAAATTTTATCACATAAACTACATGATATGTGCTCCATTTAACTCTTCTATAGCTACTGTTGAATAATCTTCTAATATTTTCTAAAAATCGTCCAAAACAGTGAACTCAGATTTGTACCTTAAACTTGTTTTGATCATATCTCACTCATTACAATGATTCCATTGCATGACCAACTCTCACATGTGTACAAGACTCATAGCTTACTGTATATCAATTCTAATTCATCATTTTATCAGTTCATGATATGTTTCTTTACACATTATACAGCCTACCATTTAAACAAGATTTACCCATTTTACATGTAGTTTATCCATTTTTTAAGCATGTTTATCAACACCAAATCCCCACACAATACTTTTATCATCATATAATCATCATATACATATACAATAGGAAATAAAATACATGATTACATAGTAAAAAAATAACAAGAGGATGAGGAGGACAATCTTTATACCACCATGATGATGTAGGTTGATCAAAACATGGATTTTGATGGAGAAACTTGTGATGCACCAAGACCATCTTCATGACCACCAATCTTCATAAACTCCTTGTAGGAAATCAGCCCCAAGACTCCATGGAAACTCCTCCATGGATGTTATAATCACCACCATTCAAGAGAGCTTCAAGAGGGCTTCAACATGTGTATGAACAACATAGGATTTTGTGGTTAAATTTGATCAATGATGGGTGTTTGTGAGTGATGAGGGACGGCAAAAATGGGAGAGATGAGAGAAAGATTAAGTTGTTTGCATGGTGTGTGTGGGAAGTGGTTTAGCTAACCATGGTTTTGACTAGTTAGTGGGGAAATTAGCTTACATTGTAAGCTTACAATGACAAGTGTTAAAACTTGTTAAGTAAAGTTTGACACTTAAGGTGTTGGTGTAACTAGTTAGGCCGGTTTGAGTGGGGGTGGGACAAGTGTCCCACTTGTCTCATCCCCATTTATTTATGGGTACTCCTCGATTCCAGTTTCCTCGATTTGCGTGCCCTCGGGTCGTTTTACGAAAAACGTTTTTATAAATTACGAATCAACGACACAAAACGAATCTAATAAAAATTGTTTCATCAAAAACGGAGTTCGAAAACGTAAATACGTAATCCTAAGGTTTCCGGTTTAGTCGTAAAGGACGTTAAAATAAAATCGTAAGTCCTAATCTCTTCTCGTAAATTTGTGAGTTTATGAACCAACACAAATTTAAAACTCCAAAATAATATTCGCGGATAAATTTATTTTCTGAAATGTCGGACCGTCACCAAAGACGGTGTATGTAAACGTAAGCACGTAACGTTGAATCCTCCGGTTTAGACGTAGTCGATGCTAATTCAAGACGTAAATCCAAATTTCTTCCCAAAAATAAGTGAGTTAATATAATAACATTAAAATAATATTTTCAATTAAATATTGAGAATAAAATATCAACCATAAATTGACAGATTGTCACACCTTAGTTCATTGAGCTTGTTGAATTGAATCTTCCGAAGATCACCGGCTTTGTTGATGTCAAAATTGGCCCACTTCAAGGCCCAGTATGCCTTATGTTCCAGCTCAATAGGGAGGTGGCATGCCTTCCCGTACACAAGACGATATGGAGTAAAACCAATAGGCGTCTTATATGCGGTACGGAAAGCCCACAAAGCATCATCTAACTTATCAGCTCACGAGACACGATGCTCTCCCACAGTACGCTCAAGAATTCGCTTCAATCCACGGATAGAAATCTCGGCTTGATCATTTGTTTGAGGATGATAAGCAGTGGAAAGACGGTGATTGACACCGTACTTAGCCATGACTCGAGCAAATTGATCATTGCAAAAATGAGTCCCGCGGTCACTGATGATAGCACGAGGAACACCGAATCGAGCAAAAAGTTGCTTTAGAAAGTTCACAAACACCCTCGCATCGTTCGTAGGGAGAGCCTTAGCTTCAACCCATTTAGATACGTAGTCAACGGCTACGAGGATGTACTTGTTCCCTTTGGATGATGGAAATGGCCCCATAAAGTCGATGCCCCATACGTCAAAGATTTCACATTATTGTATGAAGTTTTGAGGCATCTCACCTTTATGTGTGATCTTGCCTTGGCGTTGGCAAGCATCACAATTTTTAACCATCTCGTGAGTGTCACGATAAATGGTGGGCCAATAGAATCCCGAGTCAAACACTTTCTTCGCGGTGTAGTTGGGACAAAAATGACCACCGGTGGGTCCTTTATGGCAAGCTTCGAGAATGTCTAAAGTTGCGGGTCCATCAACACACCGACGAATAGTCATATCAGCACATTGTTTGAAGAGATAAGGGTCATCTCAAAAGTAAGTCTTAACATCTTTAAAAAACTTCTTCTTTTGTTGGGATGTTAACCCTTCGATGAGAATACCACCCGCTAAGTAGTTTGCAATGTCCGCAAACCACGGGGTGTCATCAAGATTGGAATTGATAGACATTAAGGCCTCAAGGGGAAAAGAGTCGTTCATCTCTTGATTCGGATGATCCCCTTGATAAGGATCCTCAAGTCTACTTAGATGATCCGCGGCTAGGTTTTTGGCTCCATTCTTGTCACGAATTTGAATTTTAAATTCTTGAAGGAGCAAAACCCAACGAAGAAGTCTTGGCTTAGAATCTTGTTTAGTTAACAAGTACTTCAACGTGGGATGGTCGGTATAGATAATGGTGGTGGATAAAACAAGATAGGGGCGGAACTTCTCAAAAGCGTACACTACAACTAAAAGCTCTTTTTCGGTAGTGGTAGAATGCAATTGAGCCCCCGTCATTGTCTTGCTAGCATAATGGATTAGTTGGAAGTGTTTGTTCACTCTTTGGCCCAAAACCGCTCCAATAGCAAAGTCGCTAGCATCACACATCAGTTCAAACGGTAGCTCCCAATTAGGGGTTACCAAGACCGGTGCCTTAGTTAGCTTATCCTTAAGAAGATGGAAAGATTCGAGACACTATTTAGAAAAGATAAAGGGAGTATTTTTTCCAAGAGGTGGGTCATCGGGCGAGCGATTTTAGAAAAATATTAAATGAATCGACGATAGAAGCCCGCATGACCAAGGAAACTTCTCACACCCTTCACGGTTGAAGGTGGAGGCAATTTAGCAATTACATCAACTTTAGCACGATCCACTTCAAGACCGGCTTTGGAGATTTTGTGTCCAAGAACAATGCCTTCTTTTAACATGAAATGGCATTTTTCCCAAATTAGAACAAGGCGAGTATCTTCACGCTTACGCATGCGTTCCAAATTGGCAAGGCAAGAAGAGAAGGAGTCACCATAGACTGAGAAATCATCCATGAAGACTTCCATAGTTTCTTCAACCATGTCATGGAAGATAGCC
Organism: Glebionis coronaria; assembly: GCA_025667525.1. Taxonomy (NCBI): domain Eukaryota; kingdom Viridiplantae; phylum Streptophyta; class Magnoliopsida; order Asterales; family Asteraceae; genus Glebionis; species Glebionis coronaria. The sequence continues at coordinate 73,550 of JANFOE010001170.1, read as the reverse complement.
ATCATACACCTTTGGAAAGTCCCAGGAGCATTGCATAAGCCAAAAGATATTCTTTTGTAAGCAAATGTTCTATAAGGACAAGTGAATGTGGTTTTCTCTTGGTCTTTAGGATCGATGGGAATTTGAAAATACCCAGAGAAACCGTCTAAGAAGCAATAATAGTCATTACCCGCTAAACGCTCGACCATGGATTACGGATCTTAGTGGATTTGTTGTGATGAGGTGTGGTTAAAATTTCAAAAATTAAAAAAAAAATTCTCAGTCCGACAATAAATTCCTCAGTCCGACAAAACGGTAAGCCGAAAAATTTTGTATCGCCAAATTTTGAAATTGAGTTAGAAATAGCCAAAAACTAGCAGGGAAAAAATTTGAATTTACTTGACCTAAAATTCTTTAACTCTTTTTTTTCGTGTAAACTATGTTCCGAAATTAGTCTAGATAGTGGCTAAGTCTAAAAATTGCTCAAACAAAATTTATCTGTCCATCGGAATGTCACCCATCGCAATACATGTCGGAATGGCCATCGGAATGTTCTGTCGGAATGTTCAGTCGGAATGTTCTGTCAGAATGTTCTGTCGGAATGTTCTGTCGGAATGTTCTGTCGGAATGTTCTGTCAGAATGTACTGTCGGAATGTTCTATCGGAATGTTCTGCGGAATGTGCTTCTATCGCAATATGGCTGTCGCAATAATGGCATAGTAACGTCGCAATATGCCTCAAATTCCTTCGGAATCCACGATCGCAATGTACGATCGCAATTCACGGTCGGAATAAGGGACTGTCGCAATGTATGATCGCAAAGTAAAACCCTAAGGTTATTGCGATCGGAATACCTGTCTGAATGATGTATCACAATGTAAAACCCCAATGTTATTGCGATCGGAATGCACCTAACTCGGACAAAAGACAACCAATTCTAGATTTTGAGCTAAAAAGTGATCCAAATACCCAAAATTTTTGCTTTTTTAACCAAAGAAACAATACCAAATCACTACCAATAGTATGTAGATGATTTGTATCAAGAATAGACCATAAAAACACAAAAAAAAATTTGGGACGTGAGATATAGATCAAAATAGCCACGAAAAATCAAGAACACAACACATGAATCTTCAATCACCTATCCACTATAGGCTCTTGATACCAAATGTTAATCTCATATTAATCCATAACACAAGATTTAGAAGAGATATTTAGAGAGATAAAGAGAAGAAAAGTAGAGAGAGAAACTAGAGAGATTTTGGAAGGTTAATATTTACTAGAGAGAGAAAGTAAAATGAACCAACACCCTCTTCCACACATGGAAGAGGGTATATATACCCACGAACCAATGGGCTTTCCATGGGCCGTGGGTTTGTGACTTGGGCTAGGCTTGGCTTACACTTGGGCTTACACCCCTAACTTAGACAATATTAACTTAAAGTCCAAGCCCGGTTAACCCGACTAACCTATTACAATACAAGACCTTTAACGACTAAGATGACCTATTACATTCTTGTTCAACTATATAAAATATAGGGCTAACAGTGCCGTAAGGGAAAACTTTGGCGACGGTGAATGGACCAGACCAACGGCTCTTCAGCTTGCCCGAGAAGATCTTCAACCGAGAGTTAAAAAGTAAGACTTGATCACCAACGTGGAACTCTCGGTTCTTAATCCTTGCATCATGGATGATCTTGGTCTTCTCCTTGTAGATCAATGAGTTCTCATAAGCTTCATTCCTCAGTTCATTGAGCTTGTTGAGTTGAATCTTCCAAATATCACCAGCTTTGTTGATGTCAAAATTGGCCCACTTCAAGGCCCAGTATGCCTTATGTTCCAGCTCAATAGGGAGGTGGCATGCCTTCCCGTACACAAGACGATATGGAGTAAAACCAATCGACGTCTTATATGGGGTTCGGAAAGCCCACAAAGCATCATCTAACTTATCGGCTCACGAGGCACGATGCTCTCCCACAGTACGGTCAAGAATTCGCTTCAATCCACGGTTAGAAATCTCGGCTTGACCATTTGTTTGAGGATGATAAGCGGTGAAAATACGGTGATTGACACCGTACTTAGCCATGACTCGAGCAAATTGGTCATTGCAAAAATGAGTCCCACGGTCACTGATGATAGCACGAGGAACACCGAATCGAGCAAAAAGTTGCTTCAGAAAGTTCACAACCACCCTCGCATCGTTCGTAGGGAGAGCCTTAGCTTCAACCCATTTATATACGTAGTAAACGGCTACACGAGGATGTACTTGTTCCCTTTGGATGATGGAAATGGCCCCATAAAGTCGATGCCCCAACGTCAAAGATTTCACATTCTTGTATGAAATTTTGAGGCATCTCATCTTTATGTGTGATCTTGCCTTGGCGTTGGCAAGCATAACAATTTTTAACCATCTCGTGAGTGTCACGATAAATGGTGGGCCAATAGAATCCCGAGTCAAACACTTTCTTCGCGGTGTAGTTGGGACCAAAATGACCACCGGTGGGTCCTTTATGGCAAGCTTCGAGAATGTCTAAACCTGCGGGTCCATCAACACACCGACGAATAATCAGATCAGCACATTGTTTGAAGAGATAAGGGTCCTCCCAAAAGTAAGTCTTAACATCTTTAAAAAACTTCTTCTTTTGTTGGGATGTTAACCCTTCGATGAGAATACCACCCGCTAAGTAGTTTGCAATGTCCGCAAACCACGGGGTGTCATCAAGATTGGAATTGATAGACATTAAGGCCTCAAGGGGAAAAGAGTCGTTGATCTCTTGATTCGGATGATCCCCTTGATAAGGATCCTCAAGTCTACTTAGATGATCCGCGGCTAGGTTTTTGGCTCCCTTCTTGTCACGAATTTGAATTTTAAATTCTTGAAGGAGCAAAACCCAACGAAGAAGTCTTGGCTTAGAATCTTGTTTAGTTAACAAGTACTTCAACGTGGAATGGTCGGTATAGATAATGGTGGTGGATAGAACAAGATAGGGGCGAAACTTCTCAAAAGCGTACACTACAACTAAAAGCTCTTTTTCGGTAATGGTAGAATTCAATTGAGCCCCCGTCATTGTCTTGCTAGCATAATGGATTGGTTGGAATTGTTTGTTCACTCTTTTGCCCAAAACCGCTCCAATAGCAAAGTCGTTAGCATCACACATCAGTTCAAAGGGTAGCTCCCAATTAGGGGTAACCAAGACCGGTGCCTTAGTTAGCTTATCCTTAAGAAGATGGAAAGATTCGAGACACTCTTTAGAAAAGATAAAGGGAGTATCTTTTTACAAGAGGTGGGTCATCGGGCGAGCGATTTTAGAAAAATCTTAAATGAGTCGACGATAGAAGCCCGCATGACCAAGGAAACTTCTCACACCCTTCACGGTTGAAGGTGGAGGCAATTAAGCAATTACATCAACTTTAGCACGGTCCACTTCAAGACCGGCTTTGGAGATTTTATGTCCAAGAACAATGCCTTCTTTTACCATGAAATGGCATTTTTCCCAATTTAGAAAAAGTCGAGTGTCTTCACACCGCTTAAGCATGCGTTCCAAATTGGCAAGGCAAGAAGAGAAGGAGTCACCATAGACTGAGAAATCATCCATGAAGACATCCATAGTTTCTTCAACATGTCATGGAAGATAGCCATCATACACCTTTGGAAAGTCCCAGGAGCATTACATAAGCCGAAAGATATTCTTTTGTAAGCAAATGTTCTATAAGGACAAGTGAATGTGGTTTTCTCTTGGTCTTCAGGATCGATGGGAATTTGAAAATACCCGGAGAAACCGTCTTAGAAGCAATAATAGTCATTATCCGGTAAACGCTCGAGCATGGATTACAGATCTTAGTGGATTTGTTGTGATGAGGTGTGGTTAAAATTTCGAAAATTCAAAAAAAATAATTTCTCAATCCGACAATAAATTCCTCAGTCTGACAAAATGGTAAGCCGAAAAATTTTGTATCGCCAAATTTTGAAATTGAGTTAGAAATAGCCAAAAACTAGCAGGGAATATTTATGAATTTACTTGACCTAAAATTTTTTAACTCTTTTTTTTCGTGTAAACTATGTTCCGAACTAGTCTAGATAGTGGCTAAGTCTAAAAATTGCTCAAACAAAATTTATCTGTCCATCGGAATGTCAACCATCGCAATACATGTCGGAATGGCCATCGGAATGTTCTGTCAGAATGTTCTGTCGGAATGTTCTGTCGGAATGTTCTGTCGGAATGTTCTGTTAGAATGTTCTGTCGGAATGTTCTGTCGGAATGTTCTGTCAGAATATTCTGTCGGAATGTACTGTCGGAATGTTCTATCGGAATGTTCTATCGGAATGTGCTTCTATCGCAATATGGTTGTCGCAATAATGGCAGAGTAACGCCGCAATATGCCTTAAATTCCGTCAGAATCCACGATCGCAATGTACGATCGCAATTCACGGTCGGAATAAGGGACTGTCGCAATGTATGATCGCAAAGTAAAACCCTAAGGTTATTGCGATTGGAATACCTGTCTGAATGATGTATCGCAATGTAAAACACCAATGTTATTGTGATCGGAATATGCACCTATCTCGGACAAAACACAACCAATTCGAGATTTTGAGCTAAAAAGTGATCCAAACACCCAAAAAATTTGCTTTTTTAACCAAAGAAACAATACCAAATCACTACCTATAGTATGCAGATGATTTGTATCAAGAATAGACCATAAAAAACACAAAAAAAATTTGGGACGTGAGATATAGATCAAAATAGCCACGAAAAATAAAGAACACAACAGACGAATCTTCAATCACCTATCCACTATAGGCTCTTGATACCAAATGTTAATCTCATATTAATCCATAACACAAGATTTAGAAGAGATATTTAGAGAGAGAAAGAGAAGAAACGTAGAGAGAGAAACTAGAGAGATTTTAGAAGGTTAATGTTTACTAGAGAGAGAAAGTAAAATGAACCAACACCCTCTTCCACACATGGAAGAGGGTATATATACCCACGAACCAATGGGCTTTCCATGGGCCGTGGGTTTGTGACTTGGGCCGGGCTTGGCTTACACTTGGGCTTACGCCCCTAACTTAGACAATATTAGCTTAAAGTCCAAGCCCGGTTAACCCGACTAACCTATTACAATACAAGACCTTTAACGACTAAGATGACCTATTACATTCTTCTTCGACTATATAAAATATAGGGCTAACAGTGCCGTAAGGGAAAACTTTGGCGACGGTGAATGGACCAGAACAACGGCTCTTCAGCTTGCCCGAGAAGATCTTCAACCGAGAGTTAAAAAGTAAGACTTGCTCACCAACGTGGAACTCTCGGTTCTTAATCCTTGCATCATGGATGATCTTGGTCTTCTCTTTGTAGATCAATGAGTTCTCAGAAGGTTCATTCCTCAGTTCATTGAGCTTGTTGAGTTGAATCTTCCAAAGATCACCGGCTTTGTTGATGTCAAAATTGGCCCACTTCAAGGCCCAGTATGTTGTATGTTCCAGCTCAATAGGGAGGTGGCATGCCTTCCCGTACACAAGACGATATGGAGTAAAACCAATCGGCGTCTTATATGCGGTACGGAAAGCCCACAAAGCATCATCTAACTTATCGGCTCACGAGGCACGATGCTCTCCCATTGTACTCTCAAGAATTCGCTTCAATCCACGGTTAGAAATCTCGGCTTGACCATTTGTTTGAGGATGATAAGCGGTGGAAAGACGGTGATTTACACCGTACTTAGCCATGACTCGAGAAAATTGATCATTGCAAAAATGAGTCCCGCGGTCACTGATGATAGCACAAGGAACACCGAATCGAGCAAAAAGTTTCTTCAGAAAGTTCACAACCACCCTCGCATCGTTCGTAGGGAGAGCCTTAGCTTCAACCCATTTAGATACGTAGTCAATGGCTACGAGGATGTACTTGTTCCCTTTGGATGATGGAAATGGCCCCATAAAGTCGATGCCCCATATGTCAAAGATTTCACATTCTTGTATGAAATTTTGAGGCATCTCATCTTTATGTGTGATCTTGCCTTGGTGTTGGCAAGCATCACAATTTTTAACCATCTCGTGAGTGTCACGATAAATGGTGGGCCAATAGAATCCCGAGTCAAACACTTTCTTCGCGGTGTATTTGGGACCAAAATGACCACCGGTGGGTCCTTTATGCCAAGCTTCGAGAATGTCTAAAGCTGCGGGTCCATCAACACACCGATGAATAATCAGATTAGCACATTGTTTGAAGAGATAAGGGTCATCCCAAAAGTAAGTCTTAACATCTTTAAAAAACTTCTTCTTTTGTTAGGATGTTAACCCTTCGATGAGAATACCACCCGCTAAGTAGTTTGCAATGTCCGCAAACCACGGGGTGTCATCAAGATTGGAATTGATAGAGATTAAGTCCTCAAGGGGAAAAGAGTCGTTGATCTCTTGATTCGGATGATCCCCTTGATAAGGATCCTCAAGTCTACTTAGATGATCCGCGGCTAGGTTTTCGGCTCCCAGCTTGTCACAATTTTAAATTCTTGAAGGAGCAAAACCCAACAAAAAAGTCTTGGCTTAGAATCTTGTTTAGTTAACAAGTAATTCAACACGGAATGATCGGTATAGACAATGGTGGTGGATAGAACAAGATAGGGGCGGAACTTCTCAAAAGCGTACACTACAACTAAAAGCTCTTTTTCGGTAGTGGTATAATGCAATTAGCCCCCGTCATTGTCTTGCTATCATAATGGATTGTTGGAAGTGTTTGTTCACTCTTTGGCCCAAATTCGCTCCAATAGCAAAGTCTCTAGCATCACACATTAGTTCAAAAGGTAGCTCCCAATTAGGGGTAACCAAGACCGGTTCCTTAGTTAGCTTATCCTTAAGAAGATGGAAAGATTCGAGACACTCTTTAGAAAAGATAAAGGGAGTATCTTTTTCCAAGAGGTGGGTCATCGGGTGAGCGATTTTAGAAAAATCTTGAATGAATCCACGATAGAAGCCCGTATGACCAAGGAAACTTCTCACACCCTTCACGGTTGAAGGTATAGGCAATTTAGCAATTACATCAACTTTAGCACGGTGCACTTCAAGACCGGCTTTGGAGATTTTGTGTCCAAGAACAATGCCTTCTTTTACCATGAAATGACATTTTTCCCAATTTATAAGAAGGCGAGTGTCTTCGCACCGTTTAAGCATGCGTTCTAAATTGGCAAGGCAAGAAGAGAAGGAGTCACCATAGACTGAGAAATCATTTATGAAGACTTCCATAGTTTCTTCAACCATGTCATGGAAGATAGCCATCATATACCTTTTGAAAGTCCCAGGAGAATTGCATAAGCCGAAAGGCATTCTTTTGTAAGCAACTGTTCCATAAGGACAAGTGAATGTGGTTTTCTCTTGGTCTTTAGGATCGATGGGAATTTGAAAATACCCGGAGAAACCGTCTAAGAAGCAATAATAGTTATTACCCGCTAAACGCTCGAGCATTTGATCCTTGAAAGGGAGAGGAAAATGATCTTTGCAAGTGGCATGATTGAGCTTGTGATAGTCTATGAAAACTCGCCAACCCGTGACAAGTCGAGTAGGAATCAACTCGTTGTTTTCATTGGGAACAACGGTTATTCCGCCTTTCTTAGGCACACAATGGACGGGACTAACCCATGGCGAATTCTAAATAGGGTAAATCATTCCGGCATCTAGAAGTTTGATAACCTCTTTCTTGATGCCGTCATGAATTCGAGGATTAATCCTTCTTTGGCTTTGGATTGCGGGTTTAAAGTCATCTTCCATGAGAATTTTATGAGTACAAAAGTTCGGATCAATTCCGTGGATATCGGAAATTTTCCAAGAAATTGCCTTCTTATGATTCTTTAACACGTCGATAAGTAGAGATTTTTCTTCTTCTTTCAAGTCCTTAGCGATGATGACGGGTAACTTCTTATTGTCTTCAAGGAAAACGTACTCGAGATGAGACGGTAGGTCCTTAAGCTCTAATTCCGGAGGAATTTCGATGGAAGGTGTAGTCAAATTCGGATCATCGATAGAGATTTCCTTAGGAGATGGTGGAGAAATATGGTCTTCATTGAGAAGTTTCTCAATGGTACGAACGTCTTCATCCCAATTGGAGGGAGAATCGTCATATTGTAAGTCCACATCTCCCAAAGTTGCTTCAATTTCTTTCAAAAGGAAATCACTTTCTCCAAATGGAGTTAGTGATGGAGCAATAGAGGCAACGGTCTCAACAATGGGTAGAGAAAAAGAACCACTTTTACAAGCGTCTTTGAAATGTTCTTCACAAGCCTCATCAAGAACGACAATGAAATTAATGCTCTCGTTTTCAGAAGGCTTCTTAGAAAGTTTACCCATGTTGAAGACGATTTTATCGTCACCAACTCTCATGATTAATTCGCCCGCGGCTACATCAATGAGAGTGCGACCGGTTCTCAAGAATGGACGTCCAACGATTAATGGAACACGGGGATCCATCTCGTAGTCAACGACAACAAAATCCGCCGGAAAGTTGAATTTGTCGACACCGACGAAGACATCTTCGGCTATCCCCACCGGATAAGCAACCGTACGGTTAGCTAATTCCAATGTCATTCGTGTGGGGACTAGCTCGGGTAGAGATAATTGTTTCCAAACACTTAATGGCATTAAGTTTATACTAGCACCTAGATCGGCTAGGGCCATACAATTCTCTACCCCGGGGAAGTTGCAAGGAATGAGAAAACGACCCCGATCACCAAGTTTGGTGGGTAATTTCCTTAAGAGCATTGCAGAGCAATTCTCATTAAGTTGGGTCTAAGCGATATCAAGAAGTTTCTCCTTATCACTGAGAAGATCTTTAAACATTTAGCATATTTCGGCATGTGAGCGAGAGCCTCAACAAAGGAGATATTGAAATTCAGTTGTTTAAACATTTTAAGAAAGTTAGAAACCTGAATATCATCCTTGTTCTTCGACTTCTCTTTCCTCAACCTTGAGGGATAAGGTATATTGGGTTGAGATGAAGGCTTTGGAATGGAATTCTCACTCACATCCTTGGGTGGTGGAGGGGTGGGGTTGGAAGGTAAAGGAGTTGGGGAAAGTTGTTCTTTTTCCTTAGTCACAATCACCGGTGTAGGTGTAGGAATCTCGGGTTCCTTTAAACCTTTGCCACTTTGGGTGGTGATTGCTTTCATCTCCCCTCTTGGATTAGCAACGGTGTTACTCGAAAGAGAACCCGAACCAAAGGCTTGATTACTTGGGAAAAAACTAGCCATCATATCCCTTAAGTTATTCGTTTGACTGTTCATAGAGTTTCTCATATCGACTCGAAGATCATTCCCTTGTTTCGCCATGTCATTCCTTAGCTCGGCTCGAATATCGTTCCATTGTTTTGCCATGTCACCCTTCAAGTTAATGAATTGGCTTTGAAGATTCGTCACCATCTCTCTATTGGTCCTCATGTAAGCTTCGAGGTCTTGTTTCAATGCCGTGGGTTGATTGAGAGGTGGGGCTTGGTAAGCTTGATTATTTCCTTGAGGTGGATATGGGTTTCTTTGGGATTGATATTGATTGGTAGCTCGAGGTTGGCTTTGATTGTTGGGTTGAAATTGTTTTGGTTTTGGTTTTGAGGAGAAAAAACGGGTGGAGATAGAAAGTTGTTGGAACGATAACTTAGCAAGTTACGGTCTCCTTGAGGACGTGCTTGATAGCCTCCCGTAGAAAATTTACCGTTAGCGGCATACACATTTTCTGGATTGTCAAGGGTAGAAGGACAATCGGTGTATGAATGAGAACCCCCACAAATCTCACAAGAAGTTGTTACAGCTTTAGCTTGTTGAAATTGGTTTGTAGCCATGGTTAAGAAGTTTTTGTTCATCTCAGCTATTTGGCGAGTAAGTTCGGTTATCTCTGAGTTGGATGATGTAGAAGAAACATTGGACCTCTGGTTATTCCTTGAAGATGTAGATGAATCCCAATTTTTGTGGTGAGTGGTCATGTTCTCTATCAGCTCTCTACACTCCTCAGGTCTTCTCTTCATGAATGTCCCACCGGCGGCAGCATTAATCGCATCACGATCACGAAAAGTTAAACCATTATAGAAAGTGTCAATCAAAGTAACGGGGAGCATGTTATGGTTTGGACAACGGCCGATCAAGACATTATATCGTTCCCAAGCATCGAAAAGTGACTCATCAGGTTCTTGAGTGAATCCACTGATTTGGTTGCGAAGACTAGTGACCATGGATGGTGGAAAGTAGCGCGACAAAATTTTTTGAGTCATTATTCCATATTTGAATTGAATTTTTGGGAAGACGATCAAACCATTTTTCAGCATGGTGGGATAAAGTGTGTGGAAAAAGGTGAAGGCGAAGAAAATCCATGGAAACACCGGGTAGTTTCATGCTTTGAGTGACGGTAATGAACTTGTCGAGATATTTGTTGGCATCATCATCTGGTAATCCGCGAAACGGGCAAGCGTTTTGAACTTGCTGGATCATGTGATGCTTCAACAAAAATTCAGGAGCCGTGATTTGCATCGGCGCAATCGGTCCTCCGCGTCTCTTCATGGTGGGTTGACAAAGCTCCTCCATTGTGCGTAGGTCGGGTGGGGGAACATTGTTGTTGTTATTGTTATTCAAATTGGGGTGGGGTGGTTTGTTATTATTTTTATGCACACCGGCCATATCTATGTCTCTAAGAGTCTCGGGCTCAGGATAAGACGTAGATCGAGTACGCATACACTAAAAGGAAATAACATATTTTTGATTTTTTTATCTTTTTTATTGTTTTTGGATTTTTGAAAATTTTATATTTTTTAGTATTTTTGAAAAATTTTTGAGCTTGAAAATAAAGTTCCCAAAAGAACGGATCCCAAAATCCAATTTTCACGCTAAAAACCGTTAATCTTTACCAAAAGAGCCGGCAGCGGCGCCATTTAATAACTGACTTTTTCTTAGCTTGCTTTAGCATTTGTGTACTTGATAGCATTCTTGGTATCTAATCGAATTGATCACAGTTAATGGTGGAATAGTCGGTAATGGTCACTAAAAGGGGGAGCTTGATATTATTTATTTCTAATAAAATGACAAGTTAAACAACTAGGAAGAAAGTCTTAAACAAAAATAGCAAAAGGGTTAAAGCGATTAAAAACTAATTAAAAATAAATTTTAAAAATAGAATAAAGTATAATTAAACTAACACAAAACTTGTTTAAAAACAACACTAAGTAGAAATTTGGAAAAAACTTACGTTTGAAACTTAAAACTTTATAAAACTAAAAAATTAATCCCGTCGGAATGCCCTTTCGGAATCCGATCGGAATGTGGCAAAATGAACTTTGTCAGAATGTCTTTGTCGGAATGTAATCGGAATCCACTGAATCGGAATATCAACAATACTACTGTCGGAATAACAAATCGGAATAACAATCGGAATGTTGCTGTCGGAATACTTCTTATCGGAATATCAGTGTCACTTCTGTCGGAATATCAAATAATTTCCCTCGTCGGGATCAGAATCGGAATCCCCGTCGGAATAGAAAACCCTTTTCCGATACTATGTAACGGAATAAAAATGAAGTTGGTCGGAATATGCAAGCCCTAATCCGATGTGTGATCGGAATGCTTGTCGGAAAGTGAAACCCCTTTCCGACAATTTTTGAATTCGAAATAAGCCAAGTTTTTAAGCTACTTTTAATAAGCTCAAACCAAGACTTAACCAAATTAATAATAAGCCGAACTAATAAGCATAAAATAAGAACTTTCAAAACATTAAATAAGCAAATATTTTAAGACAAACCATAAAAGGATGAATCTTTTTTAGAAAAATGAAAAGTACATAAACTAAATACAAGATAAGCCAATAAGCATGATAATCTCAAAGCTTAACCCGTATAAAACTTAGATAGAAACCAAAAGATAAACTTTTGATCTCATAATCATCAAGATGAAACAAAATCAAAGATTATTACGAATCAAAGATAAACAAAATGAAGAAAGGTAGAAGAAGATTAAAGATGAAAATCTTAACTTGAACTTATAGATTAATGATTCCAAAATACAAGATCAAATTAAAGCTTAAACATGAAAAGAAAGAAAAGATGAAGTTCTAGTGAGAGAAAGTTAAACACTTTCTCTCTCTCTAAAAATAAACTACAAAAATTGAAAAATGAACTAATTAACTAACAACTAATACTCTCCTAATGTGTTATTAGGAGGGTATATATAGGAGGTGGGGAGTGCATGTGCTGCTTCCTTCTTTCTTTTCGTCTCGACTCGATTTAAATTCTTTGTCTTCCTCGACGTCGTCTCGGGATTTGTCGATATAATTTTAACTCGTCTTATAATTTTCTTCTATAATTAGACTTGAGTTCTTCGACTTCATTAAACTTTCGTCTTTAGACTTTTTCTTCGATAAATCTTCAGAATAGGCCTTGGACTTCCGTTCTTTATACACTCTTGATCTTTTGACTTCGTCTTTTGTCGTTTTCTTCGATAAAAGCCCGTGATAGCTCATGTTTTCTTCCTTTTTCATATTTTTATCCTGAAACACAATAAAACAAACCACACATAATTCTGACTTTTACGACAAAAAATACATGTTTTGGTCTTGTTATTATTGGAAATAAGTGGTATGATGTGTCGTGGATAGTATATGTGATTTATTTGATATACGTTATAGGGTAAATTAGAAAATTACCTTTAGGAAAAAGTAATAGTCTAATAATACCAATGACGAATTCAATTAAACACGTGAGTGAGTCGAGTTCGTTGAACACGAAGATCTTATGAATTTGAGACGTTTTGCTTTGATATGGACAATTGATTTAAATTGGTTTTCGGTTTTTAAACTACAATTAAAATCTACCAATTTTAAGCTATTTATAATAAACCTAAAGTGCACGAATCGTAAACCCCGCCTATTTAAAAATCTACAAACATTTAATTATTTAAAAATAAAACTAATTAAAAATTAATCTATTTAATAATCTATTAAAATAAATGTACTAAATAACTTTAAAGCTATTTAAAACTCTAATTAAACTTTTTAAAACTAATTTACTTTATTTAAAATTTATTTTTAACAAATCTAAAAAAAACTATATTTATTTAAAACTAAAGTTATAAAAATCTATCTAATTAAAATTTAAACTAATTAAACTTTTTAAATAAAAAAAACATTTTTTTTTTTTTTATTTAATATTTATCTAAAAATATATTTGAATAAAAACTTTAATTAATACACAAGTTCGAAAACGATTTGTAGAGTAAATTAAAAAAACGTAATAAGTATAAATCTGCCAAGGCAGAATGCACTATATTAATGAAGTAAAGGGGAAGAAAAACAAAAGAGCCTTGAGCTCATCTGGGTAACACGCTCGACCTATAGAGGGGAGGTCTCGAGTTCGAAACCCCCTGATGACATTATTTTTGGATTTTTTTTTCTTTTCTTTTTGACAGATTGTGAAAGATACAGTCTCAGGAGAGATTTTTTGAAAACTTATTATGATAAGCTATTAGGAAAACAACTTTATGAACTTATCAGATAATTGAATCTGATAAGCTTGAAATACTGAACAATTATAGAACAATAAATCAAGCACATAAAGAACTACGATTCAACAGACAAAATAAACTCTAATTATGCAGGCAATAAAAATCATCCAAGCTAGCAGATAAACTATCATCTAAAACTAAAAGCAGTCAATTATCCAAAGCCAAGTATAACAGCAGACTAAACTTAACTAATAACATTCAGCATAATTCAAATCTTAGATCACGTTTTATCTAAATGGATCAGATCAGTAGAAACCTTAACATCTAAACAGTAAAACAAATCTACAGGTATCTAGTACTCAAAGAATTCTAAAAGCAGCAGTAAGATCAACCCTTATATATCAGTAACATTTAAACCTCTAAAAATAATACTAAGATTAACTCAGCAAACACTGAATATCATATCCGCTAAAGTCGATCTTGATTTTTGGCTTCTTTGATTTTTTTCTTCATTCTCGTGTCGATTTTTGTCGGTTTTCGTGAACTTGGTACCTACACACATGAAAACAAGAAACAAGCAAATCCAAGGCATAATTGATACATTTTTGTGCAATATTTCATTGTTTTAAGCTACAAATGATACGAGTAATTACACTCATATCAAATTTCCCCATGCTAAGCAATTGCCGTGTCCTCACGCAATGATAAAATTAAACTATATCTACAACATTATTCAACTTAAGACACTTTATTTTGCAAAGACATAAAATAACTTTAAGGATCATAAAAGCTCAAATAGATTCATCGTCCTCGACCTTTCACTTTTCCATGCCAAGTGCAAAAACAAGATCATTGTTATTATAAGTTGGTAGACTAACACGAACTCATGTGGGCCAATTATTCACTTAGACTCCCTTATTCCTAGGTGTATCTCTTATATTTTATTGTTGTCTTGAATGATCACGAAGATGCATTGTTGACTTATTTTGATAATTTATTAGACCGAAAATAAAGTGAACGATTTAATCAATAGTTAGCTAAAGGACAAAATCTTTTAAAATTGCTTCTCGGGATTTCATAAAGTTCATATCTTGGCATAACTTGTTTCGCGATTTGAGACCTTTCTCGGACCGATTTTTGGCAGTGACTTAATACTTCCAACCTTGAGAGACGTTGATACTAGAGATTTTCCTAATTGAAAGTTCGTTCTGGGTATCCTCTCGAATTGATTACAGCTCTAAGTGGAATAATTGTTCTTGGTGACAAAAAGGGGTTTTGGTTTTCTATACTAATAAAGATGTAAATAAATGCAATAAATAAGGATTAGAACAGAAACAATTAACGAATTAACACAAAATTAGAATTAAAGTTAAACAGTTAAATAATGAAACTAATAAAAGATCCTTACTGAAAATACTCTATTCGGAATAAACTACCATGCTGAATAAATGGCTATGCGGAATACTGGCTATTCGGAATGTAGGCTTATGCGGAATACTGCTTACTCGGAATGAACATAGTATGCGGAATAACCTATCCCCATGCGGAATAAATGACCCTTATGCGGAATAACAACTACTCGGAATATCAAAGACCATTCGGAATAATCGAAGGAACCTTTATGCGGAATGTAAGCTTAAACGGAATAAAAGATGTTACTCGGAATATATGGCCTTAAGCGAAATAAAAGCTTATTCGGAACATATGAAATATTCCGAATAAAGAAAGCTAAACAGTGCTATTCGGAATAACTGAAATATTCCGAATAATGGAAAAGAAGGAATGCTATCCGGAATCTTGATGTTACTCGGAATATGTAAATATTCCGAATAAAGGAAAAAGTAATTAGGCTATGCAGACCAAATGAATATTCCGAATAAAGAAGGAATTAAACAGACTATTCGGAATATATATATTCCGAATAGGGGACAAAAAGAATAGCTTATGCGGAATAAACTGGGGACGAAGAACAGCAGCAGATATTTAAACAAAGGACACGAATTTCAACCGAATCGAACCAAATAAACAAAACGGTTTAACCAAATTAACCACAAATCATCTACTCACTTCAAGGATCAATTCCCAATCATAAAAACACAAATTCAACAACTTTTTAAGATCAAAACTCAACTAAATAAGAACTTAAAAACTTGAAATAAAAAGATGATGAAGAACAAGATGAATGAAAAGATTAAAGGAAAAACTTGTATTGATGATTAAGATTCAGTAAACAAAAGGAAAGGATTAAACTTACAAGATTAAAGAAGAAATCAAAGAGGATGAAAACCACTCCTTTAGGGAGATGGTTTCCTACGAACTAGGAGAATGTAACTGAAACTAAAACTAGATGCCAAAAATTGTGAGGGTGATTCCCTTATGTAGGTTAAGTGGTTGGTTGGTGAGTCGGCTTTCTCCCTTTCTTCTTGTCTTCTCGTCTTTTCAGAAAAGTTGACGTTTTCGATTCTGATTCGGGATTTGTCGACGATTAAATTCAACTCGTCTTTTAATTTCTTCGTTTAATAGACTTGAGTTTCTTTGACATATATGAATCTTCCATCTTTGGCTCTATTCTTCGATAAATCTTCAAATAGGCCCATTGACTTCAAATCTTTTTCATCTCTTGGACAATAGACTTCGTCTTTAGTCTTTTGCCTTGATAAAACCCGTGCAATCCCATGTTTTCTTCAATATTCATCCGGTTGACTCTTGAAACACATTAAACACAAAAACCACGCATAATTCTAAACAAATGATATTAAACACGCGTTTTGGTCTTGTTTTAGTAAGAATTAAGTGGTAAAAGGATGGGTGTTTTCACACCTATCAAATCCCCTACACTTAACCATTGCCATGCCCTCATGCAATGCTTAGTGATAAAGCAAATTTACACTTTTCTCATAATCAATCAACCTTGGCCTTATTAACATACTACTAAACAAAAACTAAAGTTCTAAGAGAAATTAAAACTTTAAAATAAACCAAAAGGATAGACAACCATTTTCACTTGAAAATAGCTTCATGGAAATAACTTGCAAAGAGATCAAGGACTTACATTAGGGCTTTGGTGCTGCGAAGATTTATCATCCTCAAGTTTCACGTTCCCCAAACTATGCTTAAAAACGAGATCATTGTTATTATAAGTTAGCAATTCAAACACTTACACACATGGCTTAATTAAATGCTTAAACTCCCTTATTCCTAAGTGTATCTCTTATATTTTATTTTTGTCTTAGAATGATCAAGAAGATGCATTTTTGGACTTATTTCGATAGTTTATTTAGGCTGAAAGCAAAGTAGGACGATTTGATCAATAGTTAGCTAAAGGACAAAGTCTCTTAAAACTGCTTCTTGGGATATCAAAAAGTTCAGATCTTGGCATAACTTGGTTCACGATTTGAGACCTTTCTCGGGCCGATATTTGGCATGTACTTCATACTTCATATCTTGAGAGACGTGCTTGAGATAATGGTCTTCTCATCGTTAATAGAGTTTCTTCACTTGGATACTTTTGAGGGGTACTCCAACCTTGTTGACCACGACTTCATGATTATTTCTTCAATCTCTACTTGGGATTTTGAGATACAACGATCCGCCTCCTTTTCGGACTTGGATCTATTTATCCTCATACCTTGTTAGGGTCTTTTCGGATTGACTTCTCCATCATCTTTATGGGAGTTGATTGCTTTTCGTCGTGAGTCTTGATCCTTCATATTGATTTTGGGAATAATGCTTTTCACATCACTTTGGATCTTGAGCAATAAAATGGAATCCTCATGCCTTGTTAGGGCCTTTTCGGACTCGCCAATCTTCGCGCCCCGCTTCATAAGTTATGCCTTGGCTATGAACTCTTATCAATACCGAGCAACTTTTAAACGATCTTGGGCTAGAAGCTAAGTAACTTTTCAAATCGTACGACCTTACTTATTGCAGATAAATTATTAGCAAGTGATGGGAGAATAGGCAAATAATTACACCAAGTGAGCTTGTGCAAGAATACCGACTTATAATTGACTCTATCATTTCTCGTCCTCCACAATTTTTAAAATCTCAAGTAATGAGACTCGTGGATGCTTAGCCTAATAAACCTATTAAGGTCTATATGGTTAACGATACTAGCTAGAATAAACTTGGATAAGTCTATTCGGGTTGAGTCAAAATAAACACAACGGGCCTAATATGTCAAAGATTTCAAAACTAGCTACACCATTTATTAATATTTTTGACTTTATTGCGGGATATATACATATGAAAGCAACGATAAAAAAATTAAAAATTACGACTAAATGGCCAAAGTTAATTAAAAATTTGAAAAATGTTGAAAAAGATGATTTTCTGGTTAAATGAAGGCATTTTCATGGAAAAGTCCACTTAAAACTTCGATAGAAGTCCCCCCTACACTTAAGATAAACATTGTCCTCAATGTTTAAGCATGTGGGAAAAGTCTCCCCTACACTTATGATATTGTGCACGTTGGTTAACTCAAGTTAAGGAAGAGACGACTAACGTGATCAATTTCAAATGTGAGTATGAAGAAAATTGAATCACGATAGTTGAGAGATAGAACCAGATTTCGGATAACACGGGAGCACGGTTCTTCAAAGGTTCCAAGAGTGCACTTATCCCTGTAATCACATCACAACAAAAATACAAACACCTATATAGGTCCCCCTACACTTAGGAGGGTTAAACGGAAAAGGATAGATACTCGGGTTGCCTCCCGAGGAGCGCTTGTTTTTGATAACCGAGTCACGAGCCTGACTCGACCCAAAATTAGTTCATGGGGAACGTGGTGAGGGATGGAATCATCTCCTGAGAGATGTCCTCACCAAAGTACAACTTCACTCGTTGGCCATTCACCTTAAAATTAGGTCCATTAGGTTGAGCGAGCTCGAGAGTACCATATGGAAAAATTTGGGAAATGGTGAATGGGCCGGACCAACGAGATTTCAGCTTGCCCGAAAAGATTTTCAACCGAGAGTTAAAGAGTAAAACTTTGTCTCCAACTTGGAACTTTCGGTTCTTAATCTTAGAGTCGTGAATGAGCTTAGTCGTCTCCTTATAGATTAAAGAATGTTCATAAGCCTCATTACGGAGTTCATTCAGCTCATTGAGTTGGATCTTGCGTAGGTCACCGACTTTGTTGATATCAAAATTAGCCCACTTCAAGGCCCAGTAAGCCTTGTGCTCCAACTCAATGGGGAGGTGGCATGCTTTCCCGTACACGAGACGATATGGTGTACAACCAATCGGAGTCTTGTATGCGGTACGAAAAGCCCACAAAGCATCATCAAGTTTATCAGCCCATGAGGCACGATGCTCTCCCACGGTTCTTTCGAGAATTCGCTTTAATCCTCGGTTAGATATTTCAGCCTGGCCATTAGTTTGTGGGTGGTAGGCGGTGGAAAGACGATGATTTACACCATACTTAGCCATGATTCTTGCGAGTTGGTCATTGCAAAAATGAGTCCCACGATCACTAATAATGGCACGAGGCACACCGAATCTAGCGAATAGCGACTTCAAAAAGTTACAAACCACCCTTGCGTCATTAGTAGGTAAAGCTTTGGCTTCAACCCACTTTGAAACGTAGTCAACGGCTACAAGGATGTATTTGTTTCCTTTAGAGGAAGGGAATGGCCCTATAAAGTCGATACCCCAAACATCAAAGATTTCACATTCTTGAATGAAATTCTGAGGCATCTCATCTTTATGTGTGATCTTGCCTTGTTTTTGGCAAGCATCACAATGTTTAACCATCTTGTGAGCGTCACGATAGATGGTGGGCCAATAAAATCCCGAGTCAAACACTTTTTTGGCGGTGTAGTTGGGACCAAAGTGACCACCGGTGGGTCCTTTGTGGCAAGCGTCAAGGATTTCTAAAGTTGCCGGTCCATCAACACATCGGCGAATAATCAAGTTGGCACATTGTTTGAATAGGTAAGGGTCGTCCCAGAAATAATGTTCAACATCTTTAAAGAACTTTTTCTTTTGTTGGGATGTTAACCCTTCCTTGAGAGTTTCACCCGCCAAGTAATTTGCAATATCCGCAAACCACGGGGTTTCATCAGAATTCGAATTGATAGACATTAAGGTCTCCAAGGGAAAAGAATCATTGATTTCTTTGTTCGGATGATCCCCTTGGTAAGGATCCTCAAGTCTACTGAGATGATCCGTGGCTAGGTTTTCAGCTCCTTTTTTATCGCGAATTTTGATTTTAAATTCTTGGAGTAGCAAAACCCAGCGAAGAAGTCTTGGTTTGGAATCTTTCTTAGTTAACAAGTACTTCAACGCGGAATGATCGGTGTAAACGATTGTGGTGGAAAGGACAAGATAGGGGCGAAACTTTTCAAAAGCATAGACAACAGCTAAAAGCTCTTTTTCGGTTGTCGTGTAATGCAATTGGGCCCCCGTCATTGTCTTGCTAGTGTAATGGATCGGTTGGAAGTGTTTGTTCACTCTTTGGCCCAAAACCGCTCCAATAGCAAAATCACTAGCATCACACATCAACTCAAAGGGAAGCTCCCAATTAGGGGTAACCAAGACGGGTGCCTTAGTTAGCTTATCCTTAAGCAAGTTGAAGGCTTCAAGGCACTCTTTGGAAAAGATAAAAGGAGTGTCTTTCTCCAAGAGGTGGGTCATCGGGCGAGCGATTTGAGAAAAATCTTTGATGAATCGACGGTAGAAGCCCGCATAACCAAGGAAACTTCTCACACCCTTCACGGTTGAAGGTGGAGGCAACTTAGCGATAACATCGACTTTAGCACGGTCTACTTTGAGACCGGCTTTGGAGATCTTGTGTCCTAGCACGATGCCTTCTTTTACCATAAAATGGCATTTTTCCCAATTCAGAACAAGGCGAGTGTCTTCGCACCGCTTAAGCATACGTTCCAAATTGGCAAGGCAAGAAGAGAAGGAATCCCCGAAGACCGAGAAATCATCCATGAAGACTTCCATGGTTTGTTCAACCATGTCATGGAAGATAGCTAACATGCACCTTTGGAAAGTCCCGGGGGAATTGCATAAGCCAAAAGGCATTCTTTTGTAAGCAAATGTGCCATAGGGACAAGTGAATGTTGTCTTCCATGGTTTGATCTTGGGGATCGATGGGTATTTGGAAATAACCCGAGAAACCATCAAGAAAGCAGTAATATTCATTACCCGCTAAAGGTTCAAGCATTTGGTCCATAAAAGGTAGAGGGAAATGATCCTTTCTCGTGGCATCATTGAGTTTGCGGTAGTCTATACAAACTCTCCACCCAGTAACGAGACGGGTAGGAATCAACTCGTTGTTTGCATTGGGCACAACGGTGATGCCGCCTTTCTTAGGCACACAATGGACTGGACTAACCCATGGTGAGTCCAAAATAGGGTAAATCATACCCGCATCAAGAAGTTTCATAACCTCTGTTTTGATGACGTCATGGATTTTTGGATTCACCCTTCGTTGGCTTTGAATTGTGGGCTTAAAGTCGTCCTCCATGAGAATTTTGTGTGTGCAGAAGTGAGGATCAATTCCGCGAATATCAGAAATTTTCCAAGAAATTGCATTCTTATGATCTTTAAGCACGGCGATGAGGCGAGTTTTCTCTTCATCTTTCAAGTCCTTCGCAATAATGACGGGCGACTTCTTCTCTTCTTCAAGGAACACGTACTCGAGATGGGGCGGCAACTCCTTAAGTTCTAAATCCAGAGGATTTTTGATGGGAGGCGTTTTCAAAGTCGGAGTATCGATAGCAATAACCGTGGGAGATGATGGAGAGGGATTGTCTTCGTTGAGAAGGTTTTCAAAGAAATGCATGTCTTCATCCCCATCTGTGGGAGAATCATCATTAGCTAAGTTCACATCTCCCATGGTGGCTTCAAGATCTTTCCAAAACAAATCACTTTCTCCAAATAGAGACAGTGATGAATCAATAGAGGAAGCGGTCTCAACATTGGGAAGAGAGGTAGGAATATTTTTACAAGCATCAATAAAGTGTTCTTCACAAGCCTCATCCAGAACGTCAATACAATTAACACTCTCGTTGGAATAAGATTGTTTAGACAACTTTCCCATGTTGAAGACGATTTTATCGTCACCCACTCTCATGATAAGCTCACCGGCATCAACATCGATGAGAGTGCGACCGGTCCTCAGGAATGGACGATCCACGATCAAGGGAATACGAGGGTCCATCTCGTAGTCGACGACGATGAAATCGGCAGGAAAAGTGAATTTGTCGACTCCTACAAAGACGTCTTCGGCTATCCCCACTGGATAAGCAACCGTACGGTTAGCTAATTCCAAAGTCATTTTGGTGGGGACTAGGTCAGGGAAATATAATTGCTTCCAAACGCTTAGAGGCATTAGATTAATACTGGCACCTAGATCGGCTAGGGCCATGCAATTCTCTACTCCCGAGAAATTGCAAGGGATTAAGAAACGACCCGGATCCCCAAGCTTGGTTGGCAATTTCCTTAAGAGCACTGCAGAGCAATTCTCATTAAGTTGGGTGTTGGCAATATCAAGAAGCTTTTCCTTGTCACTCAGAAGATCTTTGAACATTTTTGCGTATTTGGGCATGTGAGCGAGTGCCTCAGCGAAGGAGATGTTAAAATTCAATTGTTTAAACATTTTGAGAAAGTTCGAAACCTGAATATCATCCTTGCTTTTGAGCTTCTCTTTCCTCAACCTAGATGGATAAGGTATATTGGAAGAAGAGGAAGGCTTTGGGATCGAAGGATCACTCACATCCTTGGGTGGAGGAGGGGTAGAAGTAAGAGGTGGAGAAATTGGGGAATTAGAAGGATGAGGAATAGAAGCCGGTGACTCGTTTTCCTTAGTCACAATCACCGGTGGAGGTATAGGAAGCTGGGGTTCCTTGGTACCTTTGCCACTGCGAGTAGTTATTGCTTTCATCTCCCCTCTTGTATTCACAACGGTGTTACTCGGAAGAGTACCCGAAGAAGAGGGTTGATTACCTTGGAAGAAACTAGCCATCATGTTCTTTAAGTCATTCGTTTGACTATCCAAAGTGTTTCTCATATCAGCTCTCAGATCGTTTCCTTGTTTAACCAGGTCTGCTTTCAAGTTTAGCACTTCCCGCTGAAGATTTCCCACGATCACATCGTTAGTCCTCATATAGGTTTCCACTTCTTGGTGTAAAGCGGTGGGTTGGTTGGGAGGAGCATTGTATGCGGGTGGTTGATAAGCAGGTTGTTGGTATACTTGGTTGTTTCGTTGAGGTGGTTGTTGCTGTTTGTGAGGTGGTATGTATGGTGTACGAGGTTGTTGTTGTTGAGGAGGGCGATTGAGGTTTTGTTGTTGGGTTGGGTTGTTTGGAGGAAAACCGGGTGGTGAGAGATAGTTGTTCGAACGGTAGCTAAGCAAGTTACAGTCACCTTGATGTCGAGCTTGATAAGCGGGTTGAGGATAGGTGCCATAAGCTGCATTCACATTTTCAGAATGGTAGTCTTGGGTGGCAGTACAAGTGGTGTAAGAGTGAGCACCCCCGCATATCTCGCATGGTTGGCTAACAGCATTGACTTGAGCGTCTTTAGCGTTTCTAGCGTTGATGCTGTTGGTGTTGCTGGCGGTTTGGGTAGCAAGCGATTCAAGAAGCGTAGTGATTTTGTCAAGTCGCTTATCGCTGTCACTAGTACTAGCACTAGCGACATTGGTCTGAACACTCTTGGTTTGCACACGAGACTTATTCTCAATGATATCCCAAGCAGCATTGGAAGTCTTAGCCAAAAGATTACCCCCCGAGGCACTGTTTAGTGAATCTTGGTCATTCATGTTTAAACCATTGTAAAAAGTATTAATTTGATGCACTTTGGTAAAACCATGTTGTGGGCATTTTCTCAAAAGGTCTTTGAAACGATCCCAAGATTCACTAAAATACTTATCGTACTTTTGTTCAAAATTTATGATTTCATTCCGCAAAGCGGTAGTACGAGAGGGTGGGAAAAAGTAATTGATAAACTTGGTCTCCAAATCCGTCCACGAAAGAATACTCTGTGGCGGTTCCTTAGCAAGCCAATGCCGGGCTTGTCCCTCTAAAGAAAAGGGAAAAAGTTGTAAACGGATTACCTCTTGTGGAACACCATTGAATTTGACCGTGTTGGTGAGTTGCAAGAATCTCTTGATGTGGTCATGTGGATCATCAATGGTACGCCCCAAGAATGGTTGAGCAGAGACCATCTGGATAAAGCCGGATTTGAGCTCAAAATTGTTGGCTGCAAACGCGGGTATAATAATTGGATCAGTGTTGCCATCTACATGGGCTTGCAGCAGTTCAATCATCGGGCGATTATCCGGTAGAGGCTCATTGTTGTTGTTGTTATTGTTGTTGAAAGGTGGATTGTTATTGTTATTATTATTGTTTTGAGGTGGGTTATTGTTGTTGTCTTATACACCGGCCATGTCTAAGTCTTCGAGAGGCTCGAGCTCTTGATAAGACGTTGATCGTGTACGCATGCACCTGTAAAAGAACTAACAAGACAAAAACAAAGCAAAAATATTTTTTGGTTTTTTATGTTTTTTAATTTTTAGGATTTTTGAAAATTTAATATTTTTTAGGGTTTTTGAAAATTTTTATGAAAAAGTAACGTTCACGGTGAACGGATCCCAAAATCCAAGTTCTCACAAAAAACTGTTGATCTTAACGAGAAGAGCCGGCAGCGGCGCCATTTGATACAAATGAGATTTTACTTATTGAAAGTTCGTTCTCGGTATCCTCTCGAATTGATTACAGCTCTAAGTGGAATAATTGTTCTTGGTGACAAAAAGGGGTTTTGGTTTTCTATACTAATAAAGATGTAAATAAATGCAATAAATAAGGATTAGAACCGAAACAGTTAACGAATTAACACAAAATTAGAATTAAAGTTAAACAGTTAAATAATGAAACTAATAAAAGATCCTTACTGAAAATACTCTATTCGAAATAAACTACCATGCTAAATAAATGGCTATGCGGAATACTGGCTATTTGGAATGTAGGCTTATGCGGAATACTGCTTACTCGGAATGAACATACTATGCGGAATAAACTATCACCATGCGGAATAAATGACCCTTATGCGGAATAACAACTACTCGGTGTGACAATCCGTCAATTTACGATTGATATTTTATTCTCAAATATTATTTTAATGTTACAATATGAACTCACATATTTTTGGGAAGAAATTTGGATTTACGTCTTGGAGTAGCATCGACTACGTCTAAACCGGAGGATTCAACGTTACGTGCTTACGTTTACATACACCGTCTTTGGTGACAGTCCGACATTTCAGAAAATAAATTTATCCGTGACTATTATTTTGGAGTTTTAAATTTGTGTTGGTTCATAAACTCACAAATTTACGAGAAGAGATTAGGACTTACGATTTTATTTTAACGTCCTTTACGACTAAACCGGAAACCTTAGGATTACGTATTTACGTTTTCGAACTCCGTTTTTGATGAAACATTTTTTATTAGATTCGTTTTGTGACGTTGATTCATAATTTATAAAAACGTTTTTCGTAAAACGACCCGAGGGCACGCAAATCGAGGAAACTAGAATCAAGGAGTACCCGTAAATAAATGGGATGAGACAAGTGGGACACTTGTCCCACCCCACACTCAAAACCGGCCATAATACAATACCACACCACCTTTGGCTTACTAGTTAGACACTTGTCTAACTAGCTTCACAATGAAGCTTTCTACAACACAAAACCACAAACACAAACCATGGTTTTCATTTCTCTCATGCAAAACAACTCTCCTCTCTCTCACACTTATTTTTGGCCGTCTACTCTTACACCATAAACAACACTTTGATCAAAAATCAACCATGAAATCCTATGTTATTTACACATATGTTGAAGCCACTTTGAAGCCCTATTGATTGGCGCAAGTTATAACATCCATGGAGGAGTTTCCTTTGTGTCTTGAGGCTGATTTTCCACAAGGTTTCTATGAAGAATGGTGGTCATGAAGGTGGTCTTGGTGCATCATAAGTTTCTCCATCCAAAACCATGTCAAACTCATAACCTACATCAAGTTGGTGGTATAAAGATTGTCCTCCTCAACTTCTTGTTATTTTGATTATGTAAACATGTATTTTATTTCCTATTGTATATATTTATGATGATTATATGATGATAAAAATATTATGTGGGGATTTGTTGTTGATAATCATGGATAAAAAGGTGAAAAACCATAAGAAACAAGGTTAAAATCTTGGTTAAATTTGATGGCTGTATAAAACAGTAAAGAAGTAAGTCATAAACTGATAAAATGATGAAGTGGAATAGATTTACAGTAAGCTATGGGTCTTGTACACATGTGAGAGTTGGCCATACAATGGAATCATTGTAATGAGTGAGATATAATCAAAACAAGTTTAAGGTATAAATCTGAGGTTACTGTTTTGGACGATTTTTAGAAAATACTTAAAAATGAGTCAACAGTAGCTATAGAAGAGTTAAATGTAGTACATATCATGTAGTTTATGTGATAAAAATTTGAGCTTCTATCTCCATATAGAACTCAAGATATGGCAGTTTTGGTGAAAGTGAAGATAAAAATCAGATTTTGGAAAATAATGTATAATACTATTATATAAGCACTCAAAATTTAATAGTATAAAATATAAAAGAAAACCCACTAACTTATGGATTTTATTTATATAAGTATGTAAAGGGTTAATAAGTGTACATTTTATAAAATTGGTAACTTGTTATGTTTTATAAGATATAAAACTATAAACATGATTTTTACGACTTTTTCGGCTATTGCCGTAAAATTAACGTTTTTGTTAAATAAAACTTAGATGGTTGGACCCGTCTAATGAAAACTTTATAAAACTTATATACTGATATATAGACATGTATAACAAGTAAAAACCGATAAAACCCGAACTATAGGACATACGGACATTAACAAGTTAAATAAACATATTGGACTAATAAATGGACTAAATAGGATAAAAACTTGTAAAAAGAATCTATTGGGCTTAACCCATTTAGGCCCAACTTGGAAAGTATACATACTGATAATATAGGTATAAAATGGATTAAAACAAGATTAAAGAACCTATAATAAGTTTATTGGACTTAAAACACGTAAATGGGTAAAACCAGTAAACTGGTATAAACGTTATCGACATATAACACTAAAATGAGTAAACGAGAATATGTTAACCCACTTGATCATATATATATATATATATATATATATATAATCATCATATGTATACATATTTGTTATTTTTATAAAGTCATTGGACATGAGTCTAAGACCGAGTATTATTTGTCTAGGTTTCCGTGATTGAAGCACGTACCGCACGTCCGAATTGCCGATAACCCGCCTTCCCACATCAACGTGAGTTCATAGCCTCGCACTCTTTTAAATGTTTTATAAATGCTTTATAAACCCGCGAGGGAGATAACGTGTTAGTTTTTATAAAAGTTTGGACACCATTTGTCCCGATTGTTTGTTTATTGATTTTGGACCCGAATGATTGAATGACCCGATAAATGATTAATGGACCCGATAGATGAAATTAAATGGATTATTAAAGTTAGGTTATGTCACTAAAAGTCCCATTAGCATGAATTGTGAACTACCGGGAGTTGGTAGATGCTTATGCATTTAATAGTACTATTTGGGGACGATCACCCCAGTTCGCGCCTTGACGGTTGATCCCCGTCGTGCCACATTGATTGGTAAGCGAATTAATGTATGAGAAGATTTCCATAGCGTGACCTTTGTGACGACACGCTACTTTAGATGGGCAAAATTGGTATCGGGTTAGCTACCCGTTGTTGGTTTAGTAAGGTAACAATGTCATGCGGCTTATAATAATCCGAATTAACGAAATACAAATAGACGCTCCGAATTACGATGTATTGCCTGACTAGCAATACAGGGTCATACTATTGATATTATGTTTGTATTTTGGTTTTCATAACCATATTCATATAACGATTTTTATTTGATTTTATACGACGTCATAAGACGTATCGTATGATGTTTTTACGACATTGGCTCGTATACAGATTTTTAAGGCAAATGCCTATATTATGATTTTCGATAAGGATTTATATAAAATGACTTTGGCTATTTTATGGCCTATTACATAGATTTGTATAAAATGATTTTGGCTATTTTACGGCCTATTACAATGATTTGTACGAATTGATTTTTTGGTTCTAATTTTACACCAAAGTTATATTGATGGAATTTATTAAACTCTATGAATTCACTCGGCATTATCGCTGACCTTTCTTTTAACATGTTTTATCTCAGGTACTAGAAGGTAATTCTCGGGAAGACGACAAGAATTCATGGCCCGCACCTAAATAATATTTTTCCATTCAAATACTTTGTAAAACTTTGTATGTAATGTAATGACTTGGGACCGATGTAACTTTGTTGTTTATGAATGGAAATTCTTTGATTATTAAACGACGCGATTTTTATGCGTTGTCTATGATGTGAGTAATGTGCTATCCCGTAACACCAACGAGTCTTCCGCTGTACTGAGTTGTATAAATTTTGGGGTGTTACAGTTTGGTATCAGAGCTCTCGTTATAGAGAACGAAAGATTTTTTTTTTAAAAACCAAGGTTTTGAATAAAACTTTTCAAAATCTTTTAACTATAAACATTATTCTAAAAATGTCTAAAAATCTTTTTGACTATAACGGTGCCGAAGAATTCCCGAGTTACCGACAAGGCCAAGACTGAGAAGTATTATTTTAATATATATATATAACTTGGATTATATATATATAGAATGTAATTTTATTACATGATTGTTTGATGATTATTTTGATTTTATACGAGGTATTTATACGACGTCTATTGTCACAAGAAACCCTAAATCCCCTAGTAAATTAATCGAAGCTATTCTCGTAGGAATTCTAGCTATCCTAGATCTAAACCAAGTTGTGGATATTTATGATCCCAACAAATGGTTTATATTCGTAGAAATTTAGATAGTAGTTGATTGTTATATTGAAAAAGAATTGGCGAGATAAATCTGATATCGATGTCATGACGATCTTTTCTTATAGAGTGGAGTTTGACAAAATATTACCACCTAGGAAGATGCCATCTGATTCGTTGTCATCCAATTCTTAAATTGAAATCGAAAGGGTGAATGTTGCACTTGAGGCTGGCATTGGAACCATTACCCAAAAGCCTCATGGCACTAGTACCTTTCCGAGAAGTCTAGTTGAATGATCAAGTCATTTCATACTAGTGACTCATTTGATAATTGTTGTTGTAAGAGCTATAGGATTGGAAATTAAGTGTTGATTCATATCGAGCTTTTATTATTAAGGTTTATGAATAAGGTTGAAGTATTTAAAAATGAGGTAGGATATTGAATTGAGTATAAAATTGGTTAAGACTTGAATAAAGTAAAATTTAACCTGTATGGAATATGAGATTGTTAATAGAAATCGTTAAGTTCTGTGATTGAATTATAAGGTTTTAATTTATTGTTAGTTTGTGTTAAGGACTGTTCCTAGGCCATTGTCCACTAACGAGGATGCCCAGTGTCCAAGAAATAAATTGAAGAAATCTTCTTCTGAATTGAGACCGATGGATCTTCTGGGACATGTGGAACACCTAATGACCCTTGTAGATTAGTATTCATTGTGGTATCTTTTAAAAATCCCTAACTTAACTGTGACATCAGTTGGTAGGATGAGTTCTGAGAATTGTATGACATAGTGACACGTAATGTGTTACGGTACAATTTTGACTTGTTTGTGATTAATGAAAAGACTACCTTTGATTGCTAAATTCTACATGTATCGATGTTATCTATCTTTTATTGCTTCATCCTAATGATCGCATTAGTGATGTAACCATTGAACGAGTACTCATCTCGAATTGAGTTACGTTGTGAATCATTCTTCGTGAGTGCCATCGAGGTCATGAACCTCATGATTATTTGGCTAAAGTTCATTTCCTATCATATCGTAGTTAGTTCTCGGTGAACAACTCTTTATCACTCTTTTGCAGATCACACATTATTTTTATAAAGTTAAAACGGTATCCTTTGAGAAAATTTAATTTTCATCACAATAAGGATTATTCAAAGTGTGATTTATAAGTGATTGATATCAAATGAAGTTGTTTATGAGACGCTTTGGAAACTTAATTATTTCCATAACAAAGAAATTCTTTGTAAATTTATTTTTGATTCTTATTTAAGAATTAAGCATGAAAATGTTTTTACAAATATGATGATAAAATTTTGACGAACTGAGTATTGCATCGTTAATCTTGAAATTGTATATAGTTGCGCGCCTACATACAATTTGGAATGGACTATGCAAGACTGATTAGTAGTCACCATAAAACTAATGAATAAACACTACATTTTCTTTGAGGATTGTGAAAGATTAAAAATTTTAATGAGATCTGCAAGAAGTGAAAAATAAGGACATAATGTTAGGGACACCTACATATGTGTCTGTAGCATCTATTCTTCTAAGTCGAATTTACTCATCTGTGGAATTTGTCTTATTTGACAAATTGATATTCCGTTCTTGTCCAATTCTCCTGTAGTGAGATTCTTAGGAAAAGTATTTGATTATCGAGTGTTGATACCCGACTAGATGTATCGACGTTCATATCATTTCTTTTGATTAGATTTCACATTTGAATGACCTGGGTAACGATCCGAGGAGCTTTCGAATGCGTACTCAAATTATGAAAACATGGGATATATCCATATTCGTTAAATGTTTTTGTCTGTATTGAAATTCTCTCGCATGGATTATGCGTTAACCTTACTCTTTTAATAGTAGTTGTGTATCCTAATATCCTTGAATTTGTGAAGGATTATGAATTATTATTAGTCTTTTGAGAAGTTCACATCTTATCGACGACAATGAAACTGAAAAGTTGGTAATGCCAGTAGAATGGATTGATTGATTATGACATGACGACATTGTCTTAGTTGATGGGAACTCGAATAGAATTCCCCTAATGATAAGATGTTGATTATCAAAAGTGATCTAAATAATTCTTGGTGGATGACCATATCCTACATTTAGACTTGAGATTATATCGTGAATGATTGTGAATTAGTCATAGATATTATAATCTAGAAAGAACCTAATATGAATGTATTAAAAGATGTTTATGTTATCTAAAACCTTAGGAAGTATTTGTTGGTGAATTACCTAGACTTTCGCCATTAAGGCAAGTTGAAATCGGTATTGATTATATTCTCGGTGTTGCACCTATGGCTTGTGCACTGTACGTCAGCACCATCTGAATTTAAGGAATTACCGTACAACTGAGAAAGTTGTCGGAGAAAGATTTTATTATACCAAGCCTGTCATCCTGAAGAGCTATGGTGTTATCTTTCCTTATATTTATAGATTACTGTGACTGAGTAGATTGACAATCGAAAACGATATCCATAACTCGAAATGGAAGAATTGTTCGATCATTTACAAGGTTCTAGCAAATTTGATCCTCAGCATGGTTATCATCAAACTTCGCATCTGCGAAAGAGATTATCTTTTCCAATCACTACATCCGGTACTTGCAATGAACATTTATGAGCTCCCCGTGATGTCGTTTGGATTGACCAATGCACATGTAGCATTCATAATTTGGTGAATCACGTGTGTAGGCTGTAATTTGATAAATTCATGCTCGTGATCATTAAGGATCATTTGTTTGTTTATAAGAATAAGAATGAGTTAATAATTATTTATAGATTGCCCTGAATTGGCCGAACAGTGTAAACCTGAACCTTGAATAATTAACACGGGATTAAAGACTTAATACTTTACATGATTTGACTATGTAATTAAAAGGATAATGGAATATAAATTGACTCTTCAAAAATTAAGAGCCCTTTTAAGATTTTGGATTTTACCAAAAGAAATGGAAATATGTTTTGACAAATGTTTTAACAAAGGATTTTAAGGGATTATTCCCTTATACACAAACCATTTAACTAAACTTCTGTTTAGGGGTAAATGTTTGTGTATACCTCCAGATAACTTAAAAATGATTGAGGAAAACCATTTAAACCATAACTTGAAATTTGAAACAACAAATTATGCTTTTCAACTAAGGAAACTTTGACTAAAATATAAACAAAGATTTCTCGAATATTTTCGGATCTTATTAATTATTTTTGATAAATCAACCAAAAATCTTGTTAACTAAATTCAAATTATTTTTGAACATTTTATATAATTGGTCGAACTAAGAAATTTAAAACTTTTACGCTTCATAAAAATTTACTAATAATTATTTAATTAATTGTAATAAATATCGACGCTTTAGACGTCAGATTGAGTAAAACGGATAAAAATGATAGTTGAGACGAAACTAAAACATAAAAGATATGAAGAAAGAATTTTGAATAAATACAGTTATGATATTTATTTCACCAGGAGAAAGTGAACGTAATTAATGACGCATAATATAGAAAGAATATCTGAGTGAATTGTGGACATGATAATTACATCATCATGAGATGTGAATATAGATACTGACATATTATATAAAAAGGATGAAGAAACAATTAGGACATGTTCCTTAATAATGAAGGTGCAAAATAATTTGCCGAACAATATAAAATAGACGATGTTTGTGAAAAGGATAATATAAAATAGATAATAAAAAGGGATTCGCGGCTAATGTGAACAAACAGATTTGAGAAGCCAATGGCGTTAAATGTATAAAAGACCGCATATGATTGTCTAAATATGGAGGATTGTGAGATATAATTATATTGGAATTTGTAAGTATAAGTATTCTATGTATGTCATTTTTGACTAAAAGTATCTTTGTCTGAAGAAGTTGTACTGATGGCAATTATGAAGGCAGATATCGCCTCATACATTAGTAAACGTCTAGCTATTGCAAAGGTCATCATCTGAATTTGATTCGATTTGGGTCATCGTCGATAGACTAACCAAATCTGCTAATATCATTCCTGTTAATGATAAATGCAAAAGAGTTATGTAAACATAGTGTGCCTGTATCGAACATCTTTATCAAGATCCTCGCTTCGCATCGAATTTCTAGAGATTTGCTCAAAAATCGTTAAGAACGAACCTTGATGAGAGTACTATGTACCACCCCAATCGAAGGGATGAGGTAAAGTAACGATACAAAATAATATAAGTGTTGTTTTATGTTTGAATGATTGACCTTTGGTAATAGACCGTATAATCGTTTTCCTTTGGAAAGATTATCATTGATAATTATCGTATTAGGATTGAGATCGAATCTTGTTTGAATCTGTATTAGAGCATCTGTAAGCAGGAGTTGAGATAAAGACGCCCGACATACACCCATTGTGAGTTGGACATGTCTTTTAGGTTTAAGGTTTCCTATGATGGCGAACCTAACCTTTCAAAATACCCGACCCGCGAGATCTGAAATGATTGTTGAAATTAGGATTTGATTATTAACTGCCGATAGTGGGCAAGAGGTTATGTGAATATGAAATGTAGATCTTGAAGTGCCAAATGGGTAGCGAAGTTATGCCACAATTTTTAACCTTGGAAAAATGAATTCATGATCTGACAAATCATGGGATATAAGTCCCCGTTGTTTGGGACCATTGAAATGATGTAAAAGTTGGGATTGAAAGGCATATAAGCTGGATCTACCCTAGGACTTCAAGAACCGCGTGAATTATGTTTCGTAAATCGCACTTGATGGAATATCTATCAAGTGAAATTCTGATTATTCTTAATAGAGCTTAGATCGGCGAAAAGTTGCATTCATCAAAAACCCGTGAACATCATGGATAGAGAAGGTAAGTCAACATTTAGCCTGATCTTATTCCCGTAGTTATGTTGGATAAAACTCACGTATTGTAATGAATTGCACTTGTGAGAAAAGACCGAGTGTGGAGGAAATACCCACATGGCTTTAACTCTATAAGAAGCGAGTAGTAAGGTAAGATGATCTTTGAGGACAAAGATCCTGTTTAGGGGTAAATGCTGTGACAATCCGTCAATTTACGATTGATATTTTATTCTCAAATATTATTTGAAAATATTATTTTAATATTACAATATGAACTCACATATTTTTGGGAAGAAATTTGGATTTACGTCTTGGAGTAGCATCGACTACGTCTAAACCGGAGGATTCAACGTTGCGTGCTTACGTTTACATACACCGTCTTTGGTGACAGTCCGACATTTCAGAAAATAAATTTATCCGTGACTATTATTTTGGAGTTTTAAATTTGTGTTGGTTCATAAACTCACAAATTTACGAGAAGAGATTAGGACTTACGATTTTATTTTAACGTCCTTTACGACTAAACCGGAAACCTTAGGATTACGTATTTACGTTTTCGAACTCCATTTTTGATGAAACAATTTTTATTAGATTCGTTTTGTGACGTTGATTCATAATTTATAAAAACGTTTTTCGTAAAACGACCCGAGGGCACGCAAATCGAGGAAACTAGAATCAAAGAGTACCCGTAAATAAATGGGATGAGACAAGTGGGACACTTGTCCCACCCCACACTCAAAACCGGCCATAATACAACACCACACCACCTTTGGCTTACTAGTTAGACACTTGTCTAACTAGCTTCACAATGAAGCTTTCTACAACACAAAACCACAAACACAAACCATGGTTTTCATTTCTCTCATGCAAAACAACTCTCCTCTCTCTCTCACACTTATTTTTGGCCGTCCACTCTTAAACCATAAACAACACTTTGATCAAAAATCAACCATGAAATCCTATGTTATTTACACATATGTTGAAGCCACTTTGAAGCCCTATTGATTGGTGCAAGTTATAACATCCATGGAGGAGTTTCCTTGGTGTCTTGAGGCTGATTTTCCACAAGGTTTCTATGAAGAATAGTGGTCATGAAGGTGGTCTTGGTGCATCATAAGTTTCTCCATCCAAAACCATTTCAAACTCATAACCTACATCAAGTTGGTGGTATAAAGATTGTCCTCCTCAACTTCTTGTTATTTTGATTATGTAAGCATGTATTTTATTTCCTATTGTATATATTTATGATGATTATTTGATGATAAAAATGTTATGTTGGGATTTGTTGTTGATAATCATGGATAAAAAGGTGAAAAACCATAAGAAACAAGGATAAAATCTTGGTTAAATTTGATGGCTGTATAAAACAGTAAAGAAGTAAGTCATAAACTGATAAAATGATGAAGTGGAATAGATTTACAGTAAGCTATGGGTCTTGTACACATGTGAGAGTTGGACATACAATGGAATCATTGTAATGAGTGAGATATGATCAAAACAAGTTTAAGGTATAAATCTGAGGTTACTGTTTTGGACGATTTTTAGAAAATACTTAAAGAATGATTCAACAGTAGCTATAGTAGAGTTAAATGTAGCACATATCATGTAGTTTATGTGATAAAAATTTGAGCTTCTATCTCCATAAAGAACTCAAGATATGGCAGTTTTGGTGAAAGTGAAGATAAAAATCAGATTTTGGAAAATAATGTATAATACTATTATATAAGCACTCAAAATTTAATAGTATAAAATATAAAAGAAAACCCACTAACTTATGGATTTTATTTATATAAGTATGTAAAGGGTTAATAAGTGTACATTTTATAAAAATGGTAACTTGTTATGTTTTATAAGATATAAAACTATAAACATGATTTTTACGACTTTTTCGGCTATTGCCGTAAAATTAACGTTTTTGTTGAATAAAACTTAGATGGTTGGACCCGTCTAATGAAAACTTTATAAAACTTATATACTGATATATAGACATGTATAACAAGTAAAAACCGATAAAACCCGAACTATAGGACATACGGACATTAACAAGTTAAATAAACATATTGGACTAATAAATGGACTAAATAGGATAAAAACTTGTAAAAAGAATCTATTGGGCTTAACCCATTTAGGCCCAACTTGGAAAGTATACATACTGATAATATAGGTATAAAATGGATTAAAACAAGATTAAAGAACCTATAATAAGTTTATTGGACTTAAAACACGTAAATGGGTAAAACCAGTAAACTGGTATAAACGTTATCGACATATAACACTAAAATGAGTAAACGAGAATATGTTAACCCACTTGATCATCATATATATATATATAATCATCATATGTATACATATTTGTTATTTTTATAAAGTCATTGGACATGAGTCTAAGACCGAGTATTATTTGTCTAGGTTTCCGTGATTGAAGCACGTACCGCACGTCCGAATTGCCGATAACCCGCCTCCCACATCAACGTGAGTTCATAGCCTCGCACTCTTTTAAATGTTTTATAAATGCTTTATAAACCCGCGAGGGAGATAACATGTTAGTTTTTATAAAAGTTTGGACACCATTTGTCCCGATTGTTTGTTTATTGATTTTGGACCCGAATGATTGAATGACCCGATTGTATGACCTGATAAATGATTAATGGACCCGATAGATGAAATTAAATGGATTATTAAAGTTAGGTTATGTCACTAAAAGTCCCATTAGCATGAATTGTGAACTACCGGGAATTGGTAGACGCTTATGCATTTAATAGTACTATTTGGGGACGATCACCCCAGTTCGCGCCTTGACGGTTGATCCCCGTCATGCCACATTGATTGGTAAGCGAATTAATGTATGAGAAGATTTCCATAGCGTGACCTTTGTGATGACACGCTACTTTAGATGGGCAAAATTGGTATCGGGTTAGCTACCCGTTGTTGGTTTAGTAAGGTAACAATGTCATGCGGCTTATAATAATCCGAATTAATGAAATACTAATAGACGCTCCGAATTACGATGTATTGTCTGACTAGCAATACAGGGTCATACTATTGATATTATGTTTGTATTTTGGTTTTCATAACCATATTCATATAACAATTTTTATTTGATTTTATACGACGTCATAAGACGTATCGTATGATGTTTTTACGACATTGGCTCGTATACAGATTTTTAAGGCAAATGCCTATATTATGATTTTCGATAAGGATTTATATAAAATGACTTTGGCTATTTTATGGCCTATTACATAGATTTGTATAAAATGATTTTGGCTATTTTACGGCCTATTACAATGATTTGTACGAATTGATTTTTTGGTTCTAATTTTACACCAAAGTTATATTGATGGAATTTATTAAACTCTATGAATTCACTCGGCGTTATCGCTGAACTTTCTTTTAACATGTTTTATCTTAGGTACTTGAAGGTAATTCTCGGGAAGACGACAAGAATTCATGGCCCGCACCTAAATAATATTTTTCCATTCAAATACTTTGTAAAACTTTGTATGTAACGTAATGACTTGGGACCGATGTAACTTTGTTGTTTATGAATGGAAATGCTTTGATTATTAAACGACGCGATTTTTATGCGTTTTCTATGATGTGAGTAATGTGCTATCCCGTAACACCAACGAGTCTTCCGCTGTACTGAGTTGTATAAATTTGGGGGTGTTACACTCGGAATATCAAAGACCATTCGGAATAATCGAAGGAACCTTTATGCGGAATGTAAGCTTAAACGGAATAAAAGATGTTACTCGGAATATATGGCCTTAAGCGGAATAAAAGCTTATTCGGAACATATGAAATATTCCGAATAAAGAAAGCTAAACAGTGCTATTCGGAATAACTGAAATATTCCGAATAATGGAAAAGAAGGAATGCTATCCGGAATCTTGATGTTACTCGGAATATGTAAATATTCCGAATAAAGGAAAAAGTAATTAGGCTATGCGGACCAAATGAATATTCCGAATAAAGGAGGAATTAAACAGACTATTCGGAATATATATATATATTCCGAATAGGGGACAAAAAGAATAGCTTATGCGGAATAAACTGGGGACGAAGA
Organism: Glebionis coronaria; assembly: GCA_025667525.1. Classification (NCBI taxonomy): domain Eukaryota; kingdom Viridiplantae; phylum Streptophyta; class Magnoliopsida; order Asterales; family Asteraceae; genus Glebionis; species Glebionis coronaria. Next base: position 36,257 of record JANFOE010001170.1, on the reverse strand, counting down.
ACAGCAGCAGATATTTAAACAAAGGACACGAATTTCAACCGAAACGAACCAAATAAACAAAGCGGTTTAACCAAATTAACCACAAATCATCTACTCACTACAAGGATCAATTCCCAATCATAAAAACACAAATTCAACAACTTTTTAAGATCAAAACTCAACTAAATAAGAACTCAAAAACTTGAAATAAAAAGATGATGAAGAACAAGATGAATGAAAAGATTAAAGGAAAAACTTGTATTGATGATTAAGATTCAGTAAACAAAAGGAAAGGATCAAACTTACAAGATTAAAGAAGAAATCAAAGAGGATGAAAACCACTCCTTAAGGGAGATGGTTTCCTACGAACTAGGAGAAATGTAACTGAAGCTAAAACTAGATGCCAAAAATTGTGAGGGTGATTCCCTTATATAGGTTAAGTGGTTGGTTGGTGAGTGGGCTTTCTCCCTTTCTTCTTGTCTTCTCGTCTTTTCAGAAAAGTTGACATTTTCGATTCTGATTCGGGATTTGTCGACGATTAAATTCAACTCGTCTTTTAATTTCTTCGTTTAATAGACTTGAGTTTCTTCGACATATATGAATCTTCCATCTTTGGCTCTATTCTTCGATAAATCTTCAAATAGGCCCATTGACTTCAAATCTTTTTCATCTCTTGGACAATAGACTTCGTCTTTAGTCTTTTTCCTTGATAAAACCCGTGCAATCCCATGTTTTCTTCAATATTCATCCGGTTGACTCTGAAAACACATTAAACACAAAAACCACGCATAATTCCAAACAAATGATATTAAACACGCGTTTTGGTCTTGTTTTAGTAAGAATTAAGTGGTAAAAGGATGGGTGTTTTCACACCTATCAGACGTTCACGAAATAATGGTCTTCTCTTCATAATATTTCTTCACTTGAAGTTTTGAGAGATTCATACTTGGACCACGACCTCTTCATTTTTCTCCAATCTTTATTTGGGATTTTGATATACAATGATCCACCTCCTTTTTGGACTTGGCTTCATTTATCCTCATACCTTATTATGGTCTTTTTGGATAGACTTCTCTATGACTTTTTGGGAGTATTTGCTTTTCCTCATGTGTCTCGATCCTTCATATTTATTTTTGATAAATGATTCTTCACATCACTTGAGATCTTTAGCAATAAAACATAGCCCTCATGTCTTGTTAGGACCTTTTTGGACTTGCCAATCTTTGCATCCCGCTTCAATAAGTTATGCCTTGGCTATGATCTCTAATCCATACCGAGCAACTTTTAAACGATCTTAGGCTAGAAGCTAAGTAACTTTTCAAATCGTTCAACCTTATTTATTGCAAATAATTTTATTAACAAGTGATGGGAGAATAGGCTCATAATTAACTCACATAAATTCCTGAAAGAATACCAAACTTATAATTGGCTCTATCATCTCTTGTTCTCCATCAATGGATACTTAGCCTATTAAATCAAAGTTTTGGGTTTTCAAGTCATCTATAGGATCTTGCATCTTCTTATACTTTTGAAAGTTTTAGAATTTGCTTTTTAAAGTTCCCTTGATATACGACTTTCTAGGATCAATTATAGGAGCTTGCGAAAAGTTCTTGTTCTTAACTCGTATGAATTAAGACCTTTGCGTTTTAAAGCTCCCTATATAATAGCCTAGTAAAACTTAATTCAAATACGTTAAGGAAAAGCTAAGGTTAAAAACCGAGTCGAGTCAAAAACTATTCTTATTGAAAGCCTACATTCGTGTCAAAAACACTTATTTTATTTATTAAAACTTAAAAATAACGCTAAAAAATTAAAATTTTATTGAAAAATGAGAAAAACAATACGTTTGGACACGACAAAAGCAATTGCAAGCGATTATATCGATTGACTCCCCCATGCTAAAACCGAACATTGTCCTCAATGTTTCTTAGCTCAAGAGTAACACCCCTTGCTAAAATACGAAGAGTCTAATGCAAATTCCTAGCATGGAAAGAGCACGCACATCTATAAGCCGTTTATTAATTATGCCTCAAGAAAAACGTTAGTCGATAAAAATCAAGGGTAAAGAATGTGTGCCCCTTTTTGGCATTCAAAGAATGGAAGATCAAGTGGACCGGCAAAAACCGAACACGAGAGTCTTCAAATATTAGGGTCGTACCTAAGATCACAACACAACAAAACACGAGCACGAGCTTGAAAGATCAAGCCTTATTAGTGTTAGAAAATAGAAAGAAGATAGAATGTATGGGACTCCCCCACAAGGCACCTCGTTTTTGTTCACCGAGTCATGAGCTCGACTCGATCCCCGCATTCATTGTTCCTTAGGTAAAATGGTGAAAACCGGCATATTGGAGTAGAAACCAACATAAAGCGTGATGTCGGGGTCAAAGATCTCATCCTCGTTGTCGGATGACAAACGAAAGGATAAAATTCCAACACAAATCTCTAACAAGAGATGGTAGTCACAAACAATAGTATGGATGTAGCATGCTCCCCGAGATAAACTTGCACCAAGATGATCGAAAAATCTTTCAATTATTGCATCGGTGAAAGGCCGAGATTTCCCTAAATCAACGATTCCGGGGTCAAATACCTCGTCCTCGGTGGAGAAAGGAATAGACAACAAGGTGTAGCCCCCCCATGCTAATCCTAAAGCATATGAAGCACATAGTAATGGTGGTGCAAAAGTCTCAACCATAATTGTTTCAACATGCATGACTTTGTTGACCTTTTCACTCTTAGGAATGTGAACAAAGGGGTCATGGTACTCAAAACGAGTCACAGGAAAAACCCTCACATTAAGATCAAAGCGAGTGGGAAGGATAATTGGAGAAAAAGTAATTTCTCCCTCCGGGTCAACATTGTCATCATCATAAATCGGGTGATCAAACCAAGAGTCGTTATCACCGTCATTAGACTCTTCCTCAAATTCCGAAGGAATGTCTATTGAAAGTAACTTATAAAACTCCCTAATGAAAAGATCATCATCACAAAGGTTGTGAGATGTAGGAGGTATGATGTTCTCAAAATCCTCTTGAAACAATGGATTATTGTTCAATGAAACTTCAAAGAGAGGATTTGAGCAAGTCACTAAAGTGTCATCATTCTCATTAGAAGGGAATTCATCGGAGAATTCCTTGAGAATGGTAGGTAAAACACAAGAATCACGTTCGATCTCAAGATCGGAAACGTCTTCACTTCCCCGTGGAAGTGGATCAACAAGTTCATCGGCAAACTTATCGAATGAATAATCACTAACCTCACTCGGTGTGAAGTTAGGAATCAAAGGCTCTTCAATGGAAGATTGTGCCTTAGGAACATCAACATGATCCTTAGAAGAGAGTGAAAACGAGTCCATTTTCAAAGATTGTTCAATTAAAGCAATATCACTCTCGGGATCAAAATTCTCACTAATAAACTCACTAGCATCAAATGGCTCACTCTAGTAATCATCAATTTGTTTTTCAATCTTAGAACTTTCATCCTCGTGTGGATTGAGTGGAGATGAGCTAACATTACAACATGATTCAACAAAATTAGGTTTATCATGTTCAACACTTTCCAATTTCTTAGAAACCAATCTAGGAATTTTTTCCGGTTTGAAAATCATATGTTTATCCCCATACCTTATTTTAATCTCCTTTTCCCTCATATCAACTAAAACACCGGCCGTACACAAAAATGGTCGTCCTAAAATTATAGGCACACGAGGATTTGGCTCATAATCAATGATAGCAAAATCGGCGGTAAATGAACTCCCCCACTTTAACAATGACATTTTCCGCTATACCAACCGGACGGGTGGTAGTACCATTAGCAAGCTCAATGATCATTCGAGTAGGCCTAAGTGGTTCATAGTCAATATTCTTCCAAATGACTAAAGGCATTACGTTAATACTAGCTCCTAGATCGGCTAGAGCTTTGTATTCCCCAAGCTCATCAACAACACAAGGTATCAAGAATTGACCCGGATCTTCATATTTCTTTGGAATGAAATCAAATAAATCCGAGGTACTAATCACATTCAAAGTAGCCTTGGTGACTTTAAGAAAACTTTGCTTAGATGGAACATAAATTTTCTCGATCACTCTTTCCACATTATCATCATCATAAACGGTTATGGCCTTAAGCTCTCCCCTTGGGTTAGGAATGGTATTACTAGGTAAGCAACCCGAAGAAGATGACGGTTTAGACATAAATCCCTCAAACATTGAAAGCAATTTATTTTGACTTTGTTCCAAACTTTGGTGCATACGATTTTGGTTTTGCTCTAGCCTTTGTTGATTAAGCTCAATCTTGTTATTTTGCCCTTTAATCGTATTTTGAAAATCGAGTTTCAAAGTATTAATTTGCCCTTGAATGTTATTTTGAAAAGCTTTCATATTTGCCTCATTTGATTTAATAAAGCTTGACAAATGATTTTGATTATTCCCATGAAAACCTTGATTGTTTTGATTAGCATTAAATCCGTTTCCTTGATTAAAATTCCCTTGGTTACCACGGTTAAAATTATTCCCATTGTTTCCATTGTTGTACCTATTTTGAACCGATGGAAAACCCGGTGGAGCAACATGATTTTGACGAGGAACTTGACCGTTGGAGCCATAAGTTCCCGTCACGGCAAAAGCACTAGCTTGATCAAACCCCACGTTTAAACAAGCATAATTAGGATGTGCTCCACCACATGATACACAAACATTCTCAACCATATTAATCGATCCATGAGGATTCTTCCTAATCTCATTCAAAAGCGTATCAATCTTAGAGTCCAATCTAGCAATCTCGTGATTAGATGAATTCACATTAGAAACAACCGGTGTGTTTCGTGAATATTATGCTCTAGACTTATCCTTAATTATTCTCCACGCGCCTCTCGGAGTTTTTCTTAAAAGATTACCACCCGCGGCGGCATTTAAAGAATCTTGTTCAATCATATTTAGCCCATTATAAAAAGTATTAATTTGGTGCAATTCCGAGAAACCGTGGTGTGGACATTTTCTCAACAAATCTTTAAATCTTTCCCATGCAACCCCAAAGGATTCATGCACTTTTTGTTCAAATCTAGTGATCTCGTTCTTAAAGTGTGTTGTCTTAGAAGGTGGAAAGAAATAATTCATAAACTTTGACACTAAAGCATCCCATGTTAAGATCGAACCCGGTGGTTCTTTCTCATACCAAAGCTTAGCATTACCCTCGAGCGAGTACGGAAAAAGCATGAGCTTAATCGCGTCATTCGGCACATCTCTAAACTTGAGAGTCGAGGTAATTCGATTAAAATTCCGAATGTGAGAATGCGGGCTATCAGCCTCATTGCCACGAAATTGGTCGGCACGAATGAGCGATAAAAGACCCGTCTTAATCTCAAATTGATCCGCCAAAATAGCCAGCACAACGATTGCTTCCCCATACCCTTTTGTGGGTGCACGGAGCAATTCCTCCATTGTTCGGTTATCGGCCATCTCTACAACAATAGGTGGAAGCTCGGGTTCCACTATTCGTTGTTGACGATTTCTATTTCTACGAGGAATATTTTCAAGCCTATTAAAATCAATCACAAGACGAGAAGAACGTAATTGCATACACTACAAAGACGAGAATTTAGAGGATTGAAGAAAAGAAATTAGATAAGAAGAAGATTATTTTTGGTATTTTATTTGGTATTGCTTAATCAATAATGATCGATAAAAAAAACAAGGAATAAGGATAACTACTATGGAAGTAAATTACCCTCGGTCGACTTTGAAACGATAGGTGAAAACCTAAACGTCTCGAGGTTGAATAAGTAAACAACAAAAAATAAGATTTATTACTACTTTGAGTCGGCAAACCAATAATAGGTTGTCCCTCTCAATATACGCACAAGCAAGCGGGGAAACGAGGTGGCACAAAGCACTTAAAAACCTTTTTCCTTAGACGGCCTTTTATAGCACGTCGCCTTATACCCACCTTATAGTTTGTATAAATCGAGTTCAAACTTCTTATTAGTATTTATCTATTTTGCCTTTTATTTTTGTTTTGGATTCGAATACAATAGCTAGGTGATGAAATCCCAACTAAGGCTTATTTGAAAAGTATTTAAAATTGTTGTGCTACGTAATACAATATATTATTCACAAAAAACGAGAATAACGATACATACTATATAATAGAAAAATAACAAAACTTTCCGAGGACGGAAAGGGTCTTCAAATCAACGATCAACAAATCTCCACAAAAGACGAATCGTACACAAGATCCCCGGCAGCGGCGCCAAAATTTTTGATGTGTCGTGGATAGTATATGTGATTTATTTGATATACGTTATAGGGTAAATTAGAAAATTACCTTTAGGAAAAAGTAATAGTCTAATAATACCAATGACGAATTCAATTAAACACGTGAGTGAGTCGAGTTCGTTGAACACGAAGATCTTATGAATTTGAGACGTTTTGCTTTGATATGGACAATTGATTTGAATTGGTTTTCGGTTTTTAAACTACAATTAAAATCTACCAATTTTAAGATATTTATAATAAACCTAAAGTGCATGAATCGTAAACCCCGCCTATTTAAAAATCTACAAACATTTAATTATTTTAAAATAAAACTAATTAAAAATTAATCTATTTAATAATCTATTAAAATAAATTTACTGAATAACTTTAAAGCTATTTAAAACTCTAATTAAACTTTATAAAACTAATTTACTTTATTTAAAATTTATTTTTAACAAATCTAAAAAAAAACTATATTTATTTAAAACTAAAGTTATAAAAATCTATCTAATTAAAATTTAAACTAATTAAACTTTTTAAATAAAAAAAACATTTTATTTATTTATTTTTTTTATTTTATTTAATATTTATCTAAAAATATATTTGAATAAAAACTTTAATTAATACACAAGTTCGAAAAACATTTGTAGAGTAAATTAAAAAAACGTAATAAGTATAAATCTGCCAAGGCAGAATGCACTATATTAATGAAGTAAAGGGGAAGAAAACAAAAGAGCCTTGAGCTCATCTGGGTAACACGCTCGACCTATAGAGGGGAGGTCTCGAGTTCGAAACCCCCTGATGACATTATTTTTGGATTTTTTTTCTTTTTGACAGATTGTGAAAGATACAGTCTCAAGAGAGATTTTTTGAAAACTTATTATGATAAGCTGTTAGGAAAACAGCTTTATGAACTTATCAGATAATTGAATCTGATAAGCTTGAAATACTGAACAATTATAGAACAATAAATCAAGCACATAAAGAACTACGATTCAGCAGACAAAATAAACTCTAATTATGCAGGCAATAAAAATCATCCAAGCTAGCAGATAAACTATCATCTAAAACTAAAAGCAGTCAATTATCCAAAGCCAAGTATAACAGCACACTAAATTTAACTAATAACATTTAGCATAATTCAAATCTTAGATCACGTTTTATCTAAATGGATCAGATCAGTAGAAACCTTAATGTTGGGAATAAATTAAGGTCAGATCACTTGAACGCTGACAAGAACAACTCAAGCGTTGACAAGAGCAAAGTGAGCGCTGACAGCTTAAGCGTTGACAAGTTAAAGTCAAGCGTTGACAGATTGAAGACAAGCACTGATGGAAGATGTGAGCTACACGTTTATTATATTCTAGAATACTTCTAGTAAGGATAGAAATGACAATGTATTTTCTATGTTTATCTTTACCTAGAATAGTTGATACGTAGCTTATTGTACAAGGCTTCTTAGTCTATAAAAGAAGGCCTTTAGGTTAATGTTATGTATCAAGTTTTCATTAAGTTTTTCATTCGTAAACATCTTTCATTGTAAGCAAGTTCGACATTGATAATCAAAGTGAAAGTATTGTTTACATCTTGTGTTCTTGTTTAAGTATTAAATTCCGCATAATACTTAGATTCACAAAGCATACAACAAAGGTTTCTCTACGTGTTATACTTGATCTAATCTCGTATACACAAAGCTAATCGATCTAAGTTTGGGATCAACAAGTGGTATCAGAGCTTGTTGAGGAACTTTTGATCTTTGAAGAACACCAGAACGATATACGAACACCAAAACCCTAATTTTCTCAAAACCCTAAAAACATCATGTCTGAAGCAAACATCATGTCCTCCTCTTCATCCTTACCAAACATCAAGATTCCCATGCTTGATGCAACCAACTTTGACTTATGGAGGTTCAACTTTGAACAATATCTGGGGATCTTTGACTACACACTCTGGGACATTATTGAATATGGAAACTCATTTAATAAAGCTCAAAAGATTCTGAATGCCATTGCGACAAGAACAGCTGTTGAAGGATGTCCTGATGAAGATAAGAAAGAAAAACATGGAGATGGTAGAGCTGTAAGTGCTGAAGATATTGCAAAGAAAAGGGCTGACATGAAAGCCCTAAATATTCTGAAAGTATCTCTGGGACAAGAAAATCAGCACAAATATAGAAGCTATGAATCTGCTAAGGATCTTTGGGAAGCAATTGAAGTTGCATATGGTGGTAATGCAGAAACTAAGGAAGAAAAGAAAAAGCAACTTCTGCATGATTATGCTGTCTTCAAAGCTCAGCCCAATGAGAAACTGAGCAGTGTGAGAAGCAGATTGCTTGACATCACAAGCAAATTGTCCTTCATGGGGACACAAGTTGGTGATATTGACATCAATGCTACTTTTCTGAAAAGTCTTGGTGAGACATGGAAGATTGAGGCAAGATCTATTCTTGCCAATAATACTCACAAGAGCTCTTCGTTTGATGACATCTACAACAAGGTAAGATTGTTGGAAGATGAAAATCTTTCAAGCAAAGCTAGCACCAGCAACATGGCCTTCTTCTCTCATAGTGAAGGTCAATTCAATCAGCAGGACTCTTTCATGCATCCAGTTACTGGATCATCATTTGTCAGCGCTAGGACAAGTCCTGTCAACGTCTCCTTTTCAGACGCTGACACATTCATAAATGACTCCCCAAGAGTTAAACCTGCTGGTTTGGATTTGGATACTGTTTGTGCTTACATTGCTTCTTTGCCCAATGGTTCAGTGATTACATATGAGGACCTTGAGCAGATAAGTGATGAACACTTGGAAGAGATGGACATCAAGTGGAACATGGCTCTTGCTAGTATAAGAGCAAATAGGTGGAATATGAGGTTCAAGAAGAAGATGACCTTCAATGCTAAAGACACTGCTGGATTTGATAAATCCAAAGTTGAGTGCTACAACTGTCATCGCATGGGGCACTTAATGAGGGAATGCAGATCTCCTAGAAGATCTGATGTTGGCAAACCCTCAAGTCAGGTTGTTAAAGCTCAAGACTCCAAAGCCATGGTTGCAGTTCAAGGAATTGATGGTACTGGATGTGATTGGAGCTATCTAGCTAAGGATGCTGAAGAGGACAAAGCTTTGATTGCTGACATTGAAGAAGAAGAGCATGTTGAATATGCCCTCATGGCACACTCCTCCTCTTCATCTGATAATGAGGTATATGATGATGCTTTTTGTAGCAAAGGTTGTAGGTTAAACACTGACAGACTTAACAAAGAGGTGTTAAAACTAAAATAGGGTATGAGCACTGAAAGGTGTAAACTATCCAATTACCAACTAGCTCTTACTGAAACTGAGAAAACCGTTTCTGAATACAAGAAAATGGAATTTGATTTAAAAGACAAGATAAATATCTTAAAACATGAGCTAGAGGGTAGTATGGATGTTAGAAATATCATGTCAAAAGTCAATAAAGACCTACAGGCTAAGTTAGATGAGGCCATTAAGAATAAAGATAATGCCGACCTCAAGATTCAAAGATTTGATAGAGACACCCAAGCCCTAGGAGACTGTGTAGCTAAACAAAGAGATCCTAAGGATATGACTAGGCTTGGGATGAATGAGAATGATTACTCTCTGGTTCCACCACCAGCTGGTGACTTCTATGGTGTCCTTAGAAAGGATTTATCTTGGACTAGTATACCAGAATGCCAAGAAGAGGAATTTATTCCTCCACCAAGAGTTGTCACCCCAGTAGAAGAGTATCAACAAAAACTGACTGACCTAAATGAGTGGAAGAAAGCTAACCCTACTTTATTTGTTAAGGGAGTTTTGCTGTGTGAAAGTCCCATTGAATCCCCACCCATTAAGGTTACTCACCCAGTTACTGGTAAAGCTGTTGACCTAGGCTCCAACACTGTTAGAAGACCTACCATTAAATATGCAGAGATGTATAGAAATAATAGGTCACCCAAGAGCCAAGTTAACAATCATGGAACAGGTTTCTTTGCTTCTAGACCTAAGAATGTGTCTAAGAAAGCCTGTTATACTTGTGGTAGCTTTTCACATTTGGCATACAAGTGTGTCAACGCTCCCAAAGCCAGCGCTGATAGGAACAATTTCAGCGCTGATAGGAAGAAAGTCAACGTTGTTAGGAAGTCAAACGTTGTCAGACCCAGACCTTATGTGCAGCAAAGTCCACAAGTGATTAGACCAGCCCCATTCTTTACTAGAAGGTCTAACACTCATGGACAAAGACCTTTTCAAAAGACAAATACCTGGTCAAATAGGCAATGGGTTCCTGTAGCAAACCCTAGGTTCAACGCTGATAAGGGTAAATTCAGCGTTGACAGGACAAAATCCAACGCTGACAGAAACGTGATCAGACCTAAGTATTTGCAGCCACAAGGTAAGGGGTCTAAAGCTTCTTCAAGCTTAACATGGAGACCCAAGAAAGATCAAAACCCTAATAATAATGGAATTTCAATGACTTGCAACAGGTTTAACTATATTTCAAAAGTCATTACAAAACCAATTGGGGTTAACTGGGTATTTCATCCTAAAAGGGATGAGAATGGGGTTGTTGTGAGAACTAAGTCTATTCTTATTGAACAACCAGATGAATCCAAGTCTTCTGAGACTTGGGTTCCCAAAGAAAACTAATTTGTTTTCTTTATGTGCAGGGCATTCAAAAGCAGATCAATGACTATGGATATTGGGATAGTGGATGCTCAAGGCACATGACAGGAAAGGAAGACTATCTGACAAACTTCACTCCTATTCAAAATGGTGATAAGGTATACTTTGGAGGGGGCTACGGCACCATCACAGGCAAAGGAACCCTTCTCACCAATAATCTACGTTTTGAGAATGTCTTCCTGGTAAAAGAACTGGATTACAATTTGTTTAGTGTATCACAAGTGTGTGATAACAAAAATAAGGTTCTTTTCACTGATACTGAGTGTTTGGTGTTAAGCAAGGATTTTAAGATCCCAGATGAGAAGTATATTGAGTATAGAACACCTAGGCATAAGGACATATACAATGTGAATTTAAATGGGATTAAAGTGAATACAAATATGTCTTGTTTTTATGCTAAGGCCTCAGTAGATGAAAGTAATTTGTGGCACAGGAGACTAGGGCACATAAATTTTAAAAATATAAATAGACTTGTGAGGCTTGGTTTAGTTGATGGTTTGCCTGAGAAGGCCTTCCACAATGACCACTCTTGTGTTGCATGTCTTAAAGGCAAGCAGCACAAGGTCTCATTCAAGTCCAAGCAGGTGCATACTAGTTCCAGACCTCTTCATATGCTTCACATGGACCTCTTTGGTCCAACTAATATAGAAAGTTTGAATGGCAAGTCATATTGTTTTGTTGTCACTAATGACTTTTCTAGGTTTACTTGGACATTCTTTCTAGCTATGAAGAGTGACACAGCTGATGTTCTTATTGAATTTATCACTCAAATTGAGAAAAGGTCTGGCAATGAGGTTAAGATGCTTAGGAGTGATAATGGTGGAGAATTTAGGAACAAGAAGCTAGATGATTTTTGTGCCAGGAAGGGAATTACTAGGCAGTTTAGTATTGCTAGAACCCCACAACAAAATGGGGTTGCTGAAAGGAAGAATAGAACCCTAATTGAAGCAGCCAGAACAATGTTGGCTGATGCTCACTTTCCCAGAGCCTTTTGGGCTGAGGCTGTTAATACAGCATGTTATGTGCAAAATAGAGCATTGGTTAACAAAATTCAGAACAAGACACCTTATGAGTTACTTTGGGGAAGAAAACCTAATATTAGTTTTCTCAGACCTTTTGGATGTCATGTAGTAGTCTTAGACACTAGTGATGCCTTAGGGAAATTTAGTGCAAAAGGTGATGAAGGTTACTTCATGGGGTATTCAGTGCAGAGCAAGGGTTATAGGGTTTATATTAAGGAGGACAAACGTATTGTTGAAAGAGTACATGTTAGGTTCTTAGAGAATAAACCTAGTGATCCTGAAAGTGGTCCTAATTGGTTGTTTGATTTGGAACCCTTATCTAGAACTTTAAATTATATGCCTGTCACTAATCCATACATTATGAAGGTAACTTCAAATGTTGTGGAGGAACAAGTTGTTCATGTTTCAGGTACTCAGGTTGATGAAAGGGTTGGATCACAAGCAGAAAAGGCATCCCCTACATTTGAATATGTCACAATTCCCATTTGGACTGATGCTTTTGTTGTTGCTGCTGCTGCTGCTGCTGGACAAGATAATGGTGGTTTCCAATTACCACCAGATACAAACATGCATGGTTCTTCAGGCGCTGACAAAGGCAAATCAAGCGCTGACAAGAGCAATTCAGACGTTGATGGCTCAGACGTTGACAACAACAGTTCAAGCGTTGTTAGCCCAAGCGCTGACAAACAAGGTTCAGACGTTGACAACACCTTTGCACATCTTTTCTCTTCAAATTTTGAACTAGGTGGACCTTCCAATGTCCATGAAGAGATCCCTGTTGATCAAAGAGAGTCTGATGAAGAAGATATTGGCAACATGGAGCGTGAAGTTGAGGACACAAGACTTTTTGAAGGAGGAGTTCTCACTTCCACAATGAAGAATCACCCCCCATCTTAGATCATTGGTGATGTTATGACTCCAGTTCAGACAAGAAGATCCCATCAAAGTCTTGGTGGATTTATTGCCAATATACACAAGAAGGTTGATACCCCTCTTGTACAAGCATGTTTGTTTGCATGTTTTCTGTCACAAGAAGAACCCAAGAAGATATTTGATGCTCTCAAAGAACCAAGTTGGGTGGAAGCAATGCAGGATGAGCTTCACCAATTTGCTATTCAGGATGTTTGGAAGCTGGTTGATTGTCCTAGATATGTCAGACCAATTGGGACAAGATGGGTTCTCAGGAACAAAAGAGATGAAAGAGGTATTGTGGTCAGAAACAAGGCAAGGTTAGTGGCTCAAGGTTATACACAAGAGGAGGGGATAGACTATGAAGAAGTCTTTGCACCAGTTGCAAGGATTGAGGCTATTAGGATTTTTCTAGCCTATGCATCTTGCATGGGCTTTACAGTCTATCAAATGGATGTAAAGAGTGCATTCTTGTATGGCACCATTGTTGAAGAAGTTTATGTCATGCAACCTCCTGGTTTTGAGGATCCTGAACATCCAGACAAAGTGTATAGAGTCAAAAAGGCTATGTATGGCCTTCATCAAGCCCCTAGAGCATGGTATGGTACTTTGTCTACCTATTTGGTGGAAAATGGATTTAAGAGGGGCACCATAGATCAGACACTAATTACAAAGAAGAAAGGCAAAGATGTGTTGCTTGTGTAGGTCTATGTTGATGATATCATTTTTGGGTCTACTGATCCAAAGATGAGTGAGGATTTCTCCAAGCTCATGACAGACAAATTCAAGATGAGTGCTATGGGGGAGATGAACTTCTTTCTTGGTTTACAAGTTCAGCAGAAAGAAGAGGGTATCTTCATCTCCCAAGACAAATATGTTGCTGAAATCTTGAAGAAGTTTGGCTTTTCTCCACATGAAAAGAGGGCTTCTACTCCTATGGATAGAGAACACCCTTGGAGAAAGATTGGAGATGGGAAAGATGTTGATGTCAGGCATTATAGATCCATGATTGGATCCTTGATGTATCTTACTGCTTCCAGACCTGATATCATATTTGCTGTGTGTGCATGTGCACGCCATCAAGTGACTCCCAAAGAATGTCACCTTTATGCTGTGAAAAGGATCTTTAGGTACCTGAGATGTTTTCCTACTCTTGGTTTGTGGTACCCAAAGGATTCACCATTGGAGCTGATTGCATATTCAGATAGTGATTATGGTGGTGACAAGTTTGATAGGAAATCTACAACTGGTGGATGTCAATTTCTTGGGAGCAGATTAATATCTTGGCAATGCAAGAAACAAACAGTGGTGGCTAACTCTACAACTGAAGCAGAATATGTGGCTGCAGCAGCATGTTGTGGTCAAGTGTTGTGGATTCAGAACCAGCTGTTGGATTATGGGTATACTTTCATGCATACTAAGATATTTGTTGACAATAATAGTACTTTATGCATCATTAAGAATCCTGTGCATCATTCTAAAACTAAACACATAGAAATTAGACACCATTTTATAAGAGATTGCTTTGAGAAAGGTTTAATACATCCAGATAGGGTTGACACTGAGGAAAATGTGTCAGATTTATTAACTAAACCTTTTGATACTGGAAGATTTCAGTACTTGGTAACAAGTATTGGAATGGTTAATCTTACTTAAGTATGTGTTTTGGATTCTTTTTGTAAAAGTATGTACAGGATGATGCATTAGTATTATTGGTCTTATTGACAATTTAGATTTTCCACTATATTTCTCTAACACTGACAAAGGTTGTTTAAACACTGATAAGTATTTTTGCAACATTGTCAGCAATATAATTGTCTAACGCTGACAAAGCTTCCTTCAACGCTGTTATGTGTTATCGGGGCGTTGTCAGCAACAATGTTAGTTTTGTGGTTTTCAATCTAAATTTGCAGATGCTGTTAGCAGTATACCATTGGATACAGAGTTGCTTATGGATCAAAGGAGAAGCATTTGGACATGTTTTTGTTTATGGATGATGGTTGGAATGTTTCATTCCTATCTTGACATAAATTTTTTATGTTCATGCATATTTTTGGCAAACTCTTTGTATCTTTGTTTAAGGGGAGGTTTTAGGAACCTTTAGGATTTTTGGGTATCCATATGATACTCTTATCACAATTCTAGATTGTATCCACAGGTGAGTATGGGTTAGTTTTACTAAACCATGAGGCACTGTAGCATGCATAGTATATCAACTTTGCATGCTGCCAAGACATTTTTGGCCTAGAATTGGTTGTGGTCTGTTGGGAGACTTGGGAATCACTTTGTTATGGGATTTACCTGGGAGTAACAAGGATTTTACAAGGTAACTTGGTTGTTAAGAATTTTGGTTAGCAAGGGACACTAGAGGACTATTATGTCTATCTTGCTTATGCAAGTGTGCATGACTGGACAGTGCTTGCCGCCCTATAATAATTATCAGCTTTTGGTTATTTTCTCTAGGATAAATTACTTGTTAAGGTCATTTTTCACTTTTTAAAACAATTTTATTTTTGGACGCTGACAAGATTTTTCCAAGCGTTGTTGTGACCAAATTGGACGCTGACATGGCTTTAGGCGAACGTTGACAAGATTATAGCCGTTGGGCGTTGATGGGTTATTTTTGACCGTTGACAATCAATGGGACCTACCCAGTTGTTACTTTTTGACATATTTTCAAGCCGTAATTTTAGGAGTTGTTACTTTCATTAAATGCATGAGATAACTTATAACTTTTTCAATATTTTCATGATTAGTTTTTGAAAATCTTTGCCTATTTTTGGGCCAATCACATGCATTCATCCACTCCTATAAATTTGGCTCCTATTTTTAAACAGGGTATCTATAATTCTTGTCTAACACTTTTTCTCTTATCAACCTTCATCTTCTATACTTCAATTTAACAGCTTTCATCAATGGCACCAAGATTTAACTCAGCAGAATTGGATTTGGGGTTCAAGTCTCAACACAACATGATTGCTTATCTTGTTGCTGATAATACTTTGTTCCCTCAATACACACAAATGGTGGCGTATTTGAACGCATCCCCATTAAGGTATGCTCTTTCTCATGCACCACTCATTCCAGTCACACACATTAAACAGTTTTGGAACACTGTAAGTTCCTCAACAGTTAATGGAGTGACCACATTAACTTCTATTGTTCATGGGAGATCTTGGGTGGTTACTGAGGCCTTGGTACGCCAGGCCTTGCATCTTGATGATGCTGATGGTATAACCATTCTTCCCATAACTGAAATAGAACAAGGGCTTAGGGATTTGGGATACCCTATTCCTGATGAAGGTACTCTTAATAAGTACCATAAGCAGGAATTTCCCCCAGCCTGGAAGTACCTCATTCACATTCTCCTTCAATGTTTGAGTCCCAAATGTACTGCACACAATGAGATCAATAGATCCATTACAACTGCTATTGTGTGTATTGCAACAGGGTAAAAATATAACTGGTCTAAAATGATTTTTGAAGGAATGTGTAAAAACAAGGGGACAAAAATGACTTTAGCTTATCCCCGTTTTCTGCAAATGATTTTTGATGCTCAAATATATTGTTCAAGGGATCACAATGATTTTTATAAAATCCCTGAACAAAAGAAAGCTATTTTTACCAAGATGAATTCACCACCTCATAGGGATTTACCTTTAACCCCAGCTATGCTTGCTGTTATTGCAGCAGCACAACCCCAACCAGACCCCCAACCTCATATTGACCCTCACCCACAACTTGAACCTATCCCTGAACATTTACCCTCACCTGACCAAATGCAAATAGACCAAGAACCCTTTGACGCTGACATATCTAATGTGGGCGTTGATGTGCCTATTTCCAACGCTGACACCCAACCATCACAATCCCAAACACCCCTTAACCAACCCACATCTACACCTTCTTCCACACCATCTTCCACACCACCTGAATATAGGTTGTTTAAACGCCAAAGGACTGTTGAAGTGTTCTCCTCTGGTGGTCCTAGCCATGAAGCAGAGAGAACCACCACCACAGGTGTGGCTGGTGACCTGGATGAGGCTGGGACTATTGGTTCTGGCTTAGAGGCTGGCCAAGGCAAACCCACCATAATTAAGTCCTCATCCATGCCCAATGAACCTGACTTGGGAGGTCAAATCCCCATTTCAGAAGAGGGCAGACTGGAACCAATGACTCTTTTGGAATTGACGGCTGTCTGCATTAGCTTGCAAAAGCAAAATGCAGACTTGGTACAAATTGTCAGTAACCAAGGCCTTGAACTCAAGGATTTGAGAGAGAGGATTGTTGTTTTGGAGAGTGCTCATGCAAAGGGAGGTATGGAGGAGTCTTCCAAAGGGGAGGAAGATCAAAGAAATCTGAGTGATAAGAGCAGTCAAGATGGTCAATCATTGGATGTTGCTGAAGCTCTTACTACTTTGAAGGAACAAACAGGTTTTGATACGTCCTTGATCTCTCCAACCAATTTACATTTATCATTTACAGATATGTTGAGAGAGGTTACACAAGGCGCTGAGGGAAAATATTTGAGCGTTGACAAGACAAGTTTGGACGCTGATAGAAGTATTTTGGGCGCTGATAGAGGAAATTTGGGCGTTGACAGATCTGCATATGGAGGTGATGTATTCCAGTCATCATCTATCATCAAGGATGTTCCTACTCAGGTATTACCATCTACCTTACCAACCATTGCACCATCAGATAAGGGTAAGGGTAAGTTGGTAGAAGAAATTGTTCCAAAGAATGCAGCTCAGGTTGAATTTGATAGAAGGTTGGCTGAGCAAATGATGGAACAAGATGAAAAGGAAAAGTCACCATTTGTTGTGACTTCTGAAGAAGAAAGTGATGGAGCTAGCTCAGATTCAAGTGTGATGATTGTTGAACCAGAAAGACTTGAGTATGGTGATGAGCTTGCTAGGAAAAAGCTGAGAGATTTAAAGTTGCAGATTGATTTTGATATGCCAGAGGTGGTTCAGATGTACAATTCTTGGGAAGAAAGCTGTATGGATAATCCAGATTTGACCATTTCAGATCAGATATGGGGTTTGGAGATTCTTCTTAGAGTTCAGAAGGATTGTAAGGTGATTTTGAAGCACAAGGCAAGCAACATTCTCTCTGAGTTGAAAAGGGATATAAGGAAGCTCTACTTTATGTTGCTCAAATGTCATGGAGTTGGATGGACACATCAGAAGCTGAAGGCTTTGACATTTGATGAGTTGGAACATAGGGCTTATCCTATTTGGGTGAAAGTGCAAGAAGAAAACACTTTCAGACTTCTTTCAGATGAAAGAAAGGAGCAACTTGCAGAAGAGATGGAAATCAAGAAAGCTATGATAGTTCCCAGACCAATGAAGAAGAGATTTACACTTGAGTTTCCAAAAGATATGAACCAACTATATCCGAGTGAAGCAGTTATTAGAAAGAGCCTCAAGCTCTCCCCATTAGAAGCTTCAGTTATGGTGCATGTGTTACCACTAGATTCCAGGAATCCAATTGTGAGTTATGATGAAGATGAATGTGGATTCTAGAAGATTGAAAGATATGGCAAGGAGGTACACACTTTTACCACTCTCATATCTTTATTTGCAAGTTGTGATAGATAAGACTTGGTGGACCTTTGGAGGTTGCTAGAGACCAAGTATGGGGCTGAAGCACCAACTTCAGCCAATGGAATAAAACTTTGGACCACATTCAAAAGAATGTGTGGGACAAAAGAAGAAGATCCTGAAATATGGAAGGATCTTGAAGATGATCTCAGTGGTCTTCAATGGAGGTTATATTCAGCTGCTGGTGTATACCATTTGAGTTCTACAAAGTTTGCTGAGTATTTACTTGTAGATGCTCAGTATTTCATATCCAAGGCTGTTTTGAAAAAGATGAAGGACACCCAGTTGGAGATAGACTATACAAGTGACGTGGCAAAGAATTTGATCAGATTTATTTATTACCAATATGATAAGGTTTGTCAGACTCCTCCAAGTTCTTAATGTTTATTCAGAAACTTGATCATAAGAGTGGATATCAAGTTTAGGGGAGGATTGTTGGGAATAAATTAAGGTCATATCACTTGAACGCTGACAAGAACAACTCAAGCGTTGACAAGAGCAAAGTGAGCGCTGACAGCTTAAGCGTTGACAAGTTAAAGTCAAGCGTTGACAGATTGAAGACAAGCACTGATGGAAGATGTGAGCTACACGTTTATTATATTCTAGAATACTTCTAGTAAGGATAGAAACGACAATGTATTTTCTATGTTTATCTTTACCTAGAATAGTTGATACGTAGCTTATTGTACAAGGCTTCTTAGTCTATAAAAGAAGGCCTTTAGGTTAATGTTATGTATCAAGTTTTCATTAAGTTTTTCATTCGTAAACATCTTTCATTGTAAGCAAGTTCGACATTGATAATCAAAGTGAAAGTATTGTTTACATCTTGTGTTCTTGTTTAAGTATTAAATTCCGCATAATACTTAGATTCACAAAGCATACAACAAAGGTTTCTCTACGTGTTATACTTGATCTAATCTCGTATACACAAAGCTAATCGATCTAAGTTTGGGATCAACACTTAACATCTAAACAGTAAAACAAATCTACTGGTATCCAGTACTCAAAGAATTCTAAAAGCAGTAGTAAGATCAACCCATATATATCAGTAACATTTAAACCTCTAAAAATAATACTAAGATTAACTCAGCAAACACTGAATATCATATCATCGAGCAGTTATCTCATCAAAACGATTCAATCAAACAAATGCACATTCAAACTGACTATAATATTAAATCAAGTAAAAAAAACATATGAAACTTACAGTAACATTCCATCGCAAACAAACCGTCAACCAGTTCAATTTTAACAACTAAAAACCTCAAATCTAAACGTTAAATCATTAATCCTACAAACGTTCAATTATCCAAACTTACAATTATATTACATCGCATAATCAACCAACATAAAAGTCAACATCACAGGTAGATCAACGAAGCAGTTACAATTAAACTCGAATTAATCAAACATCCAAACCAAATAATTATTCAAACAAAATCTAATCTATAGACATTTAAATAAAAGAAAATGAGCACCTTTTGTCGAAACCTTTGAGACGTAGGAGTGCGCTGAGCATCCTATGAACCGTAACCCGAACAAAACCACCATAACCATCAAACCATACGAACCATCATTTTACATCATTCGTAACATCTCCATCAATTTTCATTGAATAGAGCAATTTCTTTTAAACTTTTCCAGTAGGGAAAAATTCTATCCAAGCTTAAACTTTCAACATCAATTATAAACTATTAATTAGTTTATAACTAACATCTCACTATTACTCTTGTGAAACAATTTAAACAGTAAGTAGTAAAAGAAGAATAGATGTGATTTAAAATCAAATAAACTTATCTTTCATTAATTTCAGAAATAATACAAGATTTAATAAAAGAAATACAACATTTTTACCTAAAACTATTTCTATAGAGTAACTCTAAAAGTAAAAGGAAGGATAATTTTTACAAGATAATTGGGGGTTTTTATAGCCTCCCCAATGGCTTGTTGGTGACGAATATCCGAATCTTCCATGGAATATTCCTCTTTAATCTGAGCCTTTGATCTTCACTTTTCTTCTCTCTCTTTGATCTGATGGTTGAGATGATACAATCTAGCACACGGATTGCCAACGTGGCATCCGTGTGCTAGTTGTGTTTCTTTTAAGGGATCTGATTGGTGGGATTGGGGGAATGAGGTGTTCAACCCAATAGAAAAACGCCACGTTTCATGCCTCTCCATACCCTCTCTTCCTTAAACCATGGGGGTATTATTCCCCTTTTATTGAATTAAAAGAATATATCAAAAGCCCTATGTAAAACTCATTATTTTTACTGATTATGTTGGAAATACGTTTTTCCAAAGAAAGTCTCGGTCACATCATTATTAGCATAGATCACAAGCTATAGACTATTTAGGACATTGTAACTTGGAGTGACCTCCCTTAGGGGGAGATTGTTGGAAATACGTTTTTACGTATTTAGAAAGGATCGGTCACTCCAATGATATATTCATGTGTTAAGATCGTGATCCAGTTTGTAGTAAATATAGTCCATATAGCCCACATGTAGGGTGGGCTATATATATCCCCTCCTAGCATGTTAGGAGGGGTGGTGGTTCTTTTCAATTCACACTTTTCATTTAATAAAAACACACTTTCTCTCTCTACTCTTTCTTTTCTCTCCTTTCTCTCTCTACACCTTCATCTTCCATCTCCTTCTTCCCCATCTCCACCATTAAATCAAATAGATAATCCATAGTTTACCAAATCCTATGAAAACGTAGACCTTCAGATTAAATAATTGAACAGTAACTGGTTTTTTTAGGTTTTTGGGGAAGAAGGTAAATGGGAAGGGAAGAAGATACTAAAGAAGTAACAAAAGTAATATTTGTTTTTGTGTGTGGGATATTGTGTGAGTGGGTAGATTAATACGGATGGAATAAATGTGTGGTGGGGGAGAATGAATGGAATGTTTTTTTATTTATTCAATGTAAAACAAATGAAACTGAATGGATAAATGGGCGTGTTATATACACGTTTTAATAAAAACCCTAAAATCCCAAAACATTACTTCTTCCATTCGTTTCTTTCAGTTGAGCTTAAGCCCAATCTAAATTCTCCATCAGCCGTATGCTAAACTCCACTTTGGGCCTTATATGGGCTTTTTCAACTTAACACAAAACCAACTTGAAAATAAAATGTGCTTTTGAGCCCATTTACCCAATTGTGGGACCCACTAAGCCCGTTTTATCTTTAAATGATGAAATCCGTTAAAGTCGATCTTGATTTTTGGCTTCTTTGATTTTTTTCTTCATTCTCGTGTCGATTTTTGTCGGTTTTCGTGAACTTGGTACCTACACACATGAAAACAAGAAACAAGCAAATCCAAGGCATAATTGATACATTTTTGTGCAATATTTCATTGTTTTAAGCTACAAATGATATGAGTAATTACACTCATATCATGGTAAAAGGATAAGGGTTTTCACACTTATTAATCGACCAAATACATCTTCTCACGAAACCATGTTACATCCCTTCTCCTTTTCGGCTCAGTGCATTCCCTAGCCATATGACCTTGTCCTTGGCAATTGTAGCAAGTCACAACCTTTTGAGGACCAATAGGGCTTCCATTTCAAGTAGCATGAGAAGTCACGGCTTGAGCGTTCACGGTCCTTGTAGGAGGTCCATATGAATTTTGCCTACCCTGAATGGATTGCACCGTCACTTGACCATCTCGAATAGTGGCTTGTTGTTGAGGATTTGAAGAGGTGCGTAGCTGATTGTTTGTTGGTGGAATTCTCTAGTTGCAACAAGTTTTCACAAATAGGCAGTGAGATGGTTTAGAACATCAGTTGGCGTATCATTTGGAGTAAAGACCGGTGCTTCAATTGGTGGAAGTTCATTGGAGTAAAGGGCTTGTGCTTGTGGTGCTTCGATTAGAAAGTATCCTTGCTAAGGAGTATAGCCCATTGGAGAAATGATAGCATGTGATAGAGATGGCTGATGTGTTGGATGCTGTGGAAAAGACAATTGATGAACACTTTGTTGATATGCTTGCTGTGGCATCATCAGTAGTTGATAAGATGGTTGTTGTGGTTGCTGATATGTGTGTTGTGGTTGTTGCTGCAAGTATGATTGTTGTTGATAAGTGTAAGCCATGTTTTGTTGGGGGGTCATTTGTTGAGAAGCATACATGGCAAGTGGATCACGAACTTGTGGTGTAGACAACCGAGCCTCGATCACATGGCATTCGTGTTGTTGAAGAAAAGCTTGAAGTTGATCCACATTGGTGTTATGCAAGTCCTTATCCAATTTAACAGCCGTCACGTACTTACGCCATTCTGAAGGAAGGGTGTTCAAATACTTGGTGTTTAATTGAAACGTGGGAATTGCCATGCCATAGATATTGAGCTCATTTAACAAAAGAGTAAATCTCAAATAGTAATCATTGAGAGACTCTCCGGGAACATAGGCAAACTTATCAAACGTATCATAAAGCCTACACTCTCGTTCTTGTTTAGTTAACGAGGTGCCTTTCATTAGAACACGAATTCTATCTCATAACTCTTTGGCAACTTTATGTTTGCTGACGAGTTTGTAGACATCCGGAGGAAGGGCTTGGAGAATGATGTTTGTAGCGTACTTATCACATTTGTCTTGAATCTCCATATCTCCGGCCAATTCACCCGTTGTGCGAGGACGAGTAACTGTACCTTCCATCACAGTACCATAATCTAATGGTCCATTAAGCACTGATACCCAAATGAGATGTCCATTCTCTTTGTTCAACATGTAAAGTTCCATTCGGGAAGTCCAATCCTCGTACATAGTCTTCTCCAACATTGGAGGACGATTATCTGTACCCGAGAGGATGGACTTATCTGTAAGAGATGTGTACTCCATTTCGATAAGTTAAGATTTAAAAAAGTTGATCGGACAATGAGAGAAAGTAAATGTGTTTGTTGTTGTGTGTAGAAGTCGAGAAATAATGTTGAAATCCCCTAAAATATGTTCTCGATGACCAAAAAATTTCAAGACGAACAAAAACTCACGAATGTTCGAAATTTTTTAAGGAATAATTTTGAAATCGTCGGAATATTGATAGGAATATTTGATCGGAAAACCCTGTCTGTTAGGAATAAAATGTAGCCAGTACACTTGGACGCTGACAAGAGCAATCGGGACGTTGATAAGAAGAAAACAAGCGTTGACAGGACAAGCATTGTCAGGAAGATGTCAAGCGTTGACAGGATGAAGTCAAGCAATGATAGAATACTTAGTCTACACGTATTATGTTTCTAGTTTGTTTCTAGTAAAGATATGATCAACAATGTATTTTCTATGTTTATCTTTACTTAAAATAGCTGATACGTAGACTCTTGTACAAGGCTCCTTATGTCTATAAAAGGAGGCCTTTAGGTTTATGTTCGATATATGTTTAACACTTATTGTACACAAGTTTGTTTTTATCAATAATACTTTGGTTTTGCAAACTCTTTTTATGTCTTTTATCGTTCCACAAATAGACTCTAATTGATTTCCGATTAAAACGTAAGATTACTTTGTTTTTGGTGAATAAATTCTTTTGGTATTTTTCAACTAAAAGACTATTTAATAAAACACTATTTAATCTATTTTAAACTAATTACTTTAAATGAAATCTATTTTTAACTTTTAATAAAACTTTAATCTAATTAAATGAAAACTACTTTAAAATACTTTCAAATGAAACTTAACCAAATTTTAAAATAAAAACTTTTAAATGACAATTATTTTAAAACAAAACTAATTTATAAAATTTAAACTAAATTTAAAACTATTTAAAATTCCTAAAAGTAAATAAAATTAAAATATTTTTTTATCTTTTTATTTTTTTTTTAAAACTAAATTAAAGAAAATTAATATAAAACTTTTAATTTAATTTAATTAAAACTAAAAACTTATATTTAAAACTAATTAATAAAAACTGCCAAAGATAATAAACCTATATTAATTCAATGAAGTGAAATAAAACACAAGAAAGGTCCTAGCTAAGTTGGTTGTGCCGTTCGACTGCTATACCTGAGGTCAGGTGTTCGAGTCCCAGGAGGGACTTATAGTTTTGCTATATTATTTTTGGAATTTTAGAAAGCTCAGACCAAATGGGTCTGAGATAAGCAGTAATAAACTCTCAATATCAGCAACTAATATAAGCCTAATAAGCACACAGCCAAAGCATGAAATAAACGAAATAATCTGAAAAACTAAATAAGCAATAAAAATAATCACATTAATCCTAAACGAAACAGATAAGCTAATAATAACCCGAATAAGCAGACTAAAACTTTATAAGACTGAAAATAGATCAACAAGAAAGGAAAATAAGCAGTTAAGAAGACAAATAAGCACACAAATAAAGATGAATAAGCAATAAGCATATAATATGAAAAATAAGCGAACCGAAATAAAGAAACCAAATAAGCAGAGCAAAATTCAATAAGTAACCAAATAAACTACCAAGCATATTAACATAAATAAACTACCAAGAAGAACACAAGCAGATTAACATAAATAAACTACCAACAGTAACTATTAACTAAAACAAGCAGATACAAAAGAGCAGATTAAACACCAAAGAGACTAAACAAAACTCTAACTAAAATTAACAATAAAGTAAAAAGAGAACCAAACCTGGTGTCGATTTCCTTTGAGAAGAAGAGTGGTGCTGAACCCCCTTATGACCCGAAACGAACCTCACCAGAACATCAACACCATCAACTTCGAACCAACAATATAATCTCGAACCAAGAACAGTGAACCTTCGAACCAGAATATTTTAATATATTCCCAGTACGGGAAAATAGAATACACTTTCCTTTATATTTTTTTTTATTTTTTTATATTATATTAATAATAAATAACACGAACAGTAATATTAAAAAAGGAAGAAGATAATCAAATTGACAGAAATTTAAATTGAGACGAAAATAAACTAAAATAACTTTTCATTAATGATTTAAAAAGTACAATTAATGGAAAATTAAAAGATTACATTACACCTAAAAACTACTTTGCAGAAAATTAAAAATAAAAGAAAAGTGCTCATAAATTACATCTTTGATGGGGGTTTTTATAGGCAAAACCCCAAAACCTTCTTGAATCTTCTTCATGAAGTTAATAAATCTAAGCCGCTCTTTTTCTTTTCTCTTTCTTCTTCTATTGATCAATGGTGGAAAATGATCCTCGCATCACACGGATCACCAAAGTGGCATATTTGTGCTTCTTGTGTTTGTTTAGTGCTGAGATGGCAAATAGGGATTGGTGGATTGATTGTGGTGAAGTGTATCCTCCAATCAAAACCAGAAAATAAGCCACGTCGGATTAAATGAGGACCACCAGTGTGGTGTTGCACCCGATTTTATTAGGGATTTAATTGGTAAACGTGTGAAGAAGATCCGTAAAGAAGCACAACCTCGTCCTCAGAAGGGGGACAAAGAGGTGTCAAATCGTATGTGCAACGGATATTGGTGTCAACCGGTTTCTTCTCCTTTGACAGAATGTTCTTCAAATCCAAAGTAGGATCAAGACGATAATCTTCAAAGTCATAAGGAGGAGCATCACTCTCATGAGGGAAGTATGTGTTGAGAAATTCAGAGAAATCTTCCTCAAATGAATAATCGTCCAAAGTAGGATCGAGTGATGGCGGAGGATCTTCATCATGTGAAGAATCGCTCAAGAGAGTATCAGCCTCATCAAAATCATCGAAAGTGGGCAGCTCGGGATACTCATAAGTACAATAAAAATCATCCGAATCTGAGCTAGAATCATAATCATCATAAGCATCAAAGACCGGTGGAGAATCATAAATGGGAGAAGGTTCCAAAGTGGAGCGAGAATCATCCACATCATTGTCAAAGAGTGGATTATCGATGGAAGAATCGAATAGAGGATTGTCATAGACGGTAAAGTCATCGATCACATTAATCATATTCACTGATTCTCGTCCAAAAGATTTGCCTGTAAGCTTCCCCATTTTAAAAACTTTTGAATCATCCTCGACTCGTAAGATTAACTCACCTTCGGCCACATCTACTAAAGCTCGTCCAGTTCTCAAGAATGGCCGACCAAGTATTAAAGGAATACGAGGGTCCATTTCATAATCAACTACGACAAAATCGACCGGGAAAGTAAATGTGCCAACTTTGATAAACACATCTTCAGCTATACCAACGGGGTAAGCGAGAGTGCGATTTGCAAGTTCGAGAGTCATCTTTGTTGGAATGAGGTCGGGTAATGATAGTGTTTTCCAAACACTCAAAGGCATAAGATTAATACTAGCCCCGAGATCAGCAAGGGCAGTAAATTCTTCAGTTTTGTTGAACACGCAAGGCAACACAAAACGACCGGGATCTCCAAGCTTTTCTGGTAATTCTTTAAGAATAACTGCTGAGCAGTTTTCATTTAAGCGTGTGTTGGCGAGTTCAATCAGCTTCTCCTTCTTGCTAAGAAATTCCTTGAATGCTTTGACAAATTTCGGCATGTGGCAAAGTGCTTCAACAAGGCTAATGTTGATGGTCATTTGAGATAGCATATCCACATATTTCGATACTTGACAGTCATTCTTGGTTAGCTCGTTGGTCTTGCCTATGCGAGAAGGGTATGGGATTCTAGGTTTATAGGTGGAAGGTGAAGGTGTAGTCGGTAAAGGTTGGGATATTGAAGGTTCCTTCCTAGAGACATCGTCATGACGAGGCGGAGACGGTAATGGTGTACTAATACTAGTTGTAGGAGGAGTAGGGATACATGGTGGTGGAGGAGGTGTAGATGATGGTGGTGGGACTGGTGGTCCTACGATGCTGACTCCACTACGAGTAGTAATAGCACTCACATTAGCTCGCGGATTAGTGATGGTGTTTGAAGGTAGAGAACTTGAAGTAGAAGGTTGAGTGGCGGGCAAGAAACTAGCCAACAGATTCTTTAATTCAGTCGTTTGAGTGCTGAAGGAGGATTGAATATTATCACGAACCTCGGTTCTAATGTCATCTCCTTGCTTCAGGATATCTCCTTTCAAATTGATTATTTGGCTATGTAGATTCTTGATTTGCTCACCTTGAGTTCTCATTGTGGCTTCAACATCAGGGATTAATGGGTGGGTTTTGTTGGGTGGGTGGTTGATAAGGGTTAGAAGCTCTTGGTGGGATTTGGTTGCTTCTATTGTAGTTGTTGGCGGGGTTTTGGTTTTGAGGAGAAAAATCGGGTGAAAGGTAATTGTTGGATCGGTAACTCAGCAGATTTCTATCCCCTTGTTGTCTAGCTTGGTAATTTTCCGTTGAATAATTACCATAAGCTGCATACACATTTTCCGGATTTCCTTTTGTCGAAGGACAATCGGTGTATGAGTGAGGACCGCCACATGTTTCACAAGGATTAGCAACCGCTTTAACTTGTTGTTGTTGTTGGTTTGAAGCGAGAAGCGTAATACTTTCGCTCATTTCAGTCATCATGCGGGTGAGTTCGGCCATCTCAGGGTTTGCTGAGGTAGAGGAAACATTGACTCTCGGGTTGTTCCTAGAAGAAGCAGAGGAATCCCAGTTTTTGTGGTGAGTAGTCATGTTCTCTATTAGCTCTCTACACTCCTCGGGTCTCCTTTTCATGAATGTGCCACCGGCGGCTGCATTAATCGTATCACGATCTCGAAAAGTCAATCCGTTGTAGAAAGTATCGATTAAGGTTACAGGGAGCATGTTGTGGTTTGGACATCTATCGATCAAGACATTATATCGCTCCCATGCATCAAAAAGAGATTCATCAGGGTCTTGCATGAAACCGCTGATTTGATTGCGAAGGCTCGTGACCATGGATGGTGGAAAGTAGCGCGACAAAAAGCGTTGAGTCATGTCATCCCAAGTGTGAATAGAATTCTTCGGGAGACGATCAAACCATTTCTCGGCATGATGTAATAAAGTGTGTGGAAAGAGTTTTAGGCGAAGTTCATCCATTGTGGCACCAGATAACTTCATGCTTTGGGTGATTGTAATGAACTTGTCGAGGTGTTTGTTGGCATCATCATCAGGCAATCCACGGAATGGGTTTGTTTGTACTTGCTGAATCATGTGGTGCTCAACGAAAACTCAGGAGCGTTGATTTGCATCGGCGCAATCGGTCCTCCTCGTCCAAACATTGTTGGTTGACAAAGTTCTTACATGGTCGGAAGATCGGGCTGTGGAAGAGCATTGTTGTTATTATTAGGGTGCGGTGGATTATTGTTGTTAACACCAGACATAGCTAAATCTTCCTGAGGCTCGGGCTCTTGATAATTAGAAGATCTAGTACGCATGCACCTACAAAGACAAAAGAAAAAGAAACCAAACACAAAAACAATATATATATACAATAAAGATAAAATCTTTTTGGATTTTTGAAATTTTTAATTTTTCTGTATTATTATCAATTTTTTTTATGATTTTTGAATTTTGTATGCAAGAAAAGTAACGCTCACAAGTGAACGGATCCGAAAAAGCAACGCGTCTCTCACAGAAAACCGTTAATCTTTACGAAAAGAGCCGGCAGCGGCGCCATTTGATACAAGGCTTTTGCCCGTATAAAAAGTTAAAGTTCGTGTTCTTGGTATTTTAACGAATTGATCTAGGCTCTCTATGTGACTCAGTCGTTCTTTGGTGAAACAAATATTTTAGGTTGTTGTTTTTAAATAAAAGTGCGAAACTTTAAAGTAAAAGTGCAATTAAAATAAATCTAAGTCTAATTAAAATAAAGTGCAAGTATTTGAGAGCGTGACTAAAATTAAAGGGGACTTAAAGTAAATAACGCAAACTTAAATCTATCTAAGGCAATCTTAAAACGCAACTAAAACTTAAACTAAGGCGAGGCTAAAATAAATCTAAGACAAATTTAACTTAAAGGTGCACTAAGGAAAAAGCAGGAAAAATAAACCTTGAAAATAAAAATCAAAGACAAAAACTAATAAGAACCTGAATACAACTCATTCGGAATAATCCTTCGTTTAGAACAATCACTCGTCCGGAATGTCACCTTCGGTTGGAATGATTCTTCTTCGCTCGGAATATTACCAAAATCCTTGATCCAGAAAAATTGATCTGAATATGTCACTTATCCAAAACAATCCTTCGTTCGGAACTTTACTGATTCGGAACTTTTGATCAACCCTTGATTCGGAAGACTTCTGAATGAAGCCTCCTTGATTCGGAAGTTTCAGACTTCCGAATCAAGCCTTCTTGATTCGGAACTTGCCCTTGATTCGGAAGTTGGTTCGGAACTTTTAAGAAGTTCCGAATGAAGCTCTTGGTTCGGAACTTTTGAGTTCCGAATGAATCTCCTTGATCCGGAACTTTTTGAGTTCCGAATGAAGTATATTGATCCGGAACTTTTAAGTTCCGAATGAACAATTGCTGATCCGGACTTTTCCTTCGTTCGAAAGATTGAGACCTCCGAATGAGCAGTCTTGAGTCGGAAGTTGTCCTTCGTTCGGAACTTTGAATGTTCCGAATGAAGCCCTTGGTTCGGAACCTTGGAAGTTCCGAATGAACAGACTCCCTCTCTTGATTCGGAAGATTTCCTGGAAAGATCAGAAACACAAACAAACACCCCGAAGAACAAGGGAATCACAGAAACAAGAGATCTAAAGCAGATTAAACCAAAATCAACACAAACGATTTAATAAAACTATCAACGAAACAACAGTAAACATAAACAAACAATTAAAATCAATAAAACAAACAAATTTAACCACAATAATCAAAAACTCATTTGGATCAAAATAAAAGCATGAACATGAACATAAACATAAATACAAAAATCAAAGATTTAGAAAGGTAGATGAGAGATTAACAAGATAAAGTAAAGATTTGCAAAGATTAAATGGAAACTTACTTGAAATTAAAGGAATTTAAGGTGCAAGACAAGGTATTTAAATTGGACAAGTATTTAAATGTGCATAAAATTAAATGACAAGGTAATTAAAATGGAAGACTAATTGTCACACTTAGCCAACAAGAAAGAAATGATTATCATCCTAATCTATATATAGGGGAGGATTAGGAAGCTTCCTCCCCTCTTTCCTTTTCTCTTAATTGCGTCATTAGGTCCCTCCTTCCTTTAATCTTCATTAATTGGATACTTAGTCCTTTTCTTCTAATCTTCTTTAAACTTGGACTTAAGGGACTTTTGGCTTCGGGATTTCTTTGAACTCGTCTTTAAATTCTTCAATAAAATAGACTTGAATTCTTCGGCTTTTGATAAACTTCCGTCTTTTGACTTTTTCTTCGATAAATCTTCAGAATTGGTCTTGGACTTCCGTTCTTTTTGCACTCTTGACTTCTTGACTTCGTCTTTCATCTTTTTCTTCAATAAAAGTCCGTAAATGCCCGTGAATTCCCGTGTTTTCTCCACTTTTCACCTTTTCATCCTAAATCACAACAAAAACACAAACCACGCATAATTCCGACATAACAGACATAAAATACACGTTTTGGTCCGGTTATTATTGTAATTAAGTGGTAGAAAAGATGGGTGTTTACACAACTATCAAATCCCATACACTTGACCATTGCAATGTCCTCATGCAATGCATTAGTTACAAAGCACGTTTACACTTTTCATAATAATCAATCCATAGTGGCCTTTATTAAAGAGATAGAAACTATAAACATTCAAAGTAAATAAATCAAAAGCATACCTTGGGTTTTGGAAATGTTATGAATAATCATCATCCTCAAGTTTTCACTTTCTCCAAACCAAGCTTAAAAACAAGATCATTGTTATTATAAGTTAGTAAACTATCACGAACTCATGTGGGCCAATTACTCACTTACACTCCCTTATTCCTAGGTGTATCTCTTATATTTTATTATTGACTTGAATGATCACGAGGATGCATTTTTGACTTATTTCGATAGTTATTAAGTCTAAAAATAAAGTGAACGATTTAATCAATAGTTAGCTAAAGGACAAAATCTTTTAAAACTGCTTCTCGGGACCTCATAAAGTTCATATCTTGGCATAACTCGTTTCGCGATTTGAGACCTTTCTCGGACCGATATCTGGCAGCGACTTCATACTTCAAACCTTGAGAGACGTTCATGAAATTATGGTCTTCTCTTCATAATGGAATTTCTTCACTTGAAGTTTTGAGAGATCTATACTTGGACCACGACTTCTTCATTTTTCTCCAATCTTTATTTTGGACTTTGATATACAACGATCCGCCTCCTTTTATGACTTGGATCTATTTATCCTCATACCTTGTTAGGGTTTTTTCGGATACACTTCTCCATGACTTTTGGGGAGTATTTGCTTTTCGTCGTGTGTCTCGATCCTTCATATTGATTTTCGATAAATGATTCTTCACATCACTTTGGATCTTTAGCAACAAAATATAGCCCTCATGCCTTGTTAGGGCCTTTTCGGATTCGCCAATCTTCGCGTCCCGCTTCAATAAGTTATGCCTTGGCTATGAACTCTAATCCATACCGAGCAACTTTTAAACGATCTTGGGCTAGAAGCTAAGTAACTTTTCAAATCGTACAACCTTATTTATTAGCAGATAAATTTATTAGCAAGCGATGGGAGAATAGGCTTATAATTAACTCACATAAATTCACGAAAGAATACCGAACTTATAATTGGCTTATCATCTCTCGTTCTCCACAGTTTAAAATCTCAAGTAATGAGACTCGTGGATGCTTAGCCTATTAAATCAAAGTTTTGGGTTTTCGAGTCGCCTATTGGATCTTGCAAATTCTTAGACTCTTTCAAGTTTAGAAATCGCATTTTAAAGTTCCCTTGATAAACGACTCTCTAGGATCAATTATAGGAACTTGCGAAAAGTTCTTGTTCTTAACCCGTGAGAGTTAAGACTTTCGCGTTTTATAGCTCCCTACATAATAGCCTAGCAAAACTCGTCTTAAACACGTTAAGGGTACTAGCTAGAGCAAACTTAGATAAGTAAACTCGGATTGAGTCAAAAGATTCACAACGTTTGAAAATTAAAACCACTTATTAAACATTTATTCTAGCAAAGAAAGAAAATAACTATACAAAGGTAAAAACTAATAGGCCAAAATAGATCAAAAATTTTGAAAAATGTCGAAAAATTTATTTTCCGGTTAAAATGAGGACAAACACAAGGAAAAGACCACTTAACTTCGATAGAAGTCCCCCCTACACTTAAGATAAACATTGTCCTCAATGTTGAAGCATGTGGGAGTAAACTCCCCTACACTTAGGACATTGTGCACGTTGTTTAAATCTCGCTAAGGAAAAGACAACTAAAGAGATTCCTATTTTAATATTGTGAAAATATAAAATAGTGAATCGAAAAGAGTTTAGGATAGAACCAGGAAAAGTAGAACACGGAATCACGGGTCGTCAAGAATCATCAAAAGTGGATCATTGAAGCTCGAATCCCTGATTAAGAAGTGAGGAGGGGAAATAGCAAACGAACGGGTCTCCCCTACACTTATGATAAAGAAAGTGAAAAGATAGATGCATGGGTTGCCTCCCAAGAAGCGCTTGGTTTTTGTTAACCGAGTCGTGAGCCTGACTCGACCTTGATCATCAACGGAAGAAGCATGAAACATATCCACCAGGATCAAAGACATAGTTTTCATCCATCAATAAGAACAAGCTTAAGGCGAACAAGGCAAGCCAAAGAAGAGTAGCCAAGGTTCCCTTAAGCAGTGATGGAGCACGGTGGGAGCAAGTATGGTTAGGTGTAAGCATGTCTTCAATAGTTCCAAAGATTTTTCCTTTTATTTCATCATGTGGATACTGAGATGGCTTAAAGACTTCAATACCGGGGTCGAACACCTTTTCCTCTAAGGGAAAATAGCACTCAGGCTCAGCCGAGTGTGAAGAAGATCCGCAAAGAAGCACAACCTCGTCCTCAGAAGGGGGACAAAGAGGTGTCAAATCGTATGTGCAACGGATATTGGTGTCAACCGGTTTCTTCTCCTTTGACAGAATGTTCTTCAAATCCAAAGTAGGATCAAGACGATAATCTTCAAAGTCATAAGGAGGAGCATCACTCTCATGAGGGAAGTATGTGTTGAGAAATTCAGAGAAATCTTCCTCAAATGAATAATCGTCCAAAGTAGGATCGAGTGATGGCGGAGGATCTTCATCATGTGAAGAATCGCTCGAGAGAGTATCAACCTCATCAAAATCATCGAAAGTGGGTAGCTCGGGATACTCAGAAGTACAATCAAAATCATCCGAATCTGAGCTAGAATCATCATCATCATAAGCATCAAAGACCGATGGAGAATCATAAATGGGAGAAGGTTCCAAAGTGGAGCGAGAATCATCCACATCATTGTCAAAGAGTGGATTATCGATGGAAGAATCGAATAGAGGATTGTCATAGACGGTAAAGTCATCGATCACATTAATCATATTCACTGATTCTCGTCCAAAAGATTTGCCTGTAAGCTTCCCCATTTTAAAAACTTTTGAATCATCCCCGACTCGTAAGATTAACTCACCTTCGGCCACATCTACTAAAGCTCGTCCGGTTCTCAAGAATGGTCCGACCAAGTATTAAAGGAATACGAGGGTCCATTTCATAATCAACTACGACAAAATCGACCGGGAAAGTAAATGTGCCAACTTTGATAAACACATCTTCAGCTATACCAACGGGGTAAGCGAGAGTGCGATTTGCAAGTTCGAGAGTCATCTTTGTTGGAATGAGGTCGGGTAATGATAGTGTTTTCCAAACAGTCAAAGGCATAAGATTAATACTAGCCCCGAGATCAGCAAGGGTAGTAAATTCTTCAGTTTTGTTGAACACGCAAGGCAACACAAAACGACCGGGATCTCCAAGATTTTCCGGTAATTCTTTAAGAATAACTGCTGAGCAGTTTTCATTTAAGCGTGTGTTGGCGAGTTCAATCAGCTTCTCCTTCTTGCTAAGCAATTCCTTGAATGCTTTGACAAATTTCGGCATGTGGCAAAGTGCTTCAACAAGGCTAATGTTGATGGTCATTTGAGATAGCATATCCACATATTTTGATACTTGACAGTCATTCTTGGTTAGCTCGTTGGTCTTGCCTATGCGAGAAGGGTATGGGATTCTAGGTTTATAGGTGGAAGGTGAAGGTGTAGTCGGTAAAGGTTGGGATGTTGAAGGGTCCTTCCTAGAGACATCGTCATGACGAGGCGGAGACGGTAATGGTGGACTAATACTAGGTGTAGGAGGAGTAGGGATACATGGTGGTGGAGGAGGTGTAGATGATGGTGGTGGGATTGGTGGTCCTACGATGGTGACTCCACTACGAGTAGTAATAGCACTCACATTAGCTCGCGGATTAGTGACGGTGTTTGAAGGTAGAGAACTTGAAGTAGAAGGTTGAGTGGCGGGCAAGAAACTAGCCAACAGATTCTTTAATTCAGTCGTTTGAGTGCTGAAGGAGGATTGAATATTATCACGAACCTCGGTTCTAATGTCATTTCCTTGCTTCAGGATATCTCCTTTCAAATTGATTATTTGGCTCTGTAGATTCTTGATTTGCTCACCTTGAGTTCTCATTGTGGCTTCAACATCAGGATTAATGGGTGGGTTTTGTTGGGTGGGTGGTTGATAAGGGTTAGAAGCTCTTGGTGGGATTTGGTTGCTTCTATTGTAGTTGTTAGCGGGGTTTTGGTTTTGAGGAGAAAAACCGGGTGAAAGGTAATTGTTGGATCGGTAACTCAGCAGATTTCTATCCCCTTGTTATCTAGCTTGGTAATTTTCCGGTGAATAATTACCATAAGCTGCATACACATTTTCCGGATTTCTTGTGTCGAAGGACAATCGGTGTATGAGTGAGGACCGCCACATGTTTCACAAGGATTAGCAACCGCTTTAACTTGTTGTTGTTGTTGGTTTGAAGCGAGAAGCGTAATACTTTTGCTCATTTCAGTCATCATGCGGGTGAGTTTGGTCATCTTAGGGTTTGCTGAGGTAGAGGAAACATTGACTCTCGGGTTGTTCCTAGAAGAAGCAGAGGAATCCCAGTTTTTGTGGTGAGTAGTCATGTTCTCTATTAGCTCTCTACACTCCTCGGGTCTCCTTTTCATGAATGTGCCATCGGCGGCTGCATTAATCGTATCACGATCTCGAAAAGTCAATCCGTTTTAGAAAGTATCGATTAAGGTTACAGGGAGCATGTTGTGGTTTGGACATCTATCGATCAAGACATTATATCGCTCCCAGGCATCAAAAAGAGATTCATCAGGGTCTTGCATGAAAACCGCTGATTTGATTGCGAAGGCTCGTGACCATGGATGGTGGAAAGTAGCGTGACAAAAAGCGTTGAGTCATGTCATCCCAAGTGTGAATAGAATTCTTCGGGAGACGATCAAACCATTTCCTCGGCATGATGTAATAAAGTGTGTGGAAAGAGTTGTAGGCGAAGTTCATCCATTGTGGCACCAGCTAACTTCATGCTTTGGGTGATTGTAATGAACTTGTCGAGGTGTTTGTTGGCATCATCATCAGGCAATCCACGGAATGGGTTTGTTTGTACTTGCTGAATCATGTGGTGCTTCAACGAAAACTCAGGAGCGTTGATTTGCATCGGCGCAATCGGTCCTCCTCGTCCAAACATTGTTTGGTTGGACAAAGTTCTTCCATGGTCCGAAGATCGGGCTGTGGAAGAGCATTGTTGTTATTATTAGGGTGCGGTGGATTATTGTTGTTAACACCAGACATAGCTAAATCTTCCTGAGGCTCGGGCTCTTGATAATTAGAAGATCTAGTACGCATGCACCTACAAAGACAAAAGAAAAAGAAACCAAACACAAAAAACAATATATATACACAATAAAGATAAAATCTTTTTGGATTTTTGAAATTTTT
>JANFOE010001169.1:85000-107639 GCA_025667525.1 Glebionis coronaria | reverse complement strand
ATCAATGTTTTAATGGTGTTTTAGATTAGTTCTTATTTTTACAACTTTAGAAAAGCTCTCACATTGACCTCCCTCTATATATATATATATATATATATAAATATATATATATATATATATATATATATATATATATATATATATATATATATATATATATATATATATATATATATACATATATATATATATATATATATATATATATATATATATATATATATATATATATATATATATATATATATATATATATATATATATACATATATATATATATATATATATATATATATATATATATATATATACATATATATATATATATATATATATATATATATATATATATATATATATATATATATATATATATATATATATATATATATATATATATATATTTATATATATATATATATATATATATATATATATATATGTATATATATATATATATATATATATATATATATATATATATATATATATACATAGTGGATAGATCAAATAAAAAGACTTTTTTGGGTGAGAAGGATAAGAAGGATTTTCAGCCCTTGATTTAAAATCTATGAATGAGATTAAACTACAATCCTAACTAACTAACCAACTAACTAACTAACCATTTAAATATGATTTTTAAAAAGTTTTCAAAAATTCTGAAAATATTTGAGTAGATCGAGTATGTTGGTGCAAAAAAATTTTGTGAAAAAAGTTTTTTTAATTCGAAGTATTTTACGTTTTTTTAATGCACAAAAACGAAATTTTGATGCACAAAAACGATAATTTTTAAGCTTTTTACGTTTTTTGTGCATCAAGAATTCATTTTTATGCCCAACTTCTTTTGACTTTTTGCTTTAAAATTTGATGCCGCATCAAACTAAAACAACTTGAAAATTTTGTGCATAAAAAAATTTTATACACCAAATTTTACCTTTTTTGTGCATCAAATTTTGTTTTTTGTGCATTAAAAAAACGTAAAAAACTCAAAATTAAGAAAACTTTTTTCATAAATTTTTTATGCACCAACATATCCGACCTTATGGAGTTTTTTTAGATTTTTTCGAGAAATTTTTTAAAATCATGTTTAGATGGTTAGTTAGTTAGTTAGTTAGAATTATGGATTGATCTCATCCATTGATTTTAAATCAATGGCTGAAAATCCTTCTTATCCTTCTCACAAATTTTTTTTTAAATTTTAACTCTCCCCTATATACATATATATATACATATATATATATATATATATATATATATATATATATATATATATATATATATATATATATATATATATATATATATATATATATATATATATATATATATATATATATATATATATATATATATATATATATATATATATATATATATATATATATATATATATATGTATATATATATATATATATATATATATATATATATATATATATATGTATATATATATATATATATATATATATATATATATATATATATATATATATATATATATATGTATATATATATATATATATATATGTATATATATATATATATATATATATATATATATATATATATATATATATATATATATATACATATATATATATACATATATATATACATATATATACACACATACACACACACACACATATATATATATATATATATATATATATATATATATATATACATACATATATATATATATATATGTATATATATATATATACATACATATATATATAAATATATGTATATATATATATATATATATATATATATATATATATATACATATATATATATATATATATATATATATATATATATATATATATATATATATATATATATATATATATATATACATATATATATATATATATATATATATATATATATATATATATATATATATATATATATATATATATATATATATATATATATATATATATATATATATATATATATATATATATATACATATATATATATATATATATATATATATATATATATATATATATATATATATATATATATATATATATATATATATATATATATATATATATATATATATATATATATATAGAGTGGGGTTATTATAAAACAAATCTTATAATAAAACAAATGAGGTGAAATCTCAGCCCTCGGATCAAAATCACTAATTTTGACACAAAAAAAATGGTGTATTTTTGTAAAAAAAGAAACTTTAGGGGCAATTCTCGAAAAAAAAAACTAAACGCGCCCATAACTGATGAAAAACACATAGTTCCCAGAATATAGCAGTTAAAATCGATCAAAAACACACAATAAAAACCGCTCATTAAAACACACAGTAACGTTACTGAAACCCTCCATAAACACGCAGTTATCAGAGTGAAAACGATCAAAAACACACACTTCTCACAGTGAATCCGATCAAAAAACTCGCATTTCACACTGGAATCATCTTGAATCAGAAAGTTAAGCAGGCAATCAAGATGGTTCGAACCTTTATAGGACTATCTCCGCCTTCTCAGTCTGGTAATAGATTTTTTAGTTTTTAATTTATTGTTCAAAGTTTGTTTAAAGATACTTTTTATGCTTGAAAATAAATGCTATTTGTTAAAAATGCAGTTTAATGCACTAGAATTAGACTTTAGTTCATATGAATGATTAGATTAGATGTTGTTCAAAATTTGATTAAAAGTGACTTTTTAAGCTTCAAAATCAATGCTATGTGTTAAAAATGCACTATAATGCTTTAGAATTAGACTAAGGTTCATATAAATGATTTAGGATAGATGTTGTTCAGAATTTGATTAAAATTGACTTTTTAAGCTTCAAAATCAATGATATGTGATAAAAATACTCTATAATGCTTTAGAATTAGACTAAGGTTCATATAAATGATTTAGGATAGATGTTGTTCAAAATTTGTTTAAAAATGACTTTTTAAGCTTCAAAATCACTGCTATGTGTTAAAAATGCACTATAATGCTTTAGAATTAGACTAAGTTTCATATAAATGATTTAGGATAGATGTTGTTCAAAATTTGATTAAAAGTGACTTTTTAATCTTCAAAATCAATGATATGTGTTAAAAATACACTATAATGCTTTAGAATTAGACTAAGGTTCTTATAAATGATTTAGGATAGATGTTGTTCAAAATTTGTTTAAAAATGACTTTTTAATCTTCAAAATCACTGCTATGTGTTAAAAATGCACTATAATGCTTTAGAATTAGATTAAGGTTCATATGAATGATTTAGGTTAGATGTTATACTAAAATTTGTTTAAAAGTGGCTTTTAATGCTTCAAAATCATTGCTATGTGCTAAAAATTAACTATAATTCTCTAGAATTAGAATTTGGTTCATATGAATGATTTATGTTAAATGTTGTTCAAAATTTGATTAAATGTAAGTTTATATGTTTGAAAATCAGTATGATGTGTTAAAATTTGTATTCTAATGTTCTAAAATCCGAGTTATGTTCTTATGAATGTTTCCTGTTAGATGATGTTTAAAGTTTGCTTAAATGTGAGATATCATGCTTGAAAAACACTATAATGTGTTAAAATTTGAACTCTCATGCTCTAAAATACTAGTTAGATTCATATGAATGATTTTACTTAGCCGTTGTCTAAAGTATGATTAAATGTGAGATTTCATACTTGAAAATCACTGTGATGTGTTAAAAGTTGCACTATAATACACCAAAATCCAAGTTATATTGATATGAATGATTTATGTTAACTGTTTTTTATAGTTTCATTAAATGTGAGTTTATATGTTTGAAAATCAGAGTGATGTGTTAAAATTTGTACTCTAATGCTCTAAAATACAAGTTATGTTGATATGAATGATTTAGGTTAGTTGTTGTCTAAAGTATGATTAAATGGGAGTTTTCATGTTTGAAAATCAATGCGATGTGTTAAAATTTATATTCTAATGTTC
This sequence comes from Glebionis coronaria, assembly GCA_025667525.1. NCBI lineage: Eukaryota > Viridiplantae > Streptophyta > Magnoliopsida > Asterales > Asteraceae > Glebionis > Glebionis coronaria. Next base: position 103,693 of record JANFOE010001169.1, on the reverse strand, counting down.
TAAAATCAGAGTAAGGTTCATATGTATGTTTTCTTTTAGCTGTTGTTTAAAGTTTGATTAAATGTGATATATCATGCTTGATTAAAACTATAATGTATTAAAATTTGAACTCTAATGCTCTAAAATGCTAGTTAGATTCATTTGAATGATTTTAGTTAGCCGTTGTCTAAACTATGATTAAATGTGAGATTTCATACTTGAAAATCACTGTGATGTATTAAAATTTGCACTCTAATGCTCTAAAATCCAAGTTATGTTGATATGAATGATTTATATTAACTGTTTTTTATAATTTCATTAAATGAGACTTTATATGTTTGAAAATCAGAATGATGTGTTAGATTTTGTACTCTAATGCTCCAAATTGCAACTTATGTTGATATGAATAATTTAGGTTATCTGTTGTCTAAAGTATGATTAAATGGGAGTTTTCATGCCTGAAAAACAATGCGATGTGTTAAAAATTTGACTCTTATGCTCTAAAATCTGAGTTAAGTATAATTGAATGATTTAGTTTTAATGTTGTTCAAAATTTGATTAAATGTAAGTTTATATGATTGAAAATCAGTATGATGTGTTAAAATTTGTATTCTAATGTTCTAAAATCCGAGTTAGGTTCTTATGAATGTTTCCTGTTAGACGTTGTTTAAAGTTTGCTTATATGTGAGATATCATGCTTGAAAAACACTATAATGTGTTAAAATTTGAACTCTAATGATCTAAAATACGAGTTAGATTCATATGAATGATTTTAGTTAGCCGTTGTCTAAAGTATGATTAAATGTGAGATTTCATACTTAAAAATCACTATGATGTGTTAAAATTTGTATTCTAATGCTATAGAATCCAAGTTAGGTACATATGAATGTTTCCTGTTAGATGTTGTTTATAGTTTGATTAAATGTGATTTATATGTTTGAAAATCAGAGTGATGTGTTAAAATTTGTATTCTAATGCTCTTGATTCTGTGTTAGGTACAAATGAAATATTTATATAGACTGTCTGTAAATGAATATAGTGTGTGATTTTTTCAGGTATATCTCCATCAGTTAAAAAGACCAATGAGAAAAAAAATAAAAATCCAACGGAAAACAGTGATTCGGATTTTGAAGAAAATACTTTCGATAAATATAAGATAGAAAAAAAGGAAGATAAGGGGAAAAGGCTTGCACTAAGAAAAGATTCTGATGTATTTTTTCAGTCAAAAAAGAAGGCAAAAACAAAAGATAATATGATTGTTTGTTATCCACAAGCAATTCAACAAAAGAAGCCAAAAAAGGCTGATCAGGAAACCATAAAATACAGAATGTCACCAAGAAATCTCCAAAAGGTCCTAAACAACTTAAGCCCTCAACAAGACAAGCGTGTTCGAGAAATGGGATTTGGTGATTTTCCTGAAAACTTCAACATATATTATATCCCATCAACCTTAGGTCTGTTTTTAGCTACCAATTTTGATTCAGAAACACGCACTCTAGGAATGGGAGATGGTAGGAAGATAAAGTTTACCAAACAACTTGTGCATGATATGCTTGGGATACCAATGGGTGATATCCCTGTTGAAACTCTAAAAGAAAAAAATCTATTAGAGCCTACGACTCAGAGATGGAGAAGAAAGGTGAAGCATATTGTCGGTAATGATAAAAAAATCGGAGTAACAAAATTGGAATCATTTTTGTCTGAATACGAAAAAGCCAATTGGGTATTCGATGTTGGTTTCCTATCACTGTTCTTCTCAATAATCGGAGAAGGTAACAAAGATGGAACGATAAATGAGAGGCTTATTCCATTTATTGGGAATAACACTGATAGGATTGAAAAAATGGATTGGTGCTCATATGTATTAGAATGTTTGGTGAGGGAATGCACCAGTTTTGATTCAAGTAGCACATTCAGTGGACCATTGGTTTTACTCACAGTAAGTACTAATTTAAACTTAAATGCTGTAAATTTTAGTCTTAACTGCTGTAAAATTTTTACTTAAACTGCTGTAAAAATTTACTTTTTAGTTTATTAAATTTTACATAAATTTTCAACAGCTAACTACTAAAAAATATTTTTTTTTGTGCAGCTTGTGTATTGCAATTCAACTGTGTGTAAAAAGGTAAAGGTCGAAAAAACAGTCCCTGCATTCAAAGCATGGAATCATCAATTGATGAAAGCTAGAGAATCTCTTGAACTTAAGAAAGGAGGTTTTGGACGTTTAGAAATCGTTGATGGTTTAGAATGGATTGAGCCAAAGAAGAAAGATACCAAAAAAAAGAAATTAGTGAATTTATCAGGTATGCATAAAAATATAAAATAAATATATTCTTGAAATTTTGTTATTATATAATAATTTATTTTGTTGATGTTGTAGAAGATGAAGAAGAGTTTTCAGAAGAAGAACTTGAAGAAGCTAAAGATTTTTCATCTAAAACTTTTAAGGTAATAATTTTGAATGAAATATATGTTATGTAAGATGATTTGGTTAAAAAATTAACTAAAATTCAGTAAATTTTCCGGTCTTAAGGCTCACACAATCAAAAAATATTTGATGCATGTGGCTCACTAGGAACAAGCTCGAAAACCTAGTGGGAGCCTTTTGATTCCCCATATTGGGAAGACTCCTTCTTTGTAATGAGGATTGAGAACTCGGTTGTTTGAAAATGATAGTTATGATGTTATTTATTAAAAGTTATGAAAGTGATTTGGCAAAAATACAATTTAATGCATTAAACTTTAAATGATTTTTTATATTATAGGGAATGTGCAATACTGTAAAAGGTAATCTACAGCAAGCAATTAAGCTGATGGAAGATTCTGATAGAAAATTGGATCTTGCTTTTAGATACTATCCCGAGTCCAAAAGGTTAAAAAAACTTGTAAATGATAGAAATAAGGTTTTCATGGTTTATTATAAGCATAAGCAAGGTGATATGGAAGATGAAAATGATGATAGTGAAAAGGGGAATGGAGATGAGGATGATGAAATTGATGGTAGCGAAGACGGGAATGGAGATGAGGATGAAGATATTGATGACGAAACTGACAATGATGATGGATTAGATGATGACGAAGAAGATGACGATGATGATGCATTAGATGATGATAATGATGCAGTAAAGGCAAATGTTGATGATCAACATGATGATGCAAAAAAAGGAAATGTTGAGGATCAACATGATGGTATGTCTATAACATTCAAATTATATTTTTCTATGTTCTACTAAAATTTTTTTTGGTAATAATATAACTACAATGCTATAACATTATTACGTTAATTTGGTAAGGTTTGCAATTTAAAAATTCTAACAATGTAAAAATATGCAGATAATGGCGATGATCAAAAAAAGAATAAAAAAGGTGATGACGATGTAAATGCGGAAAAGAAAGATGAGCATGATTGTAAAAATGCTGGAGAGGGGCCTCAAAATCTGATTGCAGGGCAAAATATGGGCATTGTACCATTTGATTATACTAATTTCACTCAGTCAACTCCTCCAGAAACACAATCTTCAAATGAAACTGATAAAAATGCTCGGATAGCTTTTGTCGTAGAACCTTCAGAAGATAGTGATGAAAGTTTGTTGAGTTATCTAAACACTAGACTTCCCACAATAGAACCTTTATCACAAACGAAGGAAGACGAAAAAGGATATCAAATCAACAAACGAAGAAAGATTGATGTTGTAGATGATTTGGGTATCATGCGTGCTAAAGTTGTTGATTTTGATGTAGGACAACCAGGGTTGGATGCATTTGATTTGGTTGACAATATGACCGATAATGTTTGGACTTTTACCCCAGATGTTTTTCAAAATCTCAACACTCCTTCCTTTCGTCCTAGATCAAGAAATATGAAATTAAGCCTAGTACGAAACAATGAAGGACGTTTTGAGGCAAGAAAAATGGATGAAGGAAATACAAGTGCCATAGAAAAAAGTTTTGAAGCTCATGAAGTTGCTGAATTGCCTCCAAAAACATCTGTTGAAGCTAATGAAGTGGCTGAAGCAACTGAAATTCTTGAAATTGCTGGAATGGCTTCAATACTTGTTAATGCAGTCCAAAACACAGACACTAAGGCGCCAATGATCACAAGTAGTGTTACAGATAAGAATTCAGAAAAAGGCAAAGAGAAAGTGGTTAGTATTGCAGTTCCAGAACCCTCAAATGAAAGTGATTTTAAAAAGCCTATCAGAAGTATGAAAAGAGGCGCTGAAGTATTAGAAGATGCGGTTTATAGAATAGACTCAAGTGAAAAGTTGTCAGCATATCACGAGAGGAAAATTCATCCAGACATACCATTTACTGAAGATGAAATAAAGGTTATAGAATACGTATGGAGTGGCAGTTGTCCTGAAGGGTTAGTTTTTACTGCATTAACCTTTAATAAAGTAACTGAATTGCATATTATAGATATATTTTTTTTTGTTTGTGATTTGGTAAAAAAAAACTGAATTATTTTTATAATGCGCAGGGAATTTATATTCAGTGGATTGGGCGTAATAATTGAATGTATATGGTTCTTGAGTCTTTATCCAAACATCCTAATTTCATCAAATATTCTTGACTTATGGAGTCTTGTTCTGGCGTATGAGGAGACATTCCAATCGAGCGCCTCATTTAACTCAAATTTGTACTGCAGTACAGGAATGCTGGTGAGTTTTTTAGTCTATATATATACTTCAAAAATTGTATTTCTATAGGTTGAAATATTTTATATTTTTTTTGTGGTTATATACAGCCTCCCGTTCTGGTTGAACAGAAAGTGGATGAAGAACACCTGAGAAAAGTTTTTGATGATAACTTTGAATCTGTTTTACAGAATTCAAAGAAAACAAATTTGGATAACATTAGTATGGTAAGTCATAAATAACATCTATTACTAATACTATTTAAAAATTATTTACAGCATTACAGTTAAATTTTTACAGCATTACTATGTTTTAGTTAATAATTTTTTATTGAATTATCTACAGGTTATGATTCCTTGCATTCAGATGATAGGTGTTGTAAACCATTACTACTTATTATGCTTCAATATGATATCTGCTGAAATAGAAATCATGGACAACCTTGATGATGATTCTGTGGATCTTGATGACAGATATGGCCCTTATGCTATGACAATGGTAATTTTTTGATTTATGAATCTCATTTGGCTAAATAGCTATGTATTAATAAATACTAGTTTTTTTATAAATTATTAGTTTTTTATAACCTTCAAAATTTTGTTATAAATTATTTTTTTTAGATATAACAGGTAATTTTTTTTTATTGCATTACATATTATTTTACAGCATTAACAGCAATCTTGTATTTTTTCACAGATCAAATTATTCATTGCTTACCTAGAAAGTGTAAATCATCAAAAACATGCTGCATTCATGAAGGCCGTCCCAAGAGTCTTGAAGATGTCTTGGAGGACAAAAAAAAATGCTGTCGACTATGGTCTATTTGCTATGAGGCATATGGAGATGTACGTCGGTAAAGAAATATGGTTGATGACATTGCCAGATGAAAATAGAAATCAAAAATCAACTATTCACACTCTCAGAGCAAAGTACTTAGCAAAGATTCTGCTGTTGCCTTGTAACCTTTGGAGAAATGAGTTAATCAAAGCGGCGGACCAACATTGGAAGAAGCAACAAAAGAAACAAAAGATTATAAGTGGTTTCAATGTGAAAGTTAATATTGGGCTCATGAGAAAGTTTGAAGCAAGAATAAAGAAGGAAGTCCTTGGATGAAGTTTAATGAAATTATGTATAAACTTTTGAAGAATTTTATTATGTAAAGTTAACCCAAAACATAAAGTTTGTTTCTATTGTAATTTTATTTCAGCTTGGCCTAAGTACATTGTAAATGCCACTCTATTTACCTAATATTTATTTTGGTTATCCTCTCCTGTAATGCAGTAATTAACCTTTATGATTTGGTAAACTTCTAATGAAAATTAGAAGATTTTTAAACATTATACCTTTATATTTAATATTTTTTTAAAGAAATCTGTTATAATGGTATATTGATTTGATAAAATAAGATAAATTTATATATTGATTTGCTAAAGTATGATAAAGTTGTATATTGATTTGGTAAAATATGATAAAGTTGTATATTGATTTGGTAAATATTAGTTATAACCTTTCTAGAATGTCTCATTTATGATGAATAAACGACCACCTACGTATTAATCTGTTAAAATTAAATATTGATTTGGAAAAATCTGTTAAAATTGTATATTGATTTGGTATATATTACAAACTTTAGGGACAAACTAGTAAATAACAATCCGAGAGGGTCTCATTTATGGTGAATAAACAGCCACGTATCTCTTAAATTCATCACTTACTAAAAATATCTCCCAATATTTCTCTCTCCCCAAGTTTACACACAGTAGATCAAAACAAGATCAAAACCAGATCGATGCATAAAATTTGAAATGCATCAATCCAAAAAGATGGTGAATAAGAATCTGAAATCCTTTACTCCTCCTCGTAAGCAAATTAATACCTCTATTTATTTATTTTCGATATTATTTATGTTTATAACAATCTGATACCAACTATCATTTCATCTATCTAGAAAATAGGAAAAGTGTTAGGCTGATGATAAAACAAAGAGTAGATTATGGAAACGGTAAAAAAAAGTCGCCGGAAAAATCTATAACTATATCAAGCAGTAAGTGATTTATTCTACATCTTTATTTCAATGCGATGTGTTAAATTTGAGTTTTCATGCTTGAAAATAACTGAAATTTGTTAAAATTTGTACTGTAATGCTCTAAAATCCGAGTTAGGTTGATATTAATGAATTAGGTTACACATTGTAAATATTTTGTATAAATGATTGTTTATATGCTTTAAAATCAGTTTGATGTGATTAAATTTATACTCTACTGCTCTAGAATGTGATTTATGTTCATATGAATGGTTTATGTTAACCATTGTCTAAAGTATGATTAAATGTGAGTTTTCATGCTTGAAAAACACTATAATGTGTTAAAATTTGAACCATAATGCTCTAAAATGCTAGTTAGATTCATATGAATGAATTAGGTTACATATTGTAAATATTTTGTATAAATGATTGTTTATATGCTTGAAAATCAGTTTGATGTGATTAAAATTATACTCTAATGCTCTAGAATGTGATTTAGGTTCATTTGAATAGTTTATGTTAGCCATTGTCTAAAGTATGATTAAATGTTAGTTATCATGCTTGTAAAACACTATAATGTGTTAAAATTTGAAGTCTAATGCTCTAAAATGCTAGTTAGATTCGAATGAATGATTTAAGTTAGCCGTTATCTAAAGTATGATTAAATGTGAGATTTCATACTTGAAAATCACTATGATGTGTTAAAACTTGCACTCTAATGCTGTAAAATCCAAGTTATGTTGATATGAATGATTTAGGTTAGCTGTTGCCTAAATTATGATTAAATGATGCTTGAAAAACACTATAATGTGTTAAAATTTGAACTCTCATGCTCTAAAATACTAGTTAGATTCATATGAATGAATTAGGTTACAAATTGTTCATAAATATTGATAAAATGATTGTTTATATGCTTGAAAATCAGTTTGATGTGATTAAAATTATACTCTAATGCTCTAGAATGTGATTTAGGTTCATGTGAATGGTTTATGTTAGCCATTGTCTAAAGTATGATTAAATGTGAGTTATCATGCTTGAAAAACACTATAATGTGTTAAAATTTGAACTCTAATGCTCTAAAATGCTACTTAGATTCATATGAATGACTTAAGTTAGCCGTTGTATAAAGTATGATTAAATGTGAGATTTCATACTTGAAAATCACTGTGATGTGTTAAAATTTGCAATCTAATGCTCTAAAAGCCAAGTTATGATGATATGAATGATTTAGGTTAGCTGTTGCCTAAATTATGATTAAATGTTAGTTTTCATGCTTGAAAAACACTATAATGTGTTAAATTTGAACTCTAATGCTCTAAAAATGCTAGTTAGATTCATATGAATGACTTAAGTTAGCCGTTGTCTAAAGTATGATTAAATGTGAGATTTCATACTTGAAAATCACTGTGATGTGTTAAAATTTGCAATCTAATGCTCTAAAAGCCAAGTTATGATGATATGAATGATTTAGGTTAGCTGTTGCCTAAATTATGATTAAATGATGCTTGAAAAACACTATAATGTGTTAAAATTTGAACTCTCATGCTCTAAAATACTAGTTAGATTCATATGAATGATTTTACTTAGCCATTCTCTAAAGTATGATTAAATGTGAGATTTCATACTTGAAAATCACTCTGATGTGTTAAAATTTGCACTCTAATTCTCTAAAATCCGAGTTAGGTACATATGAATGAATTAGGTTACAAATTGTTCATAAATATTGGTAAAGTGATTGTATATATGCTTGAAAATCAGTTTGATGTGATTAAAATTATACTCGAATGCTCTAGAATGTGATTTAGGTTCATTTGAATGGTTTATGTTAGCCATTGTCTAAAGTATGATTAAATGTGAGTTATCATGCTTGAAAATCACTGCGATGTGTTAAAATTTGTACTCTAATGTTGTATATGAATGATTTAGGATAGATATTGTTCAAATTTTGTATAAATGATTGTTTATATGCTTAAAAATCAGTGTCATGTGTTAAAATTTGCAATCTAATGCTTTATATTCCGAGTTACGTTTGTATGCATTATTAAGGTTGGCTGTTGTCCAATATTTGATTAAATGTGACTTTTAATGTTTGAAAATCACTGCGATGTATTAATATTTTACTGTATCAATATATGAATTGGACGTGTAATGATTCATTAAATTCTTAAAAGTTGGATAACATTGTTAATTATTTACAGGTAAAAGCAATGAAAGACTCTCAGAACCAGAGGGATTTAATACAAATGAAGTATCTTCCAAACGAAAAAAAATATGTGCTAAAAACAAAGTTACTGGTAAAAGAGCAGCTGCTGATGACATCCCAACTGATGAAGGAAGAAGCCAAAACAAAAAAAAGAAAAAGGTTGCAGCAGTTGATATTCCAGATTCAGCTGAGGTACTTGTCGATGCTGAACAAATTCAATCAGACAATGTTTATACATCAAAGACATATGCTCCAACTGCTGTGGTAGAGAAGGTAGTGGTAGAGAAGGTAGCTGAAAAAGGTAAGATGATGAAAAATCGGAGGATTAATGGGAAGAAAGTGGTAGAGAAGGTAGCTGAAAAAGAAGTTGCTGAAAAAGAAATTGCTAAAAAAGGCAAAGCAGTAAATATTACAGTTTCAACTGAGGTAGTTGACGATGCTGAACAATTTCAATCAGAAAATGTTGAGACATCAAAGACAGATGCTCCAACTGCTGTGATAGGAAAGGAAGTTGTAGAGAAGGTAGCTGAAAAAGGTAAGATGATGAGAATTCGGAGGATTAAATCGAAGAAAGTGGTACAGAATGTGGATGGAAAAGAAGATGCTGAAAAAAAAGTTTCTAAAAAAGGCAAAGCATTATTTCCCCATATCGTCCCAAGAATGTCAGTGCGTCATTTGAATCTTTTGTTAAAAGCATGCACAACAAGACAGCTTAAGGTTATAGAAGAAATGGGTTTGGGACATTTCATCAATAATTTTGAGTATATGTCGGTGCCAACCAAGATGACATTTTGGATTGTACAAAACTATGATCTTGAAACGGACACTATAAAGATGGAGGATGAAAGAAGAATTAAAGTAACCAAGGAATTAATTTATGACATTTTGGGTGTTCCAATGGGTGAAAAGAAAGTTATCTCTCTACCTAGCACAACGTCTGAAGATAAGACAACTACAGATTGGAGAGCAACAACACCCTTTGCAGGAGAGGATGTAGACAGGATAAATATTTCGTTTCTTGAAGATCATGTTGCTAGATTGACCGAAACAGATTGGTCTTTCCAAGTCGGCTTTTTGGTTATTTTCTTCTCTTGTCTAGCTGAAGGGAACAAAGATGGCACTGCAAATCAAAGATTCATACCATCGGTAAAACGAATGGAAGAATTTCAACAATATGATTGGTGCGAGTATATTTTTGACTGTATTCGATCAGAGATCCAGGATTGGGAACCAGGAAAAACGTTTGCTGCTTCCACAATAGTATTGGCGGTATGTTTTTTTACAGCAATAACTAATAATGTATTATTTCTTAAATATGATGCAATAAATTTTGAAATATAATGCTAATATATATTTTTTATTTTTTAGCTTATATACTGCAGTTCAACAGATTCGCCTGATCTAAAAGTGGAAAGAACATCACCTGTATTCAAAGGTTGGAGTACAGACTTGCTAAAAAAAGACAAGCACAAGAAATAAGGAGTGGAGGCTTTGGTAAACTTCCTATATTCAAAGAATTTGAATATATTCAACCACCAAAGATCAAATTGAAGAAAAGGAAAGAACAAAATAATCTACCAGGTAAGTTATAATCTTATATTAAAAAAATATAGATATATGGAATCATATGATGATTTCTAATATTAGGAATGATCATTGTGTTAACAGAGGGTGGAAGTACTAGCCGAGAAGAGAATCTACAACAGTTCAAAGAAAAAACTAGTCAGGTAATCATCAAGTCGCTTTTGTATTATTAAGTTAAAATATAAGTTCCATATCTTGATGCATTAGTTTAGAAATTTTAATGAATCAAAGTTAAATTTTAGTTAACATAGACTATTTTGCAAAAAATAAATCATCATATTTTTACTGAATAAAAGTTAAAAAGTTTAATGCATCAAACTCATTTTTTATCTATATAAATATTTTTTTTTAAAAAAAAAGAAAAAGTTTAATGCATCAAAGTTATCTTTAGCTAACAATTTATCTTTTTTTTTGAAAAACAAACAGGATATAAAGGATTTCTAAAATGATAACCTCATAAAACTTATAGAAATGTTTGTAATCCTAAAAATAACATATCTTACTGCAATAAAGATAAAAATTTCAACATATCATAGCTTATATATATATATATATTTTATTTAATTATATATTATATTATATTTCTCAAAATTATACAAACATATATAATTTAAAATATGTTAAAAAGTTTAATGCATCAAAGTTATGTTTTACTAAATTTGTTTTTTTCAAAACACACAGGATATGAAGGTTTTCTTGAATCATAAGCTCATAAAGCTTATTCAAATGTTTGAAGATCATGACGCGAAGCTAAAAATAGCATTGAATGAATACCCAGTTGACGATGACTTCAAGGAGATTGTTCAAAAAAGAAATACATTCCTAAAGAGAATGTATAACGATGATGATCCTTTGAATCATCAAGATAAGACTGATGCAGATAGAGATAATGTATTGGATGAAGTTGGTTTGAATGAATCTGTAGAAGAAGGTATGAATGAAGGTGACGACGCCGATGAGACAAATATTAATGCGCCTGTTGGGAATGTGGAAGTTGGAATGAATGAAGGTATAGACGCCAATGAATCTGGTAATGCTGAGCCTGTAACAACGGATGAAGGGAATTCTACGCCACACTCAACACCAGAATATGAAAGGCGGACAAGGTCAACAATCAAAGATAAAGCAGCAACAACATCACCTGCTAAAGGGGGAAAAAATAAACCACCTATTGCCCCTAAAAAAACAGCAAAAGGAAAAGCAGGAGAAGCATCGCCCACTAAAGCAGGAAAAACCTCTAAAAGTAAATGAACAATGACACTTCTCTGGTTTCTACTAATATTTTATCTTATATCGTATGTTTCGGATATTGAATGTCTGTAATATAACTAGAACACCTTTAAAACTTGAATGTCTGTAGTATATTCTAATCTAATTACATATTTAAGTAATATGTAATAACTACATTTTATGCAACAATTTCATCGCATCATAATGTTTATAAACTAAATAGAATTATATTCTATGATATACTACTTAACTAAAGAGTGCAAACTAGATTATAAAGAATATATTAAATCAGCTATTTTCTTTTTTTAATTTGATTTTCTGTAATAACAGATTGTTTAAATGCTGAAATATGTTCTGAAGTGTGCGATAAAGATGTCAACGAGAGATCTATTGTCATTTATGACGATTCATTTCTTGAAAATCAATCGCAAACGCTATTGTTTGAAAGTGAAGAAGAAGAGATGGAAGTTGATAGTGAAGAAGCAGAGATGGAACTTGACACTGAAGGTGGAATGCAAGATGTTGAATTACCAGATGAAAACCTGGGAGCATATGAAAGTAAATGAAAAACAAACAGTGTCTTATATTGATTATTAATTTCACTGCATCATAGTGATTTAAAACTAGTAATGCACTGTTTAACTATAATGCATGACTAGATAAAAAAACACTATGATGCAGTAAGAAGTAACTATGCTGTAGTAAAACAAGTTATTCTATTTTTTTCCAAAAAAACTGTTGTTTAATTTCTTCTTTTAATAACAGGTTCTAAAAATCTCAAAGAAGCTGGCTTTCCTACAATTGGAATGGAAAATATCAAGAGTTTAATGACCGATTTTCCTTCAATTGAAGAAGTGAACAAAGAGTATTTTGACTACTCTGTTTCGAAACTACCTTTCTTAGCTGAATCAGAAGAGAGTGTGTCAAAAAGTTTCTTAATTGCCGAGCCACCAAAATGTCTCCAGATTCAGAAAAAGGGAATTATAAAAAGTTTACATAGTATGAAATTGCGGTTACCGAAAAACAACGCAAGAGAGGTTAAAGGTAAAACACCATTGTTTGTTGCTGAACAACATGAAGAATATAAAGAGATTCCGATATCTGGTCAACTACGAACTGAAGGAAACAAAACAACTTTTGATGATATAAGGGATAAATTAATGAAAAAGAATGTCGGAAAGTTGCAACGCATGAATGAAAAATCAAATGATGAAGATAAAGGCAACAAAGAAGGAGATCTGTTAATTGCTGAAAGAAATAAGATAGAAAAAGATAAGCCTGAGCCTGTAACAAGAAAAATGATTATGCATGCATCACCAATTAGCTGTATTGCTCCACCAGTTGATATGGAAAACGATAAACGTCAAGTAAAGCTGCCTCCTTCTTTAGTGTCTCCATATTATCAACGGAAAATCATATTGGGCCAACCACTATCAGAAGATGGAAAGAAGATTGCTGAATACATATGGGGTAATAAGACACCTGAATGGTAAGTTCTTAATAATTACATAACATATTTTTTTTCACAGCATCAATATTATATATTTACTGCATCAATTATATTTAAATTATATCACATAGTAGTTATTTTTGAAGCATAAAAAGTCACTTTTAAAACAAACTTTGATCAACAGCTAACCTATAGAATTATATGAACTTAAGTCTTATTTTAGAAACTTTTTGAAGCATCAATATTATATATTTACTGCATCAATTATATTTAAATTATATCACATAGTAGTTATTAAGAAACTTTTTGAAGCATCAATATTATATATTTACTTCATCAATTATATTTAAATTATATCACATAGTAGTTATTTTTGAAGCATAAAAAGTCACTTTTAAAACAAACTTTGATCAACAGCTAACCTGTAGAATTATATGAACTTAAGTCTTATTTTAGAAACTTTTTGAAGCATCAATATTATATATTTACTGCATCAATTATATTTAAATTATATCACATAGTAGTTATTAAGAAACTTTTTGAAGCATCAATATAATATATTTACTGCATCAATTATATTTAAATTATATCACATAGTAGTTATTTTTGAAGCATAAAAAGTCACTTTTAAAACAAACTTTGATCAACAGCTAACCTATAGAATTATATGAACTTAAGTCTTATTTTAGAACATTATAATGCATTTTTAACACATAGCCTTATATGAACTTAAAATATGAAACTTAAATCTAATTCTAGAGCATTATAGTGCATTCTTAACACATAGCATTATATGAACTTAATTCTAATTCTAGAGAATTATAGTTTATATTTAACACATAGCATTAATTAAAACTTAAGACCAGTTAGTTATTTATTTAATCTTAAATATGAACTTAAGTGTAAATCTAGAGCATTATATTGCATTTTTAACACATAGCATTGTTTATCAAACATAAAAAATCAAATTTAAAACAAAATTTGAACAATATCTAAACATTGACCAATAACTAAAATAAATCATTCATATGAGCATTAATAAAAAAAGTAAACATACAAACCATCTAGATTCGCTGATTAATTTGTCTGATTCTAGATGATTCCGTAGGTTTGATTCAGTAGGTTTGGTATCACAGCATTATATATATTACCTTGTCTGAAATATTGTACAGTGAGAATATTTTCAAGATGAATAAAAGAGTTGGAGTTGAAGGTGTTTTTTTCTTGAGCCTGTACCCTGAAATAGAAATTGCTTCACTCATATTAGACTTATGGTCTATTGTTCAAAATCACGAGGAACAACACAGAGACAAGCTATCAGACGATGGAAATGTATATTGTCATACAGGAATGCTTGTAAGTAATTCAATTATATAATTTTTTTTTATATGTAACGTTTTACATTATGATATACATAACGTTTTGCATTTACTAAAAACAGTCTAATTACACTGTTGATTCGGGGAAGACTATTGAAGAAAGAATGCAAGTTTTTGATCAAAATATTCGTTTGGTTTTAACTGAAGCAAAACGGAAGAATTTTAACGATGTTCATTTGGTAAGTAGATTAATTATGAGAATAAAATGATATAATTGTGATGTTCTATAGAATGAAGTTGATTAATGATAACAAAAATATCTACAGGTATTCTTTCCTGCAATAAAGATATCGAAAGATTCATCAAACCATTTCTATGTAATCTGTTTCAATATGAAGACCGCTGAAATAGACATAATTGATAACATAGATTATGGCATCGATGATATAGAAACAATATATGGTTCTTTCCCATATGCTCTGGTAAGTCTACTTTTATCTAATACTTAAAGCATTATGGTGCTATTTTTAAACATCAAACTTATATGTTTCCTATACCTTGTGAATAATATTGATAATTTTACTACATCATTTTTTTTAAAATAGTGCATTACAAAGCTGTATCTCATACATTTTATTTTAAATTTTCACAGATTGATTCTTTTATAAATTACTTGGAGACACAACATCATCCAAAATGCGCTGACTTTCTAGTTTCTGAGCCTAGCATTATTGATTTTGATTGGAAAACAAAATCCAATAATGTCGATTGTGGTGTATTCGTTATGAGGCATTTAGAAACATATCTAGGTAAAGGAAACTTTTTACAACCTTTGAAGAAAGAAGGAACAATTCAGAAAGCACAATTGAAGATGCTTCGTGCCAAGTACTTGGCCAAAATCCTTCTGATGGACATTAATGTCAAAAAAGCAAGTTTGTTGAAAGAAGCACAAGCATACTTCAGAAAGAAGCCAAAAATTTCAAAGATTATAAAGGAGCATGATGTCAGATATGATAAAGCCTTGTGGAAGAAATTCAGTACTACCGTCGAGAAACTTGATAAATAGAGATCTCAGTTTTAAATCTTTTGAATTGAATTTCTAATTGTTTTTTCTTCCAATAACTTGTAAACATGAAGGTTTTTCTTTACCAATTACCATATCATAATGAATATTTTTACTGCATTACTGTGTATATTTTACTGCATTACTTTGCATATTTTAGTTATATAAAAAAGTTATGGAATATGTATTGAGTGGCAGTTGTCATGAGGGATTAGTTTTAATGTATTAAAATTTTAAATTTTATTACAGTTTTTCTATATCATTTGATAAAATTCTACTAAAATGCAGTAAAGTTAAATTTAACTGTATCATAAGATATCATAATGTATATTTTTAATGCATTACTGAGCATATTTTACTACATCATAGTTTAGCTGCAGTAAAGTTAAAAACAAAAGTTATAGCATATGGATGGAGTGGAAGTTGTCATGAGTAGTTATTTTTACTGCATTAATATTTGAAATTTTATAGCATTACTTGATAAATTACAAAAAATACAACATTTTATTAAAAATTTATCTATATGATTTGGTAAAACTCTACTGAAATGCGGTACACGTTAACTGCATCACAATGCAGTAAAAGATATAACTGTATCATACGATATCATATTGTATATTTTTACTGCATCATAGTTATCTATAATAAATTAGTTTTAATGCATTAAATTATACTGAAATGTAGTATAATAGATAAATTATATGTAAAATAACTACATCACAATGTAAATCATCAAGTATTAAAAGTCATTGCATTAAAATGTAAAAGTAACTGCATTACAATACACTTTTGAAAAAAACCAAAACCTTTGCATTTATTTCTAGACTTCCTGTATCTCATTCTCATTTTTTTTACAATTTATTTTGAAGAATTTGATCCAAAATAGAGTACTTATTTTGGAGTATTTGATCTCAACCCAGATCTTCTAGGTAAAACAGCTTGATTCTTGGGAGAAATGTGTTGATTCGGAGTAGCTTGAAGATTGGCTCTCTCAGACAAACCTGTGCAAGTTCTTTTATTGTGTCCTGCTTTTTCACCACATACACCACAAGTCCTCCTCTTACTAAGTTCTTCAGCTGTGACTTCAGTTACAGGCTTCAACCTAGAAAAGCATCCTGGACCTCTCGCTCTCCTAAGATTTGGATTTAGAACTTTATCATTCTCATTTTCAGGCTCATTGACACCCAGCAATGCACAAATCGCAGCTTTGTTATTCATTTTTGGGACCACTGGTACATCAATTTCTGCTTGCTTGAGCAACTCTTTCATCTTATCTTTGAAAATATGCAAATTATCAACCTTGTGCACCAACCGATCAATAGTAGATTCAAAAATATGATACAATTCTGTGACTTCAGTCTGCACTGCATTTGATACACCACTGACCATGCGACGAGCAGAACTTGAAGGCTTTACATTCTTTAACCACCGTTTATGTAAGTACTTTCGTGGAAACTCCTTTACATCATTCATTCTGAGAACATAGAATGCATGACGACAAAGAAGACCGTACGACTCGTAACGGTTACAGCTACACTCAAGCTTTATCTCAGACTTACAAAACTCAACCTATAATAATAAAAAAAAAAAGTATTAGTAGTCATATATACTGTTTTGCAATCATATATAAACTGAAATGCAGTAAAATAATACATTTGCAGAAAACAAATAAACTGAAATGCAGTAAAATAATACATTTGCAGAAAACAAATACACTGAAATGCAGTAAAATGATACATTTGCAGAAAACAAATACACTGAAATGCAGTAAAGATGAACATACCTGATAAATAGGAAACTCATCTGAACCCTTAAAGATATGATACTGGCTATCACGAACAGAATATCTTTCAGTGTTGCCATTTTCCACAACAGACATAGCAATACAATACTTGTATGAATTAAACATTTCATCTTGCACATCGAAGAAAATGGTTCTAGTAAATAACTTGCAAGCTTCTTTCTCCATTTGAAGGTCTGTTTTGAAAGCTGGCGTTTTATATCTTGAATCATGATCATTTTTCCTTTCAATATACCTTTGATACTCGATAGCAGTGTCATAATGGCTTAAGAATTCAATAAGAGTAAGACGTGGGTTGGTCCATTTTCCAAAGAAATGATTTTCACTTTCCGATCTTGAAGTTGTACGCATTAGACCAGCCATAGGAACATGCCTCAAATACGCAGGTATCCAACTTTGCCTCAGATCAAACATGTCAGCCAACCACTTGTTCTCGCCAAGATCAAATTCATTTATCATACAATTCCATTCTCTTTCAAAAACCTCAGGCGTAATTTGGTCTGTCCACACAATGTCAGAAATACGTCTCTTAAAATCTGTTCTATTACATAGTTCAGCACCCACCTATAATAAAAAACAAAATAATTATAAGTAAACATGAAATGCATTATAGTGCATATTTACTGCATTATGGTGCATTATAGTGCATATTTTACAACATTTACTGCATATTTACTGCATTATGGTGCATTATGGTGCATTATGGTGCATTATGGTGCATTATGGTGCATTAGCTGAAATATGCAGTAAATATGCAGTAAATATGCAGTAATTATGCACTATAATGCACCATAATGCACCATAATGCATATTTACTGCAGTATAATGCACCATAATGCACCATAATGCAGTAAATATGCAGTAAATGTTGTAAAATATGCATTATGGTGCATTATGGTGCATTATGGTGCATTATGGTGCATATTTACTGCATATTTACTGCATTATGGTGCATTATGGTGCATTATGGTGTATTAGCTGAAATTTTTTTTAAGATAAAATACCTTCGTGCCCAATTTCATCATAATGTGCCACATACAAAAGCGGTGAACTGTATTGCAAAAAACTTCAGCTATTGCAATCTTCATTGACGGATCTTGGTCTGTGATGACAACTTCTGGAGCTTTACCAAACGCTTCTATAAATTCTTTAAGCAACCATATGTAAGCTAACGCACTCTCATCGGCAAGCAAAGCAGCAGCAAATGTAATACAGCGGTTATGATGGTTGATACCAGTAAAGGGAACAAAAACCATTTGATACCTACAGTTAAATAACATAATAACAAATTAAAAAACATAATAAACTAAAAAACATAATTTTTGGAGATAAAAAAGAAAAAAATTTATACTTGTTAGATCGAAAAGTCGCATCAAAAGAAACTATGTCACCGAACGTAGCAAA
>JANFOE010001169.1:0-80000 GCA_025667525.1 Glebionis coronaria | reverse complement strand
CAATTATAGGGACTAAAAGTGTAAAACAGTAAACAATAAGGATCAAAAATACAAATTCTATAACAAACTAACCAAAAATGTAACAAACTAACAAAATACTAACTGAAATCTAACAACTTTCAAAGTCCAGGGACTAAAACAATGCAAACCCTAAATTCTTGGAAGATTAGCCAAGTATTAAACGCTGATAGAACTACAAGGACCAAATTGCAAATAAGAACACTATTTAAGCAAAAACGGGACAAAAGAAAGAATAAGCTCGTTCTAGCTTATTACTCAACCAAATCAGATGAAACAACTTGCAAAACGTTTCAAATTCAAATTAAGCTACGTGTGTTAAAGGAATTTTGCTAAAAATCCAAAATAAGCAAATGAGTGCTTATTAATAAGCTCAAAATAAGCTACAGCTAAATCTGATCAACCACAACTTGATTTTTTCAATGCAACTGATTAAGCTATCCAATTAATGAACGGGAAATCAAACTAGAACCTTTTTCATCCAGAAATAAGCTCTAAAACTGAATTAAGCCAAAAAGAGCTTATGTTGACCAAGCGTTGACCAACTTATTTTTCAAAAAGCTGATTTTCTCAAAAATCATGTAACTCAAGGACTTAAGAAGATTTGTGAAGAAAAATAGCCATGTTAATGAAAAGAATAAGGAGATTCAAAATTTCAGATTTCATTTACAGTAACTTGCTCTAAGTTTGCTTAACAGATTTTTGCTTATTGCTAACTGATT
This sequence comes from Glebionis coronaria, assembly GCA_025667525.1. Lineage (NCBI taxonomy): Eukaryota > Viridiplantae > Streptophyta > Magnoliopsida > Asterales > Asteraceae > Glebionis > Glebionis coronaria. The sequence continues at coordinate 79,260 of JANFOE010001169.1, read as the reverse complement.
ATTGAAAACTGTATTAAATGCTTATGGAAACTGAATCTATATGATATAAGCTACAATTGGAAACAAATTTGGTGGAATTTCATTAAGTTTTGAATGAGAACTGATCAAATCAAGATGACAAGTTCTATATGACCAAAATGACTGAAATCAACCCAAACATTTTTGAAGCCATTTGCTTGTTTGACCTTGAACTTGACTTGTAAAAGGCTTAAAACAACTTGTTATCACTTAAGGACTGTAAATGAGCTCTAAAATTCCAATTCTCAATGCTTGAAAACTATTTGTGAGCTAATCCCAAACACTCCTTTACTGATTTAAACAAATTTTTACAAAGACTTAATAAGCTCTTATCAACTCTGAATCAAAAGTTATAGCAAAACAGATTTGGTGATCACAATGAAAGACTTTAAAACTGAAAACAAACAATTACCAAGGCTAGAACTCCAATTAAGCTAATAGGCTAAAAAGTACTCAATAAATGCAGTAGACTACAAACTAATCAAATCAGAACACAAGTAGCAGTAATCAAACTACAAACACACAAAATTCAATCAAACAGCAACTTCTAACAATTATATCATGCAACCATCAGATTAAACTAGGAAAGTAAGCATGGCATTTGACTGTTGAGTGGAACAAAAATCAAGAAGCTTAAAACCTATTGTAGATATCCTTTGAGAAGAAGAGGAGCGCTGAGCTCTCTTGCCCTAGTGATAACCACCACCTATCACTAGAAATCAACAAGAATCAATCAACAAATCAACTAGAATCCATCAATCTGCTTGAAAACTCCATTAGAACTATGCAATGACTGAATTGTGATCAACAAGCTAGCAAACTTCACCAATGTCAGTTATGATCAATGGTTGATCATAACAAACACTCAACAGCAACAATAATATCCAAATGCAGCAAGAATTGAACTGGAATGATAAGAACAGTTTTGGCGGGAAAGAGTAAATTTGAATTTTATTAATGGAAAACGGTTACAAATCTGTTACAAGGGTAGTAACTAACTAACTAACTCAAGAGTTTGTCAGACTCTTGAGTAGCTAGGAGAAAATTGAGGGAAAAAGGAAAGGAAATGAAGAACTAGGTGTTTTTACAAATTTAAGCTACAAATGGAAATGAAGTACAATCCAACTATTTATAGACATGAAGTAAGAGTTTGTTGGGGTTGGTGACGTGTCAGAACCAATCCCAGCTTGCCACGTGGAGAATTCTGCATTTTGTACTTTGAAGGTATGAACAAGGATTTGGGGTTTCTTGATTGGATGGATGAAATGTTAATTGAGTTGCACCATTAAGTTCGTCTCTTCAAATTGATCAACTTTGGTGTTTAAACCTTTCCATGAAATGGCTTCTATCTCAAACGCGATTCTGGAAAATTTTCCTTTGAAGAAGATGACACGTGTTGAATTCTAAGTGGTTTAAAATCAGTCACACGGATCAAACTGTTTGGATTTGGTAATAAATGTGAGGCGGCGGTAGTGGACATTAATTGTGATGAAATGGCAATCCGTGTGCTTCCTTTACTTCCTTCTCATTGGTTGAACTAGTTATCACATGGATCAAGCTCAAATAACTTTCCAATCTTGGCAGAATAAGCCCCTTAACTTGACAGAATGTAAATTTGAGCTTGTAGCTTCATTCCTTTGACATATTTGGTCCTTCAACTTCCATAACTTGTACAAAATGGTCCTTTGACTGAGTTGACTTGAGAGTTGACCAAGTTTGACTTGAATCTTGACTTTACAATACTTGCACTTCTAGTCCTTCAACTTTCATAACTTGTCAAGATAGGTCCTTATACTTCAAAGTCTTGTCACTTTTGATCCTCTTTTGTCTTTTTCATCCATTTGAGCTTGATTTTTCCTTGTTTGCTTGAAAATGTATCTTTTTACCTACACAAGTGCACACAAACACAAACATACCACATAACACTGTTTTTGCCAAATAAATTGGTATTTTGCTTCATGTTTTAGGGTTATTTGTTGATAAAAGGATATGAGTTTAAGCTCATATCAAATTCCCCTACACTTGAACATTGTCATGTCCTCATGCAATATTATATTTTAAGGCTCAAAATTTTACATTTCCCTCATAATTAATCCACCTTGGCCATATGAGATGCATCTACACTACTCTAAACTATATGATGCATGATTTTGACTTTTAATAATGCAATGAACACAATACAATTCTTACTATATCTTTTTGATTTTTCTTGAAATGGTTTTGATGGAAATAACTCATAAAGAATTCAATGACTTAGATTAGGGCTTGGGTACCATGGACATTTATCACCCTCAAGTTTCACTTTCCCCATACCAAGCTTAAAAATGGGATCATTGCATTCACAAGTAAAAAGTGCATCAACTTATTCATGACAATTAAATGTGGAACCGGTTATTATTTGAGCAATTTGCTTGTGAGCAAATTTGTCATTATTCAAGCGTGAAGTATAAGAAATGTAAAATCCGAAAATAAGGAAGCACGGTTTTAATCCTAAGTAATCTTCTCATCCATTACTTGAAAAACCGCTCACAATTAATATAAGTCCGTATTAAGAGTAATAAGTCATTCGCCTTATGTGTAAAATCCTCATGTCATGCTTTCATAAGTAACTACACACTCGCTAAGGAAAGGAAAATAAACTCACGTAATAATTTACATCCGCATCTTTTTGAGATTTTGGATCTTCAACCCCGCAACCCGTCAAGGTAATATTGGATTGGAGCAATCTATTGAATCCCCGCAACCCGTCAAGGTAATATTGGAACTCAATAGTCACTATAATTAACACCACACTGCCCCTCTTGGGAGTCTTGCATTATTTTTTTTTTCTTTCTTTTTCTTTTCTTTTTTTTTTCTAGCCACTCATTTTTTTCATAAGCCGCTCTTATTTTTCTTTATTCCTCACAAAGAAATTTGAAAAGAAGAAAAGGAAAAGCACCCGCTAAATATGGAGCATGACATAAGTCTAGTACACATAAAACGTGCTAACTTAGAATCTTAAGACGTACTCATATCAACCATAAATGATTAGCCAAAAATGCATAAGAGATTACAAACCAATTAAAACCGTACTTGATTATTTATTAACAATTATATACATGCGAAGAAAGTAGAGATAAAGAAGAGAAGGGTTTAGCCACAAGTAATTGCCATGAAGTCTATCTAGCCCTTTTACACTTGCTTCAACTCTATCATTTCCCATTCTCCACAAATTTAAAATCTCAAATAATGAAATTGGTGGATGCTTAGCCTAATAGACCAATGAAGGACTACATGGTTAAGGATACTAGCTAGAGAATGCTAAGATAAGCAAACTCGGGTTGAGTCAAAATATCCATGGCGGGCCTAATATGTCAAAGAAGTCTAAACTTGTTAAAACCATGTTTTATTATAATTTTTTTTTCTTTTTATATTTTTGATGAAAGATAAAAGAAGAAATATATACAATGCAAATGTATTATGCAAATGAAAAAATGATTGATGCAAAAATTATGAATGCATATTTTTGTTGGCCAAAGTAGATCAAAAATTTGAAAAATGTTGAAAATTCAATTTTTCCATGTTATCATGCAAGACAATGACAAGTTCTAGGTAAGGTCACTTCGATAGAAGACCCCCCTACACTTAAGCTAAACATTGTCCTCAATGTTTAAGAGCATGGAAGTGTAAAAACTTCCCCTACACTTATGACAATGAATAGACTTTGCTTAACCCAAGTTAAGGAAAGGACAACTATTAGTGAAATCATGTTTAAGCACAAAGTGTCAATGAAAATTCACTAAAGTAACGAAGTGAACCGGATACAAGGGCCTCCTCCATAAGCTCCAAAGCATGAGATGAGTGAGCAACCCTACAAACAAGCATGAAGACAAAAGAAGGTCTCCCCTACACTTATCTCCAAGTCTATGCCTTTATTTCTAACCTACAACACTCTAAACCTAGTTATACGATGCTTGAGTTAATGAGTCTCTAGCTCGACTCGTCCCTCAATGAATTAATTCATGGGGAAAATGGGGACCTCTTGGACCATTTCAACGGAAATGTCCTCCCCAAAGTAATGTTTAACACGGTGACCATTCACTTTAAAATTTGGACCATCGGGTTGGGACAACTCAAGAGTTCCATATGGAAACACTTGAGCAATAGTGAATGGACCGGACCATCTCGACTTAAGCTTGCCCGCAAAAAGCTTCAATCTTGAGTTAAAGAGGAGAACCGGCTCTCCTACTTTGAACTCACGATTCTTGATCTTAGCATCATGCAATTTCTTAGTCTTTTCCTTGTAAAGCAAAGAATTCTCATAGGCATTGGCTCTCAACTCATCCATCTCATTGATTTGATCTTTCCTATGTGAACCGGCTTGGTTTAAATCAAAGTTAGCCCACATGAGAGCCCAAGATGCCTTATGTTCTAACTCAAATGGGAGGTGGCACGCTTTTCCATAGACAAGCCTATAAGGAGTACAACCAATTGGTGTTTTAAAAGCCGTCCTAAACGCCCACAAAGCATCATCAAGCTTATCCGACCAAGAAGCTCGATGTTCTCCCACCGTTCTCTCTAAAATTCTCTTTAAACCACGATTTGTAACCTCGGTTTGACCATTTGTTTGAGGGTGATACGCGGTAGAAAGTCTATGATTCACTCCATATTTCTTCATAACTCTTGTGAATTGATCATTACAAAAGTGCGTACCACGATCACTTATGATGGCCCGAGGTACACCAAATCTAGCAAACAATTGTTTCAAGAACTTTACAACCACTCTAGCATCATTAGTAGGTAAGGCTTTAGCCTCCACCCACTTGGACACATAATCCACAGCCACAAGTATATACTTGTTTCCCTTAGAAGATGGAAAAGGTCCCATGAAATCTATTCCCCATACATCAAATATCTCACACTCTTGGATAAAATTTTGTGGCATCTCATCACGTTGTGTAATTTTTCCTTGTCTTTGACAAACATCACAAAATTTCACCATCTCTTGGGCATCCTTGTAAATGGAAGGCCAATAGTAACCCGAATCAAAGACTTTCTTAGCGGTGTAGTTAGGCCCAAAATGTCCACCCGTAGGTCCTTTATGACATGCCTCTAAGATTTTAAATGCCCCGGGCCCATCTACACACCGTCTAATGATTTGATCCGCACATTGCCTAAAAAGATATGGATCATCCCAAAAGTAATACTTAACTTCCTTAAGAAACTTTTTCTTTTGTTGATAAGTAAGACCCTCAATAAGCACATTGCCCACAAGATAGTTTGCGATATCCGCAAACCAAGGTGTGGCATCCTCTTGGGAAGAGATAGACATGAGCTCCTCTAGTGGAAAGGATTCATTGATTTCTTGATGTGGGAAATCTCCTTGAAAAGGATGCTCAAGTCTACTCAAATGATCCGCCGCTAAATTCTCGGCCCCTTTCTTATCACGAATCTCTATCTTAAACTCTTGAAGCAACAAAACCCATCTCAAAAGCCTAGGCTTAGCATCTTGTTTTTTCATAAGATACTTGAGAGCGGAATGATCCGTATACACTATGGTTTTAGAAAGCACAAGATATGGTCTAAACTTCTCAAAAGCATATACTATAGCAAGCAACTCTTTTTCCGTGGTAGTGTAATGAAGTTGTGCACCGGTCATAGTTTTACTCGCATAGTGTATAGGTTGAAAATGCTTATTAACTCTTTGTCCTAAGACGGCCCCCACCGCAGAATCACTAGCGTCACACATAAGCTCAAAAGGTAATTCCCAATTTGGAGAAACCAAAACGGGAGCCTTAGTTAATTTTTCCTTAAGGGTCTCAAAAGAGTCTAAACAAGCTTGGTCAAAAATGAAAGGAGCCTCTTTCTCCAAGAGATGAGTCATCGGTCTAGCTATCTTAGAAAAATCTTGTATAAAGCGCCTATAAAATCCCGCATGACCTAAGAAACTCCTCACACCTTTAACCGAAGTGGGTGGGGGAAGCTTAGCAATCACATCAATTTTAGCTCGATCAACTTCTAATCCCTTATTGGATATCTTGTGTCCTAAAACAATCCCCTCTTTCACCATAAAGTGACATTTCTCCCAATTAAGCACCAAACGTGTTTCCTCACAACGCTTAAGCATTCTCTCAAGATTGGTGAGACATGAGCTAAAGGAGTTTCCAAATACGGAAAAATCATCCATAAAAACCTCCATGGTTTGCTCTATTACTTGGCCTAATGACTTTGGAATCTAGTAATTCCTGTACCATTGCTTCAACAGCATCCTTTTGGCCTGGTGGATGTTTATAGGGTCTGATATTGACAGGTGTGGCCCCTTCCTTGAGTGGAATTCGGTGATCATGCTGTCTTTGTGGAGGTAGAGCATTAGGTAGAGCAAACACATCATCAAATTCTGTCAACAAGTCCTCCAAATCTTGTTTCTCTGTTAACCCAAACACTGGCTTATGTGCAACATCCAATGCCATGACAGAGGCTGCAGGCACACACATCGTCATAGAGGCAAGATTAGCACTCTTTTGCTTCACATGTTTGGTCAGTTGTTTTCCAGAGTACCACTGCAAGGCAGACTTAGTGGTACCTCTCAAAGCCACTTGCCTTCCTTCATATTGAAACTGCATCTTCAATGAAGTGAAGTTCCATACAATATCTCCCAATGTGGCCAACCATTGGACACCTAGGACCATATCACATCCTCCTAGGGCCAATAACATTACATCAGTAGCAAATTTCTCCCCATTAAGCATCCAACTGAATTGCCTACACATGCTGCTACTAGAGATTTTGTTACCATCAGCTACACTGACTTGCAATGGGTTGATTGACCATATTTTGCACCCCAACTTCTTAGCCATAGAAATATCTAAGAAATTGTGTGTACTGCCTGAATCAACAAGGATATGTAACTTTTGCTTTCCATAGTGGCCAATTACTCTCATAGTCTTATAGCCTGTAATGCCAGTTAATGCATTAAGAGAAATTTGAGGAATCGCTTCATTTGACAATTCTGGCATTACAAATTCCTCCTCAGCTCCTTCTATAGAGGACAATTGCATTTGTGGATCTGGATCAATAATCAACTCCAATGCAAAAGCTTGGCCACTGCACTTGTGCCCAGGTACAAACTTTTGATCACAATGAAAACACAGTCCCTTGGCTCTTTTGTCATCAAACTCCTTCTGTGACAAATACTTTCTTGTAGGGTTAAGTTTGGGAGCAGGCAATGCCAAAGGAGTATTTTGAGTCTTTGGTGCCACATACCCTCCTCGATTGGCATAGCTACCATACATGGTACTTGGCTTGGGAAGGATAGGACTTTGCCTAGCCTTATGTGCAGCTATTGTAGCTTCTTGTAGTTTGCACAAACTGGCAGTATCAGACAAGGACTTAGGCTTGAACATTCTTACTGGCAAGGAAATGGATTGTGGCATTCCTCCCAAAAACAAACTGATAGCATGTGCCTCAGGCATATCAATCTTATTGAGCAGCAATTCAAACTTTTCATGATACTTCTGAACAGTAGTATCATATTTCAGATTTCTAAGCTCAGATAATGGATCTTCAAACTCAGTATCAAACCTAGCTAACAAGGCCTTTTGATAATCTTCCCATGTAATCAAAGCACCATGAAGCTTTTCATACTGTTGGTGCCATACCAATGCACTATCAAAAAGGTGAATAGATGCTAATTTGACCTTATCAGCATCATCTACATGTTCCACACTAAAGAACTGTTGGCATTTATACAACCAATTCTTAACATCCACACCAGTAAACTTAGGGAATTCTAGCTTAGTGATTCTACCAAATTGTAATCTATTGGTTCCATGACTAGCACCTTCCCCAGTTTTAAGCCTTGCCACATCAGCTTTCAAATAATCATGTTGTACTAACAAATCTTGGAAAGTAGACTGGAAATTAGCTTGTATACCTGCCATGGCTGTTTCAATCAGTTGTTGGATGAATTGTTTAGTTTGATCATCTATTCCTCCATTTGCACCATTAGCCGTACCAGAAGAAGGATTAGAAGTACCAGTAGCAGGAGTAGGATTAGTTAAGGCACTTCTAGTATTCACCATTGCGAACTGAAACTTGTTATAACCGCATGTAACAACTTCCTAACAACTTGTAACAACCTTCTAACAACCTGTAACAACTTTCCAGAATTAATAACTCGCCGGAATTCTAACAAACTCCACCGGAATCGTAACAACTCGCCGGAATCTGAACAAACTCGTCGGAAAATGAACAAACTCGCCGGAATCAATGGCGAAACAGAGCGTCTTTGCCAGGAAAGAGCTCTGATACCAAATGTAACATACCGAATATCACAAACAACTAATCAAACAGTAATCACACAACCTGGAATCAAAGATCATGAAATTTCGTTTTTAGTGTAGTTGTCTTCTCAGCTCGATTCGAATTGATATAACGTTTTCTAGCAAAGACTTAATTGTTTTTGGTTAATCAAAAGATTATTTGGTATTTAAGCTACTTGACAAACAAAACACTTAAAAAAGGTAAAAATAGCTATATACGTAACCGTACTACGCTAAAACACATTGCACATAAAAAAAAATTTGATTGCACAAAGTCTAAAATGTAAAATGTAAATTTATACTACAAATGAAAAAAAAACGTAAATAACAAAATATAAACTAAGAATTTTTTATTAAAACTAATATACTCTAATAAAATCTAAACTCTTACTAGTCAAATACAAATTAACCAAATCTAAAACTTATCCTACAAATTGAATCTGGCAGATAACTGTGTGCTAAGGCCCAATAAAAACCATCTAATCATTATGGCCCAATATAGCTATCCCAATTAGAAACAACATCCTAACGTCCTTAAAGAAAACTAACAAGCTTACTGACTATTTTGTAAATTTGATTTAATAAAACGTAATCTAGTAGAATTAAAATAACAAGTTCAACAGTTACCAATTAAAACTAAATCAAATGACTATATCTTGCAAATCTCAGTGTTCAAAGTTTCTAAAAACAAAAATCTTTACTTGAAGCCTACTGCAGTGTGAGAAGATGGCCATATAACAAGATTACATCAACTGCAAAGAACCCACACTTTTTATAGCAGATTCCCTATTTGACTAACTGAATTCTTATCTTCCTAAGTCTAATGTGAAACACAGTTTCATTTATCCTAAACTAATTACAATTCATTCTTCTAATTCCAAACACTCTTCTACTAACAGAAGCAAGAAATCAAATGAAATCTGAATGACTGAATAGAAATCAAACAAACACTCTTAACACACGATTAATACAGATCATTCAAAACAAGTAACCAACAAAATTATACTACAATTCTACATCTAGCATTAACTAAGAATTTACAGAAAATGAAATGCGTTTAACCATAACATCCAGGCCAAGTCCTTTGATGTGAAGCGGAGCGCTGAGCTCGCTTTTAAACCAAACACCCCTAATCTTCGTCTACTAATCTGCCTGCATAATGAAAAGAGTTGAGCTGCTGAACTGAATTCACCAATCTGCTACCTTCTAAAACTGAAAGAAAACCTGCAAAATCAAACCGAAACGAACGAAGAAAAACAAAATAGGACTCTCGAATCTAATCCTACTATTATGGATCTATATCAAATCAATTGAAAACTTTACACTTAAAACTGATTTAAAGTTCTCTCATGAAAACTTGATGAAAACGAACTCACGTAACCGAAATTGTATATTACTGAAATTGTAAATTCGTAACGAACTTACTAACTCAATTTAACTCTTTAACCGATTTCAGAATGAAAGCTTGAAGTCGAAAGGAGAAATTCATCAATTTCAGAAAATTGAAATTTCTATATCTAAATTCACAGATTAAACTGAAGAGTAAATGACTTAACTAACTTTACCAAAACTCAACTACTCAACTAATTTCATATCAAAAACTCTATAATAAGCTCAAAATCTTGAAAGTAATATGAAATAGAAAGAAAGAAAAACTCTGAAATTCATTAAAGGTGAAAACTGAAACGATTCGGTTACAACTTAAACTGATTAACAGATTCATAAGAAAACTTAAACTGAAACAATATACTAATTATTCACAAGAGATTTCCTGTAACAGCTATAGTAGAAAAGTTAAGAGAAAAAGAATGATCCTTTTAGAGTGAACAGTAACAGTGGAAGAAGAATTAAGAGAAGATCAAGAAGACTTTAAGAAAAAGCTTGCATTCATTAATGGCAGAAAAACTGATTCAGTTACAACAAGATCAACTAATCGAACTAAATCTAACTGAAATTTATAAAGGCTTTGAAAGAAAACTAAACTACTCCTAACTACTATGTGTAAAACTACACCTAAGCTAACCGCTTGCAAATGAAGGCCTCGTCTTCTTTATATAGCCGTCGAGAAGAGGTGATGTGACGTGTATCCTCCAATCATTGAATGACACGTGGAAAATACGAGGATAACTCTTCGTTCTTCATCTTCAACTTTGGGGGTTTCTTCGTTCTTCATTATTGATTTAATTAAATGGTATCTCCTTGTAGAGGAGATCAAAAGGAGTATTTTTCTAGTTGAAGTCTTCGCTTGATTCTTTCTTGATCGTCATTGATTTGTATGTGCAGGTTTGATGGAGGTTGAAGAGATGAAGTCGGCTGTATCTTTCTCTCTCTTCACAATGGAGACGAAGATAACGTGTGTTTGTTTGTGTCTTTGACCGGTTTGGTCAACTTACCAAGTTAAATAAAACTTTCCATTTAATTTTGCCTTTTGGTCCCTTATCTCTTCATTTCTTTTCAAATGGTTATAAAACCCTTTTTAGTAAATTCCTTTTCATCCTTTAAATTATAGAAAGTTGCAAGCTTAGCCCTCCATCTTTGGAAATTTGGCAAATAAGGTCCTTGGAGCATCTTTCGTCTTTTTCTTCGTCTTTTGATCAAATAAGTCCTTGAAAACTCGTGTTTGTCTCAAATGTACCTATATTACCTGAAAATACAAAAAACACAAAATACACACGTAATTCTGATATTTTACGGTTTAATATAAGGTATTTGACAGTGTTTTGAGTGGTTTATGGATCATTATTGATGAGTGTTTTCACACTTATCAACTCCCCTCCACTTGACCATTGCCATGTCCTCATGCAATGCAGCATTTTAAAGCACCAAGTTACACTTTTCTCATAATTAACCAACCTTGGCCATTTTATGATTTAATAACTATACTATGCTATATGATGAATGGTTTTGAATATTTACAATGCAATGCAAAAGAATCAATTCTATTTATATCTTTTTAGATTTTTCATAAATGGTTTTGATGGAAATAACTCATAAAGAAATCAATTACTTAGATTAGGGCTTTGGTACCATGGACATTTATCACCCTCAAGTTTCACTTTCCCCATACCAAGCTTAAAAATAGGATCATTGCATTCACAAGTAAAAAGTGCATCAACTTATTCATGACAATTAAATGTGGAACCGGTTATTATTTGAGCAAATTGCTTGTGAGCAAATTTGTCATTTATTTAAGCGTGAAGTATAAGAAATGTAAAATCCAAAAATAAGGAAGCACGGTTTTAATCCTAAGTAATCCTCTCATCCATTACTTGAAAAACCGCTCACAATTAATACAAGTCCGTATTAAGAATAATAAGTCATTCGCCTTATGTGTAAAATCCTCATGTCATGCTTTCATAAGTAGCTACACACTCGCTAGGAAAGAAAATAAAACTCACGCAATAATTTACATCCGCATCTTTTTGAGATTTTGGATCTTCAACCCCGCAACCCGTCAAGGTAATATTGGATTGGAGCAATCTATTGAATCCCCGCAACCCGTCAAGGTAATATTGGAACTCAATAGTCACTATAATTAACACCACACTGTCCCTCTTGGGAGTCTTGTATTATTTTTTTCTTTTTCTTTTTTTTTTCTAGCCACTCATTTTTTTGTAAGCCGCTCTTATTTTTCTTTATTCCTCACAAAGAAAGTAGAAAAGAATAAAAGGAAAAACACCCGCTAAATATGGAGCATGACATAAGTCTAATACACATAAAACGTGCTAACTTAGAATCTTAAGACGTACTCATATCAACCATAAATGATTAGCCAAAAATGCATAAGAGATTACAAACCAATTAAAACCGTACTTGATTATTTATTAACAATTATATACATGCGAAGAAAATAGAGGCAAAGAAAAGAAGGGTTTAGCCACAAGTAATTGCCATGAAGTCTATTTAGCCCTTTTACACTTGCTTCAACTCTATCATTTCCCATTCTCCACAAATTTAAAATCTTAAATAATGAGATTGGTGGATGCTTAGCCTAATAGACCAATGAAGGACTACATGGTTAAGGATACTAGCTAGAGAATGCTAAGATAAGCAAACTCGGGTTAAGTCAAAATATCCATGGCGGGCCTAATATGTCAAAGAAGTCTAAATTTGTTAAAACCATGTTTTATTATATTTTTTTTTCTCTTTATTTATTTTGATGAAAAATAAAAGAATATATACAATGCAAGTGTGCTATGCAAAATGAAAAAATGATTGATGCAAAAATTATGAATGCATATTTTTGGTGGCCAAAGTAGATCAAAAATTTGAAAAATGTTTGAAAAATTAATTTTCCAATTATCATGAAGTTAAGGCAATGGTCTAGGTAAGGTCACTTCGATAGAAGTCTCCCCTACACTTAAGATAAACATTGTCCTCAATGTTTAAGAGTATTGGAGTGAACTCCCCTACACTTATGACATTGATAACTTTGCTTAACCCAAGTTAAGGAAAAGACAACTAAAGGGTATTCATTTTTTACACAAGTGTTTTATATCACGATAGAAAAACTAATCGAAGTGAACCAGATACACGGGCCTCCTCCATAAGCTCCAAGCATGAAATGAGAGAGAGCAACCCTTGAAACAAACACGAAAAGACGAAGAAAGTCACCCCTCCACTTCAACTCTACTATAACATCTTTTTAATTAAACCTAACCTATTGAAAATCTACTCTACGTTTTCTAACCTAGTTATTCAACGCTTGAGTTTTTTTTTAACCCTAAGTCGCTAGCTCGACTCGGCCCCGAATTAGGTTGTCCTTGGGGAAACCATCATGGAGAGTAAAAGATTTACCCTCTTAGGAAAAACTCTCCATGATAAGGTAAAACAAGTTCTTAAGTACACAAAACCCCATAAGTATCCACCAGGATCAAATACATAATTTCCATCTCTACACTCGAACAACTCCAAAGTAGGTAGCATAACCAAAGTAAGCTCATACAAGAAGCACGGATCAATCGAAATCACACTCTTAAGTGGAGTAGATGAAAACCAATTTTTCCCAAACATATGTATCCCAGGATCAAAAACCTTTCCCTTCATGGGAAAATAAGAAGATGAACTCGTATCAACCATATAAGATTCCCCCTTAGTGATCAAAGCATCATAAGACAATGAAGATGTAGGTATCAAAACATTCATAACAAGTATATCCATATTAGGCTCATCATCATCAAAAGGTGGGTAATCTTCCATAGAAGGCATAGAATAAGGAGGATCAAGATTAATAGTGTCTTGTGAAGGAGGTGTAATCTCTATGTTCCCAAAAAGAAAGTTCTCACTAAGACGTATATCTTCTTCCCAATTAGAATCACTATCATCAACCTCAATATCAATATCAACAAGATAAGCCTCTATGGTGGCATCAATATCCATATGAGAATCCATATCAAAGGTTGTAGGTTCTAAAGGTGCCATAGGTGAAAAAGGATCAATCTCTAAGAGTATAGGATCTTCATCAATAACCAACTTCAAGGGTGGGAGGGTGGGAATAGAAGGCTCAAAAGAAGGTGTATTGAGAAAATCACTCAAAGGGATGATATCATCATGAAAGTCAATAGGTGCAACCTCAAAAACCGGTGAAGAAATATCAATAAAAGGTTCTTCTTCTATGGACTCATCATTATGGTTTTCATTCAAAGCTTCAATCGAAGAGATAAGATTATAGACGTTTGATAAAACCTCACGAATATGAACATCTTCCACTTCTTCTATACGATCAACATCATCATCCAAATTAGGAAGGTCATCTTGACATGAAAAGTCATCGGATGATAGATCATAAGATGCCTCACTAGAATCACAATCATCATCCTCTATATCTTGCATAAACTCTTCCTCAATCTCATTATCCCTTTCTTTGAACAATTCATCAAGATCAAAATCACCAAAATCACTAGTAGTAGCATGAAGGTCAACATGTGATGAAATCTCAATGTGATCATGAGAAGAAGAGGTATCAAGACAAAGCTCATCACATGGTTCAATGGAAATACCCTTAAACTCTCTTTGGATTGGGATAAGGTTCTCAACACTAGAAACGGTTAATTCTTCTAAATCGGTGTTTGTATTAGTGCTAAGAGGCTCGTCCCCCATGGTTAAAGAGTCGGTGGGTGCCACGTGAGGTAAAGGTGATGAAGGTGTGTCATCATTAAGTGTCATACAAATCGAAGGTTCGTCATCATAATAATCATAAAATAATGGATAAGGCCTACGAGTAGCAAAATATGCGTCTTCTATGCCTTCATCTTCTACTTTTTCGTCTTTTGCTAAGAGCAAAGTAAGTAACTCTTGCTGAAGTTGACGATATTTAATATGCAACTCGTCACAAATATCCTCTTTATTAGATAGTTTCATCTTCGCGTTATTAGAAAGAGATACCATCTCTCCTGTTATCCGTAGATTCTCCTTTTCTATTTCCTCAAAGCTCATGGTTTTTATGCGTTCACGTTCCTTTCTATCAATCTTAACGAGTAAATCATCTAAATCTTTCTTGAGGGACTGAGAGGAATCGTTCACCGATTCACTATACATATCACCAAATTTCTTATTATTAAACCGCTTGTTCCTTACATCATCCTCAAGAGACTTAATTTCCTCCCTTAACCACCGAGTTTCTTCTTTCATTTCCTCGAGGCTCATCTCTCTCATACGTTTAAAAGCCTTTAATCTATATCCATTGTCTCTTCCTCGTTGCTCGAGTATAAAAGAAAGCTCATTGAGATCACTAAGAGCATAAGAAGGCGGATCCCTTGGTCGACAATCATAACCATAATGGGGTTCTTTTCCACAAAACTCACATGAATAAGTCGAAGAATAGGGTGGAGGTGGATTTCCATAATTAGGTGAATTATAGGTTTGAAAAGAGTCTTGATTATGAAAGTTATCATGATTGTAACCTTGAAAATTTCCTTCATTTTGAAAACCCTCATAATGTGAAAATCCTTGATTTTGAAAAGTATCTTGATTATAGCATGGGAAATTTTCATCATTTTGAAAGCCTTCATTATTTGAAAATCCTTGATTATGAAAGGTTTCTTGATTATAGCCTTGAAAATTATCATTATTCTGAAAACCTTCATAATTGGAAAATCCTTGGTTTTGGTATGGCACATTAAAGGTTTGATCATGAAATGATGGTGGAGGTTGTGATGAAAAACCGGAATATCCCATATAGTCATTACAAGTGTAGTCCATTTGAGTGTTAGGTTGAAAATTAGGGTTCTCGGTTCCATTGTAAGCATATCCCTCCCCATAATAACCATTGTTTTGATCACATAAATAAGTATCGTGTGGACCACCACAAGTCGAACAAGGCGAATAATTAGCGTTGGCGGATCGTTGTTGCAAAATCTCCAACATGGAACGAGTATCCATGTGTAACAAGGTGACCGAATGTATATACAAGTAAAATGACGTTTAAAAGCTTCCTCGGGGAAGGAAGTAATACACCAAAGGTGTTATGTTTACACGTGTGCGAGTACACGTGTAAGTAAACACGAGGAATGAGGGAGTAGCCCTCGGTCGACTTTTGAGAGAGAAAAGTTAATCTCCCTTGAGGTTCGATATGAAATATCCACAAGAAAGTATATATATAATTACTACTTGGGTGCAAGACCCCCAATAAAGCCTTCCTTCTCAAAATACGCACTAGTGAACGGGGGGTTAGGTGGCGCGAAGCACTTAAGTACCTATTAACCCTTAGACGGCATTTTATAGCACGTCGCCTATCTATTCACTTTAGTAGTTTGTATTCTTCGAATTATTGCCAATTGGAAGTATTTATCTATTCTTGCTTAATTAAATTGGATCGATACGCGTGTCAAGGACCGGAACGCCCCTCAACACGGTGTAATGCCTCGGCAATACTTATGGAAATAGGTAACTTGGTTGTTCTTATACGTATACTTATTTACATATAATAATATATCAAAAATATTTTTGTATTTATTTGTTTTTTTAAGAAAAATACTATATCTACGTAAAAAGCGATGAAATCAATATAATATATATTTTTTTGTTGTAATCTTTTAGGAAAAAGATTACTTTTTGGATTTTTTATTTTTTTGGTTCATTCTTTAGGAAAAGAATTGATTTTGTGATTTTTTATTTTTTTGTATTTTTATCTTTTTGATTTTTTTATCTTTTTGATTTATAATACGTAAAAATAACGTTCACAAAGTGAACGGATCCCAAAATCCAATCGTCTCACTCGAAATCGTTAATCTTCACGAAAAGAACCGGCAGCGGCGCCATTTGAAATTTCGTTTTTAGTGTAGTTGTCTTCTCAGCTCGATTCGAATTGATATAACGTTTTCTAGCAAAGACTTAATTGTTTTTGGTTAATCAAAAGATTATTTGGTATTTAAGCTACTTGACAAACAAAACACTTAAAAAAGGTAAAAATAGCTATATACGTAACCGTACTACGCTAAAACACATTGCACGTAAAAAAAAATTTGATTGCACAAAGTCTAAAATGTAAAATGTAAATTTATACTACAAATGAAAAAAAAAACGTAAATAACAAAATATAAACTAAGAATTTTTTATTAAAACTAATATACTCTAATAAAATCTAAACTCTTACTAGTCAAATACAAATTAACCAAATCTAAAACTTATCCTACAAATTGAATCTGGCAGATAACTGTGTGCTAAGGCCCAATAAAAACCATCTAATCATTATGGCCCAATATAGCTATCCCAATTAGAAACAACATCCTAACGTCCTTAAAGAAAACTAACAAGCTTACTGACTATTTTGTAAATTTGATTTAATAAAACGTAATCTAGTAGAATTAAAATAACAAGTTCAACAGTTACCAATTAAAACTAAATCAAATGACTATATCTTGCAAATCTCAGTGTTCAAAGTTTCTAAAAACAAAAATCTTTACTTGAAGCCTACTGCAGTGTGAGAAGATGGCCATATAACAAGATTACATCAACTGCAAAGAACCCACACTTTTTATAGCAGATTCCCTATTTGACTAACTGAATTCTTATCTTCCTAAGTCTAATGTGAAACACAGTTTCATTTATCCTAAACTAATTACAATTCATTCTTCTAATTCCAAACACTCTTCTACTAACAGAAGCAAGAAATCAAATGAAATCTGAATGACTGAATAGAAATCAAACAAACACTCTTAACACACGATTAATACAGATCATTCAAAACAAGTAACCAACAAAATTATACTACAATTCTACATCTAGCATTAACTAAGAATTTACAGAAAATGAAATGCGTTTAACCATAACATCCAGGCCAAGTCCTTTGACGTGAAGCGGAGCGCTGAGCTCGCTTTTAAACCAAACACCCCTAATCTTCGTCTACTAATCTGCCTGCATAATGAAAAGAGTTGAGCTGCTGAACTGAATTCACCAATCTGCTACCTTCAAAAACTGAAAGAAAACCTGCAAAATCAAACCGAAACGAACGAAGAAAAACAAAATAGGACTCTCGAATCTAATCCTACTATTATGGATCTATATCAAATCAATTGAAAACTTTACACTTAAAACTGATTTAAAGTTCTCTCATGAAAACTTGATGAAAACGAACTCACGTAACCGAAATTGTATATTACTGAAATTGTAAATTCGTAACGAACTTACTAACTCAATTTAACTCTTTAACCGATTTCAGAATGAAAGCTTGAAGTCGAAAGGAGAAATTCATCAATTTCAGAAAATTGAAATTTCTATATCTAAATTCACAGATTAAACTGAAGAGTAAATGACTTAACTAACTTTACCAAAACTCAACTACTCAACTAATTTCATATCAAAAACTCTATAATAAGCTCAAAATCTTGAAAGTAATATGAAATAGAAAGAAAGAAAAACTCTGAAATTCATTAAAGGTGAAAACTGAAACGATTCGGTTACAACTTAAACTGATTAACAGATTCATAAGAAAACTTAAACTGAAACAATATACTAATTATTCACAAGAGATTTCCTGTAACAGCTATAGTAGAAAAGTTAAGAGAAAAAGAATGATCCTTTTAGAGTGAACAGTAACAGTGGAAGAAGAATTAAGAGAAGATCAAGAAGACTTTAAGAAAAAGCTCGCATTCATTAATGGCAGAAAAACTGATTCAGTTACAACAAGATCAACTAATCGAACTAAATCTAACTGAAATTTATAAAGGCTTTGAAAGAAAACTAAACTACTCCTAACTACTATGTGTAAAACTACACCTAAGCTAACCGCTTGCAAATGAAGGCCTCGTCTTCTTTATATAGCCGTCGAGAAGAGGTGATGTGACGTGTATCCTCCAATCATTGAATGACACGTGGAAAATACGAGGATAACTCTTCGTTCTTCATCTTCAACTTTGGGGGTTTCTTCGTTCTTCATTATTGATTTAATTAAATGGTATCTCCTTGTAGAGGAGATCAAAAGGAGTATTTTTCTAGTTGAAGTCTTCGCTTGATTCTTTCTTGATCGTCATTGATTTGTATGTGCAGGTTTGATGGAGGTTGAAGAGATGAAGTCGGCTGTATCTTTCTCTCTCTTCACAATGGAGACGAAGATAACGTGTGTTTGTTTGTGTCTTTGACCGGTTTGGTCAACTTACCAAGTTAAATAAAACTTTCCATTTAATTTTGCCTTTTGGTCCCTTATCTCTTCATTTCTTTTCAAATGGTTATAAAACCCTTTTTAGTAAATTCCTTTTCATCCTTTAAATTATAGAAAGTTGCAAGCTTAGCCCTCCATCTTTGGAAATTTGGCAAATAAGGTCCTTGGAGCATCTTTCGTCTTTTTCTTCGTCTTTTGATCAAATAAGTCCTTGAAAACTCGTGTTTGTCTCAAATGTACCTATATTACCTGAAAATACAAAAAACACAAAATACACACGTAATTCTGATATTTTACGGTTTAATATAAGGTATTTGACAGTGTTTTGAGTGGTTTATGGATCATTATTGATGAGTGTTTTCACACTTATCAACTCCCCTCCACTTGACCATTGCCATGTCCTCATGCAATGCAGCATTTTAAAGCACCAAGTTACACTTTTCTCATAATTAACCAACCTTGGCCATTTTATGATTTAATAACTATACTATGCTATATGATGAATGGTTTTGAATATTTACAATGCAATGCAAAAGAATCAATTCTATTTATATCTTTTTAGATTTTTCATAAATGGTTTTGATGGAAATAACTCATAAAGAAATCAATTACTTAGATTAGGGCTTTGGTACCATGGACATTTATCACCCTCAAGTTTCACTTTCCCCATACCAAGCTTAAAAATAGGATCATTGCATTCACAAGTAAAAAGTGCATCAACTTATTCATGACAATTAAATGTGGAACCGGTTATTATTTGAGCAAATTGCTTGTGAGCAAATTTGTCATTTATTTAAGCGTGAAGTATAAGAAATGTAAAATCCAAAAATAAAGAAGCACGGTTTTAATCCTAAGTAATCCTCTCATCCATTACTTGAAAAACCGCTCACAATTAATACAAGTCCGTATTAAGAATAATAAGTCATTCGCCTTATGTGTAAAATCCTCATGTCATGCTTTCATAAGTAGCTACACACTCGCTAGGAAAGAAAATAAAACTCACGCAATAATTTACATCCGCATCTTTTTGAGATTTTGGATCTTCAACCCCGCAACCCGTCAAGGTAATATTGGATTGGAGCAATCTATTGAATCCCCGCAACCCGTCAAGGTAATATTGAAACTCAATAGTCACTATAATTAACACCACACTGCCCCTCTTGGGAGTCTTGTATTATTTTTTTCTTTTTCTTTTTTTTTTCTAGCCACTCATTTTTTTGTAAGCCGCTCTTATTTTTCTTTATTCCTCACAAAGAAAGTAGAAAAGAATAAAAGGAAAAACACCCGCTAAATATGGAGCATGACATAAGTCTAATACACATAAAACGTGCTAACTTAGAATCTTAAGACGTACTCATATCAACCATTTGAAATTGAGTATAATGCAGTTCGTTTTCTCTCGATTCTTAACCAATAGAAAGTCCAACCAATATCGGGTTTTTAATTGTTCTTGGTTGTTAAGCTTGCTTGGTAATCTATTGCTAATTCAACAAAAGCTTGCAAAACGGAAGAATATTACCTACGTATATGTAAAACAAATTGCAAATACCACGTTTTTATTCAAGTAAAAATTTAAAATACAAAATTTAAAACTAAAGGGACTGAAATTGTAAATTCTTTGAAAAGTAAATGCTTGAAATGTAAACTCTAACAATTATAGGGACTAAAAGTGTAAAACAGTAAACAATAAGGATCAAAAATACAAATTCTATAACAAACTAACCAAAAATGTAACAAACTAACAAAATACTAACTGAAATCTAACAACTTTCAAAGTCCAGGGACTAAAACAATGCAAACCCTAAATTCTTGGAAGATTAGCCAAGTATTAAACGCTGATAGAACTACAAGGACCAAATTGCAAATAAGAACACTATTTAAGCAAAAACGGGACAAAAGAAAGAATAAGCTCGTTCTGGCTTATTACTCAACCAAATCAGATGAAACAACTTGCAAAACGTTTCAAATTCAAATTAAGCTACGTGTGTTAAAGGAATTTTGCTAAAAATCCAAAATAAGCAAATGAGTGCTTATTAATAAGCTCAAAATAAGCTACAGCTAAATCTGATCAACCACAACTTGATTTTTTCAATGCAACTGATTAAGCTATCCAATTTAATGAACGGGAAATCAAACTAGAACCTTTTTCATCCAGAAATAAGCTCTAAAACTGAATTAAGCCAAAAAGAGCTTATGTTGACCAAGCGTTGACCAGCTTATTTTTCAAAAAGCTGATTTTCTCAAAAATCATGTAACTCAAGGACTTAAGAAGATTTGTGAAGAAAAATAGCCATGTTAATGAAAAGAATAAGGAGATTCAAAATTTCAGATTTCATTTACAGTAACTTGCTCTAAGTTTGCTTAACAGATTTTTGCTTATTGCTAACTGATTATTGAAAACTGTATTAAATGCTTATGGAAACTGAATCTATATGATATAAGCTACAATTGGAAACAAATTTGGTGGAATTTCATTAAGTTTTGAATGAGAACTGATCAAATCAAGATGACAAGTTCTATATGACCAAAATGACTGAAATCAACCCAAACATTTTTGAAGCCATTTGCTTGTTTGACCTTGAACTTGACTTGTAAAAGGCTTAAAACAACTTGTTATCACTTAAGGACTGTAAATGAGCTCTAAAATTCCAATTCTCAATGCTTGAAAACTATTTGTGAGCTAATCCCAAACACTCCTTTACTGATTTAAACAAATTTTTACAAAGACTTAATAAGCTCTTATCAACTCTGAATCAAAAGTTATAGCAAAACAGATTTGGTGATCACAATGAAAGACTTTAAAACTGAAAACAAACAATTACCAAGGCTAGAACTCCAATTAAGCTAATAGGCTAAAAAGTACTCAATAAATGCAGTAGACTACAAACTAATCAAATCAGAACACAAGTAGCAGTAATCAAACTACAAACACACAAAATTCAATCAAACAGCAACTTCTAACAATTATATCATGCAACCATCAGATTAAACTAGGAAAGTAAGCATGGCATTTGACTGTTGAGTGGAACAAAAATCAAGAAGCTTAAAACCTATTGTAGATATCCTTTGAGAAGAAGAGGAGCGCTGAGCTCTCTTGCCCTAGTGATAACCACCACCTATCACTAGAAATCAACAAGAATCAATCAACAAATCAACTAGAATCCATCAATCTGCTTGAAAACTCCATTAGAACTATGCAATGACTGAATTGTGATCAACAAGCTAGCAAACTTCACCAATGTCAGTTATGATCAATGGTTGATCATAACAAACACTCAACAGCAACAATAATATCCAAATGCAGCAAGAATTGAACTGGAATGATAAGAACAGTTTTGGCGGGAAAGAGTAAATTTGAATTTTATTAATGGAAAACGGTTACAAATCTGTTACAAGGGTAGTAACTAACTAACTAACTCAAGAGTTTGTCAGACTCTTGAGTAGCTAGGAGAAAATTGAGGGAAAAAGGAAAGGAAATGAAGAACTAGGTGTTTTTACAAATTTAAGCTACAAATGGAAATGAAGTACAATCCAACTATTTATAGGCATGAAGTAAGAGTTTGTTGGGGTTGGTGACGTGTCAGAACCAATCCCAGCTTGCCACGTGGAGAATTCTGCATTTTGAACTTTGAAGGTATGAACAAGGATTTGGGGTTTCTTGATTGGATGGATGAAATGTTAATTGAGTTGCACCATTAAGTTCGTCTCTTCAAATTGATCAACTTTGGTGTTTAAACCTTTCCATGAAATGGCTTCTATCTCAAACGCGATTCTGGAAAATTTTCCTTTGAAGAAGATGACACGTGTTGAATTCTAAGTGGTTTAAAATCAGTCACACGGATCAAACTGTTTGGATTTGGTAATAAATGTGAGGCGGCGGTAGTGGACATTAATTGTGATGAAATGGCAATCCGTGTGCTTCCTTTACTTCCTTCTCATTGGTTGAACTAGTTATCACATGGATCAAACTCAAATAACTTTCCAATCTTGGCAGAATAAGCCCCTTAACTTGACAGAATGTAAATTTGAGCTTGTAGCTTCATTCCTTTGACATATTTGGTCCTTCAACTTCCATAACTTGTACAAAATGGTCCTTTGACTGAGTTGACTTGAGAGTTGACCAAGTTTGACTTGAATCTTGACTTTACAATACTTGCACTTCTAGTCCTTCAACTTTCATAACTTGTCAAGATAGGTCCTTATACTTCAAAGTCTTGTCACTTTTGATCCTCTTTTGTCTTTTTCATCCATTTGAGCTTGATTTTTCCTTGTTTGCTTGAAAATGTATCTTTTTACCTACACAAGTGCACACAAACACAAACATACCACATAACACTGTTTTTGCCAAATAAATTGGTATTTTGCTTTATGTTTTAGGGTTATTTGTTGATAAAAGGATATGAGTTTAAGCTCATATCAAATACTAATCAGATGTATTGATATGGTTGTACGTAGCAGGTAACCTCATTAGTTGGTGAACTTAATTATGGATTCTGAAAAAGCAAAGATTATGGACCCAAAGGTATGGATTCCAAGATGTAACCTGAAAACAAGTTTGTCTTTTATAGTTTTAGCACATACTCCACCAATTTTAAAGTTTAAAAAGGATCACGCAATTGGAGTTTTGATGGAGATGACTTTCGGCAACATGGGGTAATGTCATTAAAATTCTTGCGTACAAGTACCATTAGGACCTGCTATCTGTCTAGCCTATTTGCCATCTGTAATGGGGATATATTACCATGCTTGTGAAATTGGCCTTCTAATATATTTTCTCTACAGATTCATAGGATTGCAATAATATTCACTAATTACATACTTGATTTATACGCGTAGATTTCTAAAGGCTCACAAATAACACAATATCCTGCTCAGGTACATCATGAGTCTCTTATGTTATTTTTGACTTTATATCTTAATCTATAAATTTCTTTCAGATTGTGCTTTGCTTCCTGGTATAAATATAATGGCTGCATATGCTAACTATTTACGGGGCTTGATAGTGCTTTTTAGTTTTCTAACGAATCCTTATTCTGGACTTATTTTTTCTCTTGGGTCAATGCAGGCATTGCAAAGGATGTTGGCTTTAATCTTGAATAAGTGTTTTAGTAGTTATAGTTAGTATTTTAGTATTTGAATTAGTATGTTATCTGACCAAGTATAAGGCTGTTGAGGGTCATGTGCCACATTTTTAGGAGAGTCATGGGTAGCATTTGATACCACGTCTTATGTACTTTAGTTGTGAGCATATAGCCTATAAATAGGTAGCAGGTACATAATATAAAGTATTCAGTTTCCCTTTTATAAACAAAGCAAGTACTGAAACCCATTTTCTGTTTTGATTGGTGTGTTACCGAGTTGCGTTTCTCGGGGCAAAGGGGCTGAATCCCACATTTGGTATCAGAGCTTGGTTCGTTGGGCTCATACCTGGTGGTTGGCAAGCAAGAAGAGGACATATTGCATATTATGGGATAAGGCATCGAAAGGTGAAAGAAGACAGCAAGTTTCTTATCACAGCTGATCGCAAGAACACAGCAAGGAATGTTTGAAAGCAAGAAATATAGCAAGGATTGATTTCTCAAAGAAGGAAGCAAGCAAGAAGCAAGTATCATCAGCAAGAGAAAAAAGGGCAGCATGTTTTTCGCAAGTTAGCAGGTTGTCGCGTAGCCTGTAGCAAGTAGCAGGCAACAAAACCGTAGCAAGTAGCAAGCAAGAAGGTTGCCACATTGTCTGTAGCAAGTAGCAGGCGAGGCAATCGAAGCAAGTTGAATGTTTCATGTTTGTAGCAAGTAGCAAACAAGAAAGTCGACAAGCAAGGGTCGACAAGCAAGGTTTCACCAGCAAGGATCGACAAGCAAGGGTCGATAAGCAAGAGTCGACAAGCAAGGGTCGGCAAGCAAGAGTCGTCAAGCAAGAGACGACAAGCATGGGTCAACAAGCAAGTGACAACAAGTAACACAGCAAGTAAGATAGCAAGGAAGACGAGCAGAAAGCAAGAGAAAGAAAGAATGATCGTGATGATCGTGGAAGGAAAGTGAATTCCGACGACTGTGGATGAGAAAGAGATCATGTTCGCGATTATGAACGCAAGGGCCGAGACCATGAACGGATTCAAGATTAAGGGGGTGATTGTTGGCTTTAATCTTGAATAAGTGTTTTAGTAGTTATAGTTAGTATTTTAGTATTTGAATTAGTATGTTATCTGACCAAGTATAAGGCTGTTGAGGGTCATGTGCCACATTTTTAGGAGAGTCATGGGTAGCATTTGATACCACGTCTTATGTACTTTAGTTGTGAGCATATAGCCTATAAATAGGTAGCAGGTACATAATATAAAGTATTCAGTTTCCCTTTTATAAACAAAGCAAGTACTGAAACCCATTTTCTGTTTTGATTGGTGTGTTACCGAGTTGCGTTTCTCGGGGCAAAGGGGCTGAATCCCACAAAGGACAATAGAATTTGAGGAAGAGTTAGCAGAAATTTTTGATTGTACTGGTAGTAGCAGAAACATGTTACGAAATTTTGGATTCTTAGTGCACTACTTATTCACCTTATTAATTTATGTTTAACTTTTTTTAATACAAGTTTGTAGCAGTAGTTAGACCATTCTCAAAACCATCAAGAGAAAAATGAAAAAAGGTCACATACGCTTCAACTATAAGGTAAGTCGTTAACTTATATTGCTCAGTTATATGCGTGTCTTCCAAAGATTAATGGTGTTCTTTTTTATTTATGTAGTTCTTCCCGACTTTGCTCATATATTGCTTTATTGGTAGTGTATTTCACCCAAATACCAAAGAAAATGACGTCTCTTGGTAGCTAAGAACCGCTATCGTCTGGTTTTCTGAGAGGTAGGATTTATGTAGTTTGAAAAGAAAATTTGAGCATTTTTATCATGTTATGTTATGAACCGCGGTATTTTTTGGATCACGCGCACTCCATTCAATACTAAATTGAGTTTGTGTTTGTTGCAGTGGGGGTTCAGGGATTCTTGAGTAATCCCATAGGCGACTGCGTATGCTTGAAAATGGTTTATTTACAACTGGATTTTGCAAAAAGTCAATAACTAAAATTTGGGAGCACATAAGTTTTAGGGTTGTGGTATTTTTGGCTAAAGTTGGAAGTAGACACGGATAAAAGTGAGTGGAAAGTGCACAGGTTTCTTTGGGATGTGTCTAGAAAATACAAACAAGGAAACATGGTTGTTAGAAACGAGATCAGCTCCAAAAATAATTTGGCGCTATTTTATATCACAGGTATATGTTTCCTTTCTTTTTGAAATAGACGAGTTTTGCTTCTATCAAAACATTTTCATTTTGTTGTAGCAACCCCGCTGCCGTGAGCACTTTGGTGGTCAAAAGTGTAAAACATTCCAAGCCAGTACGTGTTGGAGTAGCAATGTTTAAGTAGTGCAAATTCATTCTGCACAACCAAGCTCGTGCCTTACAAAAGTTCATATTCCATGCAAGGATGTCTGATACAACTTTCCTATCCAATTTTAACAACCAATATAAAGCCACATGTTGCACGGATCTAAAGCCACATGTCACATGGCTAGAAAAAAAGGGATAAAGAATGCCAATTTTGTCGTAGTTCTTGGTCAAACTGGGACTGCGGTGTCAAGATGTTTCGGAGGATCTGCTGATGAATCAGATGAAAGTGATGATGAAGATAACAAAGAGAACATGAATTAAAATCAACAAAGACTGGTATAGTTCCAAAGTTTTCATAACGTAGTGGCTATTTTATTAACAACACAGTTAAGACATGAATTATTTGATTCCCTCTCTTTCAGGTCTGAGAAACGCTTCAAGTTAGGTTGGCCAATGGATCAGACATCTGACTTTTTCGTTCATTCGGTCTCGGATGAATCATCGCGGACTCATACTTTATGTTTATATTTATTCATATTATGTATTGATTCCCGTTTTGTTATATGACCATTAACATGTACCATGTTCAGGAGGTTTATACTAACTTGGTTGATCTTTGACTTGATTCCTTAATAAATATTGTTTTCCGCATTCCATCATCTTTGTTCTCTAATATTTTCATGTAGTGTATTTGAGGTACTCGAAACTGTATCTACTTCTGATGTAGTTAAAGGGCCATTAGAGCCGTCGTATGCTACATCCAATCCTACAGATATACCTGAGACCCGACCCTGAGGACTCTTCATTTGTGAATTTCTTTAGTGTACGCATCTGTCAATGATCATCTAAACTTTCTTTTGCAGCATTGCGTTTAAAGTTATTTACTAATATAAATTAACTTCATGACCGAAGAATGCCATGAATTTCAGACATAATTCTTCCAACTCAACCAGTTCTGCACAACATAACTCTTCCAATTCAACAAGTACTATACAACCTTACCATAATTCTACAACCATTCCTTTATCTTCTCGTGTTACACCTTCTCTTGTGCTCAATGGTATGCCAAACCAAATTTCGTCATTCGCCTCTTCAATGCCACTTCATGAAAAACCTGACCTGGTTAATAAGAGAAATGAGGTCACCAATCTTATCAAACCCGTCTCCTTCTATACGCCCTCTTCAGCCTCATCGTCTCCGGTGATACTACAGCCTACTTATTCTGTACCAATAACTGCCTCAAGTGTGCAACAACGTAAACAGCCCCCCAATGGCCATTAATGCAAATAACAATTAGTCAAATCCATTGGCTTTCGTTGGTTATCAGCAACAACAAATGCAAAATCAACAAAATGACATGGTGAGTTCGGATTGAGACGATGATGATTTTTGGTCATCGGTTATGTCTACTTTTGATGATATTACATAATATGTTTTCAAATAAGCATTTTTTCTTTTGATCTGAGAGTCTTATAGGACAGTTGCGAACATCTCTAATTTGCAACAGCTTATCAGAACGTTTCAAAAAAGAAAATGGTCTAGCTGCCTACACGACTTAGGTGCGTATGCCTATGCATATGAATAAGTGTGTGTGCGTGCGCGACACACACATGTCTCTACGTGTGTGTCGTTTTGTATTAATATCTTTCATTTGTTGCTATATTGTAAGTGTCCATAGGCGATAGATGACTTTCAATCTTCTCAATAATGAAAAAGACCTTCTATAAGCAAATGGAAAGTTGGAATACATCGCTAGGAAAGCAGATACAGCTCGCTCAGCAAGATGCTGGATGAGTGGCAAGAACTTTTTTGTTACTGTATATTTTTATATAAAGCTACCAATTTGCATTTATCATTCTTAACCAAATACAAAATATACAAAATTATACTTTTGTTCAGGGTTGTGTCCATAAGAAGGATATGTGGGGATGAAAAACAGTTAAACCGTCATCATCTACATACTTGAATGAACTGAACCCCTTTCCTTGAACAACAGGTAAAACGCAGTCTAGAAAGTATCTAGAGAAAATTGGAGACATCTGACAATAGATTCAACATGCAAGAACCATCCAAGTAGAGCACTTATTTGAATTTCACAAAACTCCCCCAAAGATTGCGGATTTTGTATCCAACTAGAATCAGGATCACACCAAAGTTTGAACTAGGAGGAACCGCGCCTCTGAGCGAGCATGAAATTATACGTATCTTGTATGAATGATTTTGTTCGTGTGTATGTATTTTATTTTGACTATTTTCTTATTACCCATGTGATCCATATGAGATGATACTTATGCAGATTAGACTCGTATGAGTTGGTGGGTCAAAAATGCCATTTCTATACAACTATTTTGTTTCCTTCTTGATCCAGAATGATATCAAAGTTGGTCTAAAAGGAGTTCTACAATGATTGCATAGTATTTTTAATTTAAAATAGGTCCACACGTACTGTATATGAAATCTAACAAATCATATATGAGTTTATGAAAGTAAGACATGGAATTTACTTGATACTTTTTAGATTTATAATGCATGATTTTTCTTCACTATTAAAGTAATATTATTGATGCAATTTATTTTATATGCAGACTTTGATTCAACTTTTTGTTTGAAATATACATACACAAATCAGAAGTGTAACAGATTGGAGTCGAGTAAATAGAAAAATGCAATGTTCGGTTAAGGCTTGCTTCAACGCTAAGTTATGTTTAGGTAGTCACCTTATGGAAGATCGAGACCAGAAGCTATCTTGTCACATCTACTAATTCTACCGGACATCTAGACTATCTGAAAAAGATGATTACAGGGACTTCACGGGCTGATTTTTCTCTTTTGATTATTGATTCAACTCATGGTAATTTCTAAGTTGATACATCCAAAGATGGACTAACCAGCGAGCATGCTCTTATTGCTAAAGTATTCAGTGTTAATCTGATGATTTCCTACATAAACAAGATTTGTATTATCTGAAATTTATTATATGGTTTATAGCAGGTAGAAGATTTGTTGCATAAACAAAGTGCCTATTATCTGAAATTGTTCGTTATTGCTGATTGTTTTTGTCTGAATTGTTCTAGGTTGATGCCACCGGTCCCCCATATTGCAATAGATACATTGAAGTCGTCAACGATTTATCTGCTCGGCTGAAGAAGGTGAGATACAACCGAGTAAAAATAGCCTTCGTGCCCATCTCTGCTATTGAGGGTGACAACATGATCCATGATAGTGGTACAAGGGACCTACCCTACTTGAAGCCATTGAGCAAATAAATGTACCTAATACATTTTATGAACATAATTTCACATTTGTATCACATATTTGAATAATCTTATCTGGTAACATATATTACAGATAGCAAATATGTGATAACTATTTAGCAATACCCCTTAAATTGGTTGGGTCAAAGTCAAAATACAAAAGATGAGGTAATGTAGAAATAGGACGTTTACTACCATTATACTCCATTTGGTTCTTTTTGATCCCTTGATGTTATATGTCTACATTGTGGTCCAGCATCAACGACTCATACCACACAGGTACGTGCAATGCTTTCAAAACCAGTTTGACCTGGTTGGTCAACAAGTTGACCCGATTCCGGTCAAACAATCTTGTCATATTAACCAAGGTTTTATATTTTTTGAACCTGATTTGACCTGTTGGTTTGAGGTGATCCGGGTCAACCCAGTTTTCAAGACCCGACCGGGTTTTGATTTTTTTTTCATGTTATTTAAAAAAACATGTATATTTTACGTATTTGCTATATAATTTTATTTTTACATATTATATTTGTTGGTAAGTAGTTTATATGTTCAATATACGGAAAATTTATTATTTTTTATATAAATTTTATTAATTATTGAGAATATATTTTTTTCATTTATTTATTTATTTATTATTATGTATATATTTTTTGTTAATTTACGTTGAATCGGATCAAATGACTTGACCCAATCTTTTAAAATATTGGGTACGTGCACAGCCTGGTACCCGTAAGGGATATGATTCTAACAGGCCTGAGTACGGTTGAGCCGTGGAGCTTATGCCGTGGGCAAAAACTGGTGTCACATCACTTTTTTCTCTCATAACACCAAAACTATTTATAACCCCACTACCATCCTCCCTGGTTAAAACCAAAATTTTGGTGTTATAATAGTCCCACTTTGAATAAAAAACTAATAAAAAATTAAATAAAAAATAAAAACCCACGACTCGAGCCCATAACATGAGTCACGGTACAGTTGGCTGGGCCATGAGCTCGCGTTATAAGTCATAACATCGGCTGATAGTTGCCAGCCAACACTCCATAACTCAGCCTACGGTGTGGTTGGCTCAAGCCATAATCTCGCATTATGGTGGCCATCTAACCCACCAGAACCCGTACCCAGCCCTCTAACTGGCCACCACTAAAGTATTTATATTAAAAAAACTAAAGTATTTAAAGATCCTCAAGTTTATATGGCGGTGCTTTAACCTTTGGTTAGCGGTGACAATTTCTGAAGCGATACAAAATCAAAATTAAAACTGACACAAAAATTAATATGTTGAGTCATGTTTGGGCTGATTCATCTGACCTGTTTATTAAACAGGTCAAGTTTTGGTTGAGAATAAATTAAATGGGTCGACTTGTCAATTCGTTTAAAATTTTGAAAAGAAATTAAAAATTATTTATCTATCAAAGGAGTTAAAAAATGGCTTGACCCACAAATCGTTTTAGCATGATAACTTGTGTAATGTACCGACATTTGTATATAAAGTGTGTTAAATAGGTCAATCTAAAAACTATTTATTATATTAAACTCATGTAACCTTATTAACCCGTCAACCAAAGTATATATATAAGTTGAATGAGTTAAGTTTGAGTTATTCAACATTTGCGATCTCTTAAATTGAAAACCATTGATGAGATGGCATTTATACATGATCTCATCGTTCTTTTCGGGCTTTAAATGCACAAAAATGTCATAAAATACCATATATATGCTTGTGTTTGTTTACTTGTGTATTTTAGGTATGGATATCGTGAAAAAGACAAAAGATCACAAGATACAAGGAAAAACGAACACGAGAAACGAAGCCGTACAATGAACCGGGCCCTAATCATGGAATTCTCAACAAATTACCTTGAAGATTTGAAGACAAACAAGATTGATCCTTATTTATTGAAGAAATGACACTTAAAACCCTTGTATATTAATAATTACAAGTTTGGTCCCTTAAGTTTGTCAAAATTGCAAAAAGGTCCTTCAACTTTGAAGAAATGACAAGATTGGTCCCTCAACAAATCAAATTTGTCAATTATGGTCCCTCATGAAGTTAAAGATACAAAGAAGACCTTGGAAGATCAACAATGTCCAAGAACAGCCCTTGAAATATTCAAAATTGTCAAAAATACTCCTTGAAAACCTTTTTTAAAAGGTTGGTGCCAAAATTGCCAAATGATAGAAGTTGATATAAGCTTAATGGGGCGCTGATAGGTTTTAAAAGAGAAAAGACAAAAGAAAGGAAGGTTAAGGACTAATGTTGTCACTCTGAAACATTCAAACCACAAAGTGCGCCAAACACTTTAGTTTCCCCCAAAATCGGATTAAACAAGTTACTGTGCATCTTTTACACTCCCAGTTTTCACCTCACTTAAAAATGGGTTAAAAACCAATTCACCTTGCACATGTGTGATTCACACATGCAGAAACAAAACCCACGCACAAAACCCTCATCCCACTCATTGTGGACCCTACCCCCAATTCCCCTCTTAACCAATCACATCACACCTTGTCCTCCAAGTTTAGTGACGTGTCCCAAATCAACAACCATGATCTTTTGCTTCATCACAACGCCAAAAGGAACGGCTTAGATCAAATTTGGACAACTCATACCTCAAAATCGTCAAGGGCAAATTTGGGATTTTCTAGTGATTAGGGTTTGTGTTTTTAGTCTTCTAGGTTCTTCTATAGACTAGTATAAATAGAGGCTCCAGTCTGTGGATGTCCCTTGTTCCAGTTTTAAAGCTTTGCACATGTAATTCCTTTTTTATGAAATAAAAGTTTGGTTTTTGTTTTAAAACAAGTATAATTCCTTTTTAGGTTTATAAAAAGTTGTGTGTTGTGTATAAGATTGATTCTGAGTTCCACTTTGTTATTTGGTTAAGTAACTTTGATTTTCAAAGTTATTTAAAAGTTTTCTGAAAATTGAGATTTTTGGAAGAAATTTGTTCACAGGTTTTGATGTTAAGAGGTCTCACTTGTTAGTGATATAGGGTTTTGAAAACGTTTTAAGAAGTCTTAAAAGGTTTTGGATAGGATTTAAGAAGAAAGAAAAAGAAACAGATTATATATACTTGCTTGTATTTTGTTTGTTTTCTTTTGATTTGTTTTAAACAGGGTAAAAGGTTGTTGATATTGATCTGCATGCACCCGGGTGCATAAGGAGGTGGATTCAACATCCACTAGGGCTTTGGATGTAAAGCCCTAAGGTATTCTCTTTTTCTCTTTGAAAATTTCAGAAAATAAGTGTTTCATATGATCTTGTTTGATTTGATGCTTAAGTGTGTTAAGACTGATTGGATTGTGTTTTATTTAAGTTAATGTGCATGTTTGAAGATATTTGGATCAGTTTAGCTTTTGCATTGATTTGATTTGAAAAAGATTGAAAAGAATTTTTAACAGGGTGTTTGGATAAGTGGATTAGCAGGGTAAAATCCTTGATTAGTAAGTTTAAAAGGTGTTAGAAGTATTGGAATAGGTTGAGTTAAGTGTGTTGGGTAGTTATAGGTCATTTGGATCAAGTTAGAAGCAATTTGGTGTGGTTTTAAAGGATAAAGTATAGCTTGAATCTGCTTATCACTTTTTGCTTGAAGTTTACCAAATTTTGGTGCTTAATCTCATAAACCTGTTAAGATATTGGGTGATTTAAGGTTTGTTTTGGTTTGTATACCATTTGGTGAGTGTTTGTGCCAAAATTTGTGCATTTGAAGTTGGCTAGAGTGCATGTAATAAGCTTAAACAGCCCCAGACCTGCACATTTGCATCAGCAACTTGATATTGCTAAGTGAGTGCTTTGGGTTGCTTAATTTGAGTGCTGGTTGATTGCTTATTGATTGTCTTGACTCCTTGTGCTTAAATAAGCACAAGGGTGCCCATTGTGTCCCAATAATCATCACCAAATAAGCCCACAAGCCAACTCCTTTGGCTTTTGTAACTTGTGAAGAAATCAGCAAGAACAAGCAACTACTTGTGTCATTGTCAAACTGGATACATTTTGGTTCTTTAATTTGGCTAAACCTTGGCTAAAAAGTAAAATTGGATTAAGTTTAATAGCTTATTAAGGTCACTGGATTGATTGGAAAAAGAAAAAAAAAATAATAAAAAAGAGCAAAAAGGGGTTCTTCAGGCTCGAACCCCCGCCACCACACTCACACACATCATCCTTAATCGTTGCGCCCTTGGGTCTTTTACTGACCAAGGTTGCAAAGGTTATTCATTTAACCACGTTTTCCTTTTGGCTTAAATAAATAAGCCGTGAGCAAATAAGCTCATTTAAGCTTATTGGTTAAACGTTTTTGCTTATTTTCATTTTTACTAGGACCCTTATTAGATTTGTGATTTTTCTAGCTAATTTTTATATTTTTCCTTTTATTAGATTATTTTCTAGAATTTATTTATTATACGTTTTTTATAAAAGCATTAAAAAATAGAAAAAAGATTTTTAATTTTTAGGAAAAATAAGTTTTAGCTTTTAAAATAATATTTTGAGGTTTACATTAAGTTTTGGTTTTATAAACTTTAATTTTTAATTTTATATTATTTTAAGGTTTTTTATAAATTTTAAACATTTTTATAAAATTATTAAAAAAGGTTTAGGAACTTTAATTTGTGTTTTTCTCTTAGTTAGATTATTTTAAGATTTTAGAAATTTTTTAGAATTAATTTTAGAAACTTTTTATTTTTAGTATTATTTTAATATTATTTTATTATAAAAAAATCAAAGTTTTATTTTTATTTCTTTTTCATTTTTCCTAGACTCTTTAGCATCAATTAGGACCTTTTCCATTTTAAGAATATTTTTATAGCTTTTAGATTTATTTTAATAATTATTTTAAGTTTAATTAGGTTTTAATCATTTTTAATCATTTTTAGAGTTTTAAAAATAGTTTTAATAGCTTTTAATTTTTAGAAAATTACTTTTTAGTCTTCTAATAATATAAGTTAAGTAATTATTCAATAAAATCATATTTTAGACATTTGAATTAGTTATATTTAATTTTAGGGCTTTAATTAGCATTTAAAATTAAATATTTAATTAATAAAAGGTTTTAAAATATTTTTGTTGGATTTTTATCTTTATTTATATTATTTTAGACTTCTTCTTAGTCTTTTTAATTATTGATTTTGTTTTTGGTCTTAGCATATAATTTTTAATTTGGGAGTTCTTTACGTTTACGTTTACGTCGTAGTGTAATTTTAACGTAACCGTCTTTTCATCTTCTCATCCCCATTCTTCTCAATATTAATCTCAAATAATTACAAGTTAATTCACACACATATACCTCCTTGGGAAACGAACTTTCTCTCTTTTTTTAAGTGATTAAGGGTCATTACTTGTGGTTTTCCTAAACCACTCGTTAATACTTACCGCTCATATACGTTCTTTTGTTTTCCTAAACAAGAGTCGTGTATTTTACTACAATCATTTTTGGCGCCGCTGCCGGGGAGGTGTGTTGTGCTTTAATTTGGAAGCTTTTGTTTTTGATATTATCCATAATAAGTATTTGTGTTAAGTGGAACTCCCTTAACACGTATTATCGGTTTTCTTGGTTTTTCTTGTACAAATATTATTAATATATTGTATTAAGTATCACAATCAAAATACAATATCTCCAAAAGTGTGAAAACACAACCTTAATTGGGATTTGATCTCCTAATTATTGTATTCGAATCTCAAACAAAAAGAAAAGGCAAAAATAGATAAATACTTTCGTGAAGCTCGATTTTGAAAAATACAAACTATAAGGTGGGTATAAGGCGGGTATTATAAAATATACCCTAAGGAAAAAGGCTCTTAAGTGCTTCGCGCCGCCTCGTTTATTCGCTTGCTTGTGAGTATTTTGAGATTGAAGGCTAATCGAGGGTTTTGCCGCCCAAAGTATTATTACGTATACTATATTTGCTTGGTTTCTTTGTGATTAAACCCTCTTGAACAATTTGGTTTTCACCAAAGTTCTAAAGTCATTCGAAGGCGTTCACTCCACGTGATCGTTTTCATTCCTTTGAGGCTTCTTTAATCAAGAGTTTGATTCGAGGAGAGATTTTGTAGATTATTGTCTACGAAGATACACCAAAATCCAAAAAAATTAAATATCATCAAAAACACAAAAAAATTGAAAATTCACAAAACAACCAAAAAGAATCTTCTTTGCTCACCTCCCATTCTTCGTGAAGTTTATGATCACTCGTAATCAAGCAAAACGAGCTCGTAAACGTCTTCAAAAGCAAGCAAATCAAGGATCGTTGATTGTTGAAGAACCTCCAATTGTTGAACCTATTGTAGAACAAGAAGTCGTCATGGCTAATCGTACTATGATGGAGTTGCTACAAGCACCTACCGAGGGTTTTGGAGAGGCTATTGTGATTCCCGCCATCCTTGCGGAGAATTTCGATATTAAGACGGGTTTAATGTCGATGTTGCAAGCAAACAAGTTTAGAGGTCACGAAAAAGACAACCCGCATTACCACATTAGGAATTTCAACCGTCTCACCGCTACTAGCAAATTTAAGGATGTTCCGCATGACGCCATTAAGATGATGTTGTTTCCATATTCGTTGGATGGACCCGCAAAAATTTGGCTCGAGAAAGAACCGCCAAATTCGATTTTGACATGGGCCGATCTCGTTTCTAAGTTTGTGAACAAGTTTTTTCCACCATCTAAAACAACACACTTAAAAAATGAGATTTCACGATTTGTGCAAAGAAATAATGAAAGTTTTTCAATGGCATGGGAACGATTTAAAGAGATGTTACATGAATGTCCTCACCATGATTTTTCAGAATTACATCAAGTGGATACTTTTTATAATGGGCTTAATGATCATGAACGAGATTATTTGAATGCCGCCGCGGGTGGTAATTTTTTGTGCAAGACGACAAATGAGGCTTTACAAATCATTGAAAATCGATCTAAGGTTTATAGCCCTCGTAACACACCGAGTGTTGCCAATATGGGTTCGTCATCTTCGTCACAATCGTCTCGTAGCATTAACGCCTTACATGATGAAGCTAATGAGGAAAATCGGTTTTTTGATAGATTTGCTAATCTAATGTCCCATTGGAAGGCTCAAGAAGCTTCCAATTCCGCTTCGGTTAAAGCGGTTGCTAAGAGTTGTTTATCTTGTGGGGGAGCTCATGATCTTTCCGAGTGCATTACCGCGGATGGTAACACTTCGAGTGCTTATGTAGCAACGGGAACTTACAACCAAAACGGCCAAGGTTCTCGTCCAAATCAAGCTCCACCAAACCAAAATGTTAATAATTATCGAAACAACAACCAAGGTAATTACCAAGGCAACACACGCAATTACAACAAAGGGAATTATCAAAGTGGGAATGGACAAATCTCTAATCAAAACCAAAACCGTGATTTTCAAAACACTACACAAGGTTTTCAAAATGCTCACACGAAAAATTTGCAAGGAGAATTTTTGGATTATGCAAAAGCAAATGATGCTAAATTTGATAATATGCAACGTGAGATGATTAGCTTAAGATCCGAGTTGAAAAATGAGCTTAAAAATGAACTTGCTAATGAACTTAAAACTCATGCAAACAAAATGGAAGGAAATGTCCAACGTCTTCAACAAAACCAACAAAAGATGGAATTAGGACAACATGAGATTAAGCAAGAGTTATTGAAAGCGGATGCTAGGCAATCAAAATTTGAGGACCGTATGGCTAAGATGTTTGAAGCTATCATGTGTAAGCCCTCTTCTTCGGGTGGTCTTCCTAGTGATACCATTAACAACCCGAGGGGAGAATTGAAGGTTGTTGCTACACGAAGTGGTAAAACTTTCAAGGAACCGATCTCTCGTACAAGTACTTCTAAGGAGAAGGAAATCGAGAAAGAACCCGAGGTGATGGTAGAAAAGGAGCATATTACAATCCCACGAAGTACCGCTCAAACCACACCTACGGTTAAACCAATACCAATTGTGGAACCCGAGTTTCCAAGGCCGTTGCCTAATGACCAACCCACACCACCTTTACCCTACCCTTCGAGACGTAACAAAGAGAAAGCACAAGAAAGGAACAATTATCAATTTGAGCTATTTATGAAAATGTTTCGTGATTTGCATTTTAACATAAGTTTTGCCGATGCTTTAATCATGATGCCTCGATTCGCCGCAAACTTCAAAAGTATGCTTAACAACAAAGAGAAGTTACAACAATCGTCTAGTTGTTCATCGGTTTTTCTAAGCCGCATACCACAAAAAGTCGGTGATCCCGGTAAATTTTTGATTCCGTGTGCTATTCAAGATATGGAGGAATGCTACGCCTTGGCCGATCTTGGCGCTAGTATTAATTTGATGCCTCTCGAGATTTTCAAATCGCTTTCGCTTCCGGCTCTTACTCCTTCGAACATGTCCATCGAGATGGCCGATCATTCTACGATCATGGCATGTGGAGTAGCCGAGGACGTTTTCGTTAAAGTCGGAAAGTTTTACTATCCCGTTGACTTTATCGTTGTAGACATTCCTATCGATCGAAAAGTTCCTCTCATTTTGGGTCGTTCATTTTTGGATACATCACGAGCACTTATCGATGTTCATGCTCGAAAAATCACCCTTCGTTTCAATGAAGAAGAACTTGTCATCAATGCAACACAAAACTCCCGTCTTTCTCATGTATATTCTATTGCAACTTTAAACCATGGTGACTCGACCAATGTCATTTGCAAAGAATTTTCACCAAGAGTTTTAGGGAATGTCGCCAAAAACAATTTACCATTTCCTCCGCCGGTGGAGGTTATGAGTGCTAAGCCTACAAAGAAGAAACCATCAATACTTGAATCGAAAAATCCTTCGCCTCATCTCGAACATTCATTCTTGAAAAGTGTTGATAAATTGCCGGTTTCTACGGAAGATCTTTCGGATGATGAATATGTAGACCCCGATGGGGAGGTTTTCTTCGTCGATAAACGTTTTGAGAACTTGCCACCACCAAAACCAAAACGGTTTCAAAATGTGAGAATTTTTAGTGATGAGATGGCATTTATACATGATCTCATCGTTCTTTTCGGGCTTTAAATGCACAAAAATGTCATAAAATACCATATATATGCTTGTGTTTGTTTACTTTTGTATTTTAGGTATGGATATCGTGAAAAAGACAAAAGATCACAAGATACAAGGAAAAACGAACACGAGAAACGAAGCCGTACAATGAACCGGGCCCTAATCATGGAATTCTCAACAAATTACCTTGAAGATTTGAAGACAAACAAGATTGATCCTTATTTATTGAAGAAATGACACTTAAAACCCTTGTATATTAATAATTACAAGTTTGGTCCCTTAAGTTTGTCAAAATTGCAAAAAGGTCCTTCAACTTTGAAGAAATGACAAGATTGGTCCCTCAACAAATCAAATTTGTCAATTATGGTCCCTCATGAAGTTAAAGATACAAATAAGACCTTGGAAGATCAACAATGTCCAAGAACAGCCCTTGAAATATTCAAAATTGTCAAAAATACTCCTTGAAAACCTTTTTTAAAAGGTTGGTGCCAAAATTGCCAAATGATAGAAGTTGATATAAGCTTAATGGGGCGCTGATAGGTTTTAAAAGAGAAAAGACAAAAGAAAGGAAGGTTAAGGACTAATGTTGTCACTCTGAAACATTCAAACCACAAAGTGCGCCAAACACTTTAGTTTCCCCCAAAATCGGATTAAACAAGTTACTGTGCATCTTTTACACTCCCAGTTTTCACCTCACTTAAAAATGGGTTAAAAACCAATTCACCTTGCACATGTGTGATTCACACATGCAGAAACAAAACCCACACACAAAACCCTCATCCCACTCATTGTGGACCCTACCCCCAATTCCCCTCTTAACCAATCACATCACACCTTGTCCTCCAAGTTTAGTGACGTGTCCCAAATCAACAACCATGATCTTTTGCTTCATCACAACGCCAAAAGGAACGGCTTAGATCAAATTTGGACAACTCATACCTCAAAATCGTCAAGGGCAAATTTGGGATTTTCTAGTGATTAGGGTTTGTGTTTTTAGTCTTCTAGGTTCTTCTATAGACTAGTATAAATAGAGGCTCCAGTCTGTGGATGTCCCTTGTTCTAGTTTTAAAGCTTTGCACATGTAATTCCTTTTTTATGAAATAAAAGTTTGGTTTTTGTTTTAAAACAAGTATAATTCCTTTTTAGGTTTATAAAAAGTTGTGTGTTGTGTATAAGCTTGATTCTGAGTTCCACTTTGTTATTTGGTTAAGTAACTTTGATTTTCAAAGTTATTTAAAAGTTTTCTGAAAATTGAGATTTTTGGAAGAAATTTGTTCACAGGTTTTGATGTTAAGAGGTCTCACTTGTTAGTGATATAGGGTTTTGAAAACGTTTTAAGAAGTCTTAAAAGGTTTTGGATAGGATTTAAGAAGAAAGAAAAAGAAATAGATTATATATACTTGCTTGTATTTTGTTTGTTTTCTTTTGATTTGTTTTAAACAGGGTAAAAGGTTGTTGATATTGATCTGCATGCACCCGGGTGCATAAGGAGGTGGATTCAACATCCACTAGGGCTTTGGATGTAAAGCCCTAAGGTATTCTCTTTTTCTCTTTGAAAATTTCAGAAAATAAGTGTTTCATATGATCTTGTTTGATTTGATGCTTAAGTGTGTTAAGACTGATTGGATTGTGTTTTATTTAAGTTAATGTGCATGTTTGATGATATTTGGATCAGTTTGAATAGCTTTTGCATTGATTTGATTTGAAAAAGATTGAAAAGAATTTTTAACAGGGTGTTTGGATAAGTGGATTAGCAGGGTAAAATCCTTGATTAGTAAGTTTAAAAGGTGTTAGAAGTATTGGAATAGGTTGAGTTAAGTGTGTTGGGTAGTTATAGGTCATTTGGATCAAGTTAGAAGCAATTTGGTGTGGTTTTAAAGGATAAAGTATAGCTTGAATCTGCTTATCACTTTTTGCTTGAAGTTTACCAAATTTTGGTGCTTAATCTCATAAACCTGTTAAGATATTGGGTGATTTAAGGTTTGTTTTGGTTTGTATACCATTTGGTGAGTGTTTGTGCCAAAATTTGTGCATTTGAAGTTGGCTAGAGTGCATGTAATAAGCTTAAACAGCCCCAGACCTGCACATTTGCATCAGCAACTTGATATTGCTAAGTGAGTGCTTTGGGTTGCTTAATTTGAGTGCTGGTTGATTGCTTATTGATTGTCTTGACTCCTTGTGCTTAAATAAGCACAAGGGTTCCCATTGTGTCCCAATAATCATCACCAAATAAGCCCACAAGCCAACTCCTTTGGCTTTTGTAACTTGTGAAGAAATCAGCAAGAACAAGCAACTGCTTGTGTTCATTGTCAAACTGGATACATTTTGGTTCTTTAATTTGGCTAAACCTTGGCTAAAAAGTAAAATTGGATTAAGTTTAATAGCTTATTAAGGTCACTGGATTGATTGGAAAAAGAAAAAAAAATAATAAAAAAGAGCAAAAAGGGGTTCTTCAGGCTCGAACCCCCGCCACCACACTCACACACATCATCCTTAACCGTTGCGCCCTTGGGTCTTTTACTGACCAAGGTTGCAAAGGTTATTCATTTAACCACGTTTTCCTTTTGGCTTAAATAAATAAGCCGTGAGCAAATAAGCTCATTTAAGCTTATTGGTTAAACGTTTTTGCTTATTTTCATTTTTACTAGGACCCTTATTAGATTTGTGATTTTTCTAGCTAATTTTTATATTTTTCCTTTTATTAGATTATTTTCTAGAATTTATTTATTATACGTTTTTTATAAAAGCATTAAAAAATAGAAAAAAGATTTTTAATTTTTAGGAAAAATAAGTTTTAGCTTTTAAAATAATATTTTGAGGTTTACATTAAGTTTTGGTTTTATAAACTTTAATTTTTAATTTTATAAGATTTTAGGATTTTTTAGCAACTTTAAAAATTAATATAAAATTAACTAAAAGGTTTTAGGAACTTTTGTTTACATTTTATTCTTAGTTAGATTATTTAGGATTTTTGAGAATTTTTTAGAATTTATTTGAGGACTTTTAATTTTTTAGAATATTTTAATATTATTTTATTCATTAAAATAAAAAGTTTTATTTTAATTTCTTTTTCATTTTTCCTAGGTTCTTTATCATTAATTAAGACTTTTCCCATTTGTAGAATAATTTTTAGGCTTTTCAATTAATTTTTAGAATTAATTTAAGATTTAATAGATTTTAATAGTTTTTTAGTCTTTAAAAATAGTTTAAATTGGTTTTAAAATTTTTAAAAATAGTTTTTAGTTTAATTAGGTCATTTTTGAGGTTTACAAACTATAAAATCTTGTTTAGGGCTTTT
Organism: Glebionis coronaria; assembly: GCA_025667525.1. Classification (NCBI taxonomy): domain Eukaryota; kingdom Viridiplantae; phylum Streptophyta; class Magnoliopsida; order Asterales; family Asteraceae; genus Glebionis; species Glebionis coronaria. The sequence continues at coordinate 37,396 of JANFOE010001169.1, read as the reverse complement.
TAATATTTAAAAGTGATTTTTAGGGCTTTAATTAGCATTAAAAAGTCATTATTAAATTAATTAAAAGGTTTTGGCAAGTTTTGATTTTTTGTAAACTCTTAGAATATTATTTGTGGATTTTTAGTAATTTTTAGGAATTTTTAGGATAAAATTTTAAATTTTGTGCTTTTTACGTTCTACGTCGTAACTTTCTAGTAGTGTTTTTGCCTTATTTTTCTATTTTTTTTCGTCTTCGTCATTTTCTCTTCTTTTCTTCTCATTAATAATCAAAAACATAATCAATCATTCATTACACAACACACGTGCCTCCTCGAGAGAACGAACTCACCTTTAGGGTCATTTACACACGGTTTTCCTAAATCGTGCACGCTTACCCTATTTTTGTGTTGCTTTGTTTTTCCTAAAATAAAGTATATACAAAATCACTACTATCAATTTTGGCGCCGCTGCCGGGGAGGTGTGTTGTGCTTTAATTTGGAAGCTTTTGTTTTTGATATTATCCATAATAAGTATTTGTGTTAAGTGGAACTCCCTTAACACGTATTATCGGTTTTCTTGGTTTTTCTTGTACAAATATTATTAATATATTGTATTAAGTATCACAATCAAAATACAATATCTCCAAAAGTGTGAAAACACAACCTTAATTGGGATTTGATCTCCTAATTATTGTATTCGAATCTCAAACAAAAAGAAAAGGCAAAAATAGATAAATACTTTCGTGAAGCTCGATTTTGAAAAATACAAACTATAAGGTGGGTATAAGGCGGGTATTATAAAATATACCCTAAGGAAAAAGGCTCTTAAGTGCTTCGCGCCGCCTCGTTTCCCCGCTTGCTTGTGAGTATTTTGAGATTGAAGGCTAATCGAGGGTTTTGCCGCCCAAAGTATTATTACGTATACTATATTTGCTTGGTTTCTTTGTGATTAAACCCTCTTGAACAATTTGGTTTTCACCAAAGTTCTAAAGTCATTCGAAGGCGTTCACTCCACGTGATCGTTTTCATTCCTTTGAGGCTTCTTTAATCAAGAGTTTGATTCGAGGAGAGATTTTGTAGATTATTGTCTACGAAGATACACCAAAATCCAAAAAAATTAAATATCATCAAAAACACAAAAAAATTGAAAATTCACAAAACAACCAAAAAGAATCTTCTTTGCTCACCTCCCATTCTTCGTGAAGTTTATGATCACTCGTAATCAAGCAAAACGAGCTCGTAAACGTCTTCAAAAGCAAGCAAATCAAGGATCGTTGATTGTTGAAGAACCTCCAATTGTTGAACCTATTGTAGAACAAGAAGTCGTCATGGCTAATCGTACTATGATGGAGTTGCTACAAGCACCCACCGAGGGTTTTGGAGAGGCTATTGTGATTCCCGCCATCCTTGCGGAGAATTTCGAAATTAAGACGGGTTTAATGTCGATGTTGCAAGCAAACAAGTTTAGAGGTCACGAAAAAGACAACCCGCATTACCACATTAGGAATTTCAACCGTCTCACCGCTACTAGCAAATTTAAGGATGTTCCGCATGACGCCATTAAGATGATGTTGTTTCCATATTCGTTGGATGGACCCGCAAAAATTTGGCTCGAGAAAGAACCGCCAAATTCGATTTTGACATGGGCCGATCTCGTTTCTAAGTTTGTGAACAAGTTTTTTCCACCATCTAAAACAACACACTTAAAAAATGAGATTTCACGATTTGTGCAAAGAAATAATGAAAGTTTTTCAATGGCATGGGAACGATTTAAAGAGATGTTACATGAATGTCCTCACCATGATTTTTCGGAATTACATCAAGTGGATACTTTTTATAATGGGCTTAATGATCATGAACGAGATTATTTGAATGCCACCGCGGGTGGTAATTTTTTGTGCAAGACGACAAATGAGGCTTTACAAATCATTGAAAATCGATCTAAGGTTTATAGCCCTCGTAACACACCGAGTGTTGCCAATATGGGTTCGTCATCTTCGTCACAATCGTCTCGTAGCATTAACGCCTTACATGATGAAGCTAATGAGGAAAATCGGTTTTTTGATAGATTTGCTAATCTAATGTCCCATTGGAAGGCTCAAGAAGCTTCCAATTCCGCTTCGGTTAAAGCGGTTGCTAAGAGTTGTTTATCTTGTGGGGGAGCTCATGATCTTTCCGAGTGCATTACCGCGGATGGTAACACTTCGAGTGCTTATGTAGCAACGGGAACTTACAACCAAAACGGCCAAGGTTCTCGTCCAAATCAAGCTCCACCAAACCAAAATGTTAATAATTATCGAAACAACAACCAAGGTAATTACCAAGGCAACACACGCAATTACAACAAAGGGAATTATCAAAGTGGGAATGGACAAATCTCTAATCAAAACCAAAACCGTGATTTTCAAAACACTACACAAGGTTTTCAAAATGCTCACACGAAAAATTTGCAAGGAGAATTTTTGGATTATGCAAAAGCAAATGATGCTAAATTTGATAATATGCAACGTGAGATGATTAGCTTAAGATCCGAGTTGAAAAATGAGCTTAAAAATGAACTTGCTAATGAACTTAAAACTCATGCAAACAAAATGGAAGGAAATGTCCAACGTCTTCAACAAAACCAACAAAAGATGGAATTAGGACAACATGAGATTAAGCAAGAGTTATTGAAAGCGGATGCTAGGCAATCAAAATTTGAGGACCGTATGGCTAAGATGTTTGAAGCTATCATGTGTAAGCCCTCTTCTTCGGGTGGTCTTCCTAGTGATACCATTAACAACCCGAGGGGAGAATTGAAGGTTGTTGCTACACGAAGTGGTAAAACTTTCAAGGAACCGATCTCTCGTACAAGTACTTCTAAGGAGAAGGAAATCGAGAAAGAACCCGAGGTGATGGTAGAAAAGGAGCATATTACAATCCCACGAAGTACCGCTCAAACCACACCTACGGTTAAACCAATACCAATTGTGGAACCCGAGTTTCCAAGGCCGTTGCCTAATGACCAACCCACACCACCTTTACCCTACCCTTCGAGACGTAACAAAGAGAAAGCACAAGAAAGGAACAATTATCAATTTGAGCTATTTATGAAAATGTTTCGTGATTTGCATTTTAACATAAGTTTTGCCGATGCTTTAATCATGATGCCTCGATTCGCCGCAAACTTCAAAAGTATGCTTAACAACAAAGAGAAGTTACAACAATCGTCTAGTTGTTCATCGGTTTTTCTAAGCCGCATACCACAAAAAGTCGGTGATCCCGGTAAATTTTTGATTCCGTGTGCTATTCAAGATATGGAGGAATGCTACGCCTTGGCCGATCTTGGCGCTAGTATTAATTTGATGCCTCTCGAGATTTTCAAATCGCTTTCGCTTCCGGCTCTTACTCCTTCGAACATGTCCATCGAGATGGCCGATCATTCTACGATCATGGCATGTGGTGTAGCCGAGGACGTTTTCGTTAAAGTCGGAAAGTTTTACTATCCCGTTGACTTTATCGTTGTAGACATTCCTATCGATCGAAAAGTTCCTCTCATTTTGGGTCGTTCATTTTTGGATACATCACGAGCACTTATCGATGTTCATGCTCGAAAAATCACCCTTCGTTTCAATGAAGAAGAACTTGTCATCAATGCAACACAAAACTCCCGTCTTTCTCATGTATATTCTATTGCAACTTTAAACCATGGTGACTCGACCAATGTCATTTGCAAAGAATTTTCACCAAGAGTTTTAGGGAATGTCGCCAAAAACAATTTACCATTTCCTCCGCCGGTGGAGGTTATGAGTGCTAAGCCTACAAAGAAGAAACCATCAATACTTGAATCGAAAAATCCTTCGCCTCATCTCGAACATTCATTCTTGAAAAGTGTTGATAAATTGCCGGTTTCTACGGAAGATCTTTCGGATGATGAATATGTAGACCCCGATGGGGAGGTTTTCTTCGTCGATAAACGTTTTGAGAACTTGCCACCACCAAAACCAAAACGGTTTCAAAATGTGAGAATTTTTAGTGATGAGATGGCATTTATACATGATCTCATCGTTCTTTTCGGGCTTTAAATGCACAAAAATGTCATAAAATACCATATATATGCTTGTGTTTGTTTACTTTTGTATTTTAGGTATGGATATCGTGAAAAAGACAAAAGATCACAAGATACAAGGAAAAACGAACACGAGAAACGAAGCCGTACAATGAACCGGGCCCTAATCATGGAATTCTCAACAAATTACCTTGAAGATTTGAAGACAAACAAGATTGATCCTTATTTATTGAAGAAATGACACTTAAAACCCTTGTATATTAATAATTACAAGTTTGGTCCCTTAAGTTTGTCAAAATTGCAAAAAGGTCCTTCAACTTTGAAGAAATGACAAGATTGGTCCCTCAACAAATCAAATTTGTCAATTATGGTCCCTCATGAAGTTAAAGATACAAAGAAGACCTTGGAAGATCAACAATGTCCAAGAACAGCCCTTGAAATATTCAAAATTGTCAAAAATACTCCTTGAAAACCTTTTTTAAAAGGTTGGTGCCAAAATTGCCAAATGATAGAAGTTGATATAAGCTTAATGGGGCGCTGATAGGTTTTAAAAGAGAAAAGACAAAAGAAAGGAAGGTTAAGGACTAATGTTGTCACTCTGAAACATTCAAACCACAAAGTGCGCCAAACACTTTAGTTTCCCCCAAAATCGGATTAAACAAGTTACTGTGCATCTTTTACACTCCCAGTTTTCACCTCACTTAAAAATGGGTTAAAAACCAATTCACCTTGCACATGTGTGATTCACACATGCAGAAACAAAACCCACGCACAAAACCCTCATCCCACTCATTGTGGACCCTACCCCCAATTCCCCTCTTAACCAATCACATCACACCTTGTCCTCCAAGTTTAGTGACGTGTCCCAAATCAACAACCATGATCTTTTGCTTCATCACAACGCCAAAAGGAACGGCTTAGATCAAATTTGGACAACTCATACCTCAAAATCGTCAAGGGCAAATTTGGGATTTTCTAGTGATTAGGGTTTGTGTTTTTAGTCTTCTAGGTTCTTCTATAGACTAGTATAAATAGAGGCTCCAGTCTGTGGATGTCCCTTGTTCCAGTTTTAAAGCTTTGCACATGTAATTCCTTTTTTATGAAATAAAAGTTTGGTTTTTGTTTTAAAACAAGTATAATTCCTTTTTAGGTTTATAAAAAGTTGTGTGTTGTGTATAAGCTTGATTCTGAGTTCCACTTTGTTATTTGGTTAAGTAACTTTGATTTTCAAAGTTATTTAAAAGTTTTCTGAAAATTGAGATTTTTGGAAGAAATTTGTTCACAGGTTTTGATGTTAAGAGGTCTCACTTGTTAGTGATATAGGGTTTTGAAAACGTTTTAAGAAGTCTTAAAAGGTTTTGGATAGGATTTAAGAAGAAAGAAAAAGAAACAGATTATATATACTTGCTTGTATTTTGTTTGTTTTCTTTTGATTTGTTTTAAACAGGGTAAAAGGTTGTTGATATTGATCTGCATGCACCCGGGTGCATAAGGAGGTGGATTCAACATCCACTAGGGCTTTGGATGTAAAGCCCTAAGGTATTCTCTTTTTCTCTTTGAAAATTTCAGAAAATAAGTGTTTCATATGATCTTGTTTGATTTGATGCTTAAGTGTGTTAAGACTGATTGGATTGTGTTTTATTTAAGTTAATGTGCATGTTTGATGATATTTGGATCAGTTTGAATAGCTTTTGCATTGATTTGATTTGAAAAAGATTGAAAAGAATTTTTAACAGGGTGTTTGGATAAGTGGATTAGCAGGGTAAAATCCTTGATTAGTAAGTTTAAAAGGTGTTAGAAGTATTGGAATAGGTTGAGTTAAGTGTGTTGGGTAGTTATAGGTCATTTGGATCAAGTTAGAAGCAATTTGGTGTGGTTTTAAAGGATAAAGTATAGCTTGAATCTGCTTATCACTTTTTGCTTGAAGTTTACCAAATTTTGGTGCTTAATCTCATAAACCTGTTAAGATATTGGGTGATTTAAGGTTTGTTTTGGTTTGTATACCATTTGGTGAGTGTTTGTGCCAAAATTTGTGCATTTGAAGTTGGCTAGAGTGCATGTAATAAGCTTAAAAAGCCCCAGACCTGCACATTTGCATCAGCAACTTGATATTGCTAAGTGAGTGCTTTGGGTTGCTTAATTTGAGTGCTGGTTGATTGCTTATTGATTGTCTTGACTCCTTGTGCTTAAATAAGCACAAGGGTGCCCATTGTGTCCCAATAATCATCACCAAATAAGCCCACAAGCCAACTCCTTTGGCTTTTGTAACTTGTGAAGAAATCAGCAAGAACAAGCAACTGCTTGTGATCACTGTCAAACTGGATACATTTTGGTTCTTTAATTTGGATAAAACTTGGCTAAAAAGTAAAATTGGATTAAGTTTAATAGCTTATTAAGGTCACTGGATTGATTGGAAAAAGAAAAAAAAATAATAAAAAAGAGCAAAAAGGGGTTCTTCAGGCTCGAACCCCCGCCACCACACTCACACACATCATCCTTAACCGTTGCGCCCTTGGGTCTTTTACTGACCAAGGTTGCAAAGGTTATTCATTTAACCACGTTTTCCTTTTGGCTTAAATAAATAAGCCGTGAGCAAATAAGCTCATTTAAGCTTATTGGTTAAACGTTTTTGCTTATTTTCATTTTTACTAGGACCCTTATTAGATTTGTGATTTTTCTAGCTAATTTTTATATTTTTCCTTTTATTAGATTATTTTCTAGAATTTATTTATTATACGTTTTTTATAAAAGCATTAAAAAATAGAAAAAAGATTTTTAATTTTTAGGAAAAATAAGTTTTAGCTTTTAAAATAATATTTTGAGGTTTACATTAAGTTTTGGTTTTATAAACTTTAATTTTTAATTTTATAAGATTTTAGGATTTTTTAGCAACTTTAAAAATTAATATAAAATTAACTAAAAGGTTTTAGGAACTTTTGTTTACATTTTATTCTTTGTTAGATTATTTAGGATTTTTGAGAATTTTTTAGAATTTATTTGAGGACTTTTAATTTTTTAGAATATTTTAATATTATTTTATTCATTAAAATAAAAAGTTTTATTTTAATTTCTTTTTCATTTTTCCTAGGTTCTTTATCATTAATTAAGACTTTTCCCATTTGTAGAATAATTTTTAGGCTTTTCAATTAATTTTTAGAATTAATTTAAGATTTAATAGATTTTAATAGTTTTTTAGTCTTTAAAAATAGTTTAAATTGGTTTTAAAATTTTTAAAAATAGTTTTTAGTTTAATTAGGTCATTTTTGAGGTTTACAAACTATAAAATCTTGTTTAGGGCTTTTTAATATTTAAAAGTGATTTTTAGGGCTTTAATTAGCATTAAAAAGTCATTATTAAATTAATTAAAAGGTTTTGGCAAGTTTTGATTTTTTGTAAACTCTTAGAATATTATTTGTGGATTTTTAGTAATTTTTAGGAATTTTTAGGATAAAATTTTAAATTTTGTGCTTTTTACGTTCTACGTCGTAACTTTCTAGTAGTGTTTTTGCCTTATTTTTCTATTTTTTTTCGTCTTCGTCATTTTCTCTTCTTTTCTTCTCATTAATAATCAAAAACATAATCAATCATTCATTACACAACACACGTGCCTCCTCGAGAGAACGAACTCACCTTTAGGGTCATTTACACACGGTTTTCCTAAATCGTGCACGCTTACCCTATTTTTGTGTTGCTTTGTTTTTCCTAAAATAAAGTATATACAAAATCACTACTATCAATTTTGGCGCCGCTGCCGGGGAGGTGTGTTGTGCTTTAATTTGGAAGCTTTTGTTTTTGATATTATCCATAATAAGTATTTGTGTTAAGTGGAACTCCCTTAACACGTATTATCGGTTTTCTTGGTTTTTCTTGTACAAATATTATTAATATATTGTATTAAGTATCACAATCAAAATACAATATCTCCAAAAGTGTGAAAACACAACCTTAATTGGGATTTGATCTCCTAATTATTGTATTCGAATCTCAAACAAAAAGAAAAGGCAAAAATAGATAAATACTTTCGTGAAGCTCGATTTTGAAAAATACAAACTATAAGGTGGGTATAAGGCGGGTATTATAAAATATACCCTAAGGAAAAAGGCTCTTAAGTGCTTCGCGCCGCCTCGTTTCCCCGCTTGCTTGTGAGTATTTTGAGATTGAAGGCTAATCGAGGGTTTTGCCGCCCAAAGTATTATTACGTATACTATATTTTCTTGGTTTCTTTGTGATTAAACCCTCTTGAACAATTTGGTTTTCACCAAAGTTCTAAAGTCATTCGAAGGCGTTCACTCCACGTGATCGTTTTCATTCCTTTGAGGCTTCTTTAATCAAGAGTTTGATTCGAGGAGAGATTTTGTAGATTATTGTCTACGAAGATACACCAAAATCCAAAAAAATTAAATATCATCAAAAACACAAAAAAATTGAAAATTCACAAAACAACCAAAAAGAATCTTCTTTGCTCACCTCCCATTCTTCGTGAAGTTTATGATCACTCGTAATCAAGCAAAACGAGCTCGTAAACGTCTTCAAAAGCAAGCAAATCAAGGATCGTTGATTGTTGAAGAACCTCCAATTGTTGAACCTATTGTAGAACAAGAAGTCGTCATGGCTAATCGTACTATGATGGAGTTGCTACAAGCACCCACCGAGGGTTTTGGAGAGGCTATTGTGATTCCCGCCATCCTTGCGGAGAATTTCGAAATTAAGACGGGTTTAATGTTGATGTTGCAAGCAAACAAGTTTAGAGGTCACGAAAAAGACAACCCGCATTACCACATTAGGAATTTCAACCGTCTCACCGCTACTAGCAAATTTAAGGATGTTCCGCATGACGCCATTAAGATGATGTTGTTTCCATATTCGTTGGATGGACCCGCAAAAATTTGGCTCGAGAAAGAACCGCCAAATTCGATTTTGACATGGGCCGATCTCGTTTCTAAGTTTGTGAACAAGTTTTTTCCACCATCTAAAACAACACACTTAAAAAATGAGATTTCACGATTTGTGCAAAGAAATAATGAAAGTTTTTCAATGGCATGGGAACGATTTAAAGAGATGTTACATGAATGTCCTCACCATGATTTTTCGGAATTACATCAAGTGGATACTTTTTATAATGGGCTTAATGATCATGAACGAGATTATTTGAATGCCGCCGCGGGTGGTAATTTTTTGTGCAAGACGACAAATGAGGCTTTACAAATCATTGAAAATCGATCTAAGGTTTATAGCCCTCGTAACACACCGAGTGTTGCCAATATGGGTTCGTCATCTTCGTCACAATCGTCTCGTAGCATTAACGCCTTACATGATGAAGCTAATGAGGAAAATCGGTTTTTTGATAGATTTGCTAATCTAATGTCCCATTGCAAGGCTCAAGAAGCTTCCAATTCCGCTTCGGTTAAAGCGGTTGCTAAGAGTTGTTTATCTTGTGGGGGAGCTCATGATCTTTCCGAGTGCATTACCGCGGATGGTAACACTTCGAGTGCTTATGTAGCAACGGGAACTTACAACCAAAACGGCCAAGGTTCTCGTCCAAATCAAGTTCCACCAAACCAAAATGTTAATAATTATCGAAACAACAACCAAGGTAATTACCAAGGCAACACACGCAATTACAACAAAGGGAATTATCAAAGTGGGAATGGACAAATCTCTAATCAAAACCAAAACCGTGATTTTCAAAACACTACACAAGGTTTTCAAAATGCTCACACGAAAAATTTGCAAGGAGAATTTTTGGATTATGCAAAAGCAAATGATGCTAAATTTGATAATATGTAACGTGAGATGATTAGCTTAAGATCCGAGTTGAAAAATGAGCTTAAAAATGAACTTGCTAATGAACTTAAAACTCATGCAAACAAAATGGAAGGAAATGTCCAACGTCTTCAACAAAACCAACAAAAGATGGAATTAGGACAACATGAGATTAAGCAAGAGTTATTGAAAGCGGATGCTAGGCAATCAAAATTTGAGGACCGTATGGCTAAGATGTTTGAAGCTATCATGTGTAAGCCCTCTTCTTCGGGTGGTCTTCCTAGTGATACCATTAACAACCCGAGGGGAGAATTGAAGGTTGTTGCTACACGAAGTGGTAAAACTTTCAAGGAACCGATCTCTCGTACAAGTACTTCTAAGGAGAAGGAAATCGAGAAAGAACCCGAGGTGATGGTAGAAAAGGAGCATATTACAATCCCACGAAGTACCGCTCAAACCACACCTACGGTTAAACCAATACCAATTGTGGAACCCGAGTTTCCAAGGCCGTTGCCTAATGACCAACCCACACCACCTTTACCCTACCCTTCGAGACGTAACAAAGAGAAAGCACAAGAAAGGAACAATTATCAATTTGAGCTATTTATGAAAATGTTTCGTGATTTGCATTTTAACATAAGTTTTGCCGATGCTTTAATCATGATGCCTCGATTCGCCGCAAACTTCAAAAGTATGCTTAACAACAAAGAGAAGTTACAACAATCGTCTAGTTGTTCATCGGTTTTTCTAAGCCGCATACCATAAAAAGTCGGTGATCCCGGTAAATTTTTGATTCCGTGTGCTATTCAAGATATGGAGGAATGCTACGCCTTGGCCGATCTTGGCGCTAGTATTAATTTGATGCCTCTCGAGATTTTTAAATCGCTTTCGCTTCCGGCTCTTACTCCTTCGAACATGTCCATCGAGATAACCAATCATTCTACGATCATGGCATGTGGAGTAGCCGAGGACGTTTTCGTTAAAGTCGGAAAGTTTTACTATCCCGTTGACTTTATCGTTGTAGACATTCCTATCGATCGAAAAGTTCCTCTCATTTTGGGTCGTTCATTTTTGGATACATCACGAGCACTTATCGATGTTCATGCTCGAAAAATCACCCTTCGTTTCAATGAAGAAGAACTTGTCATCAATGCAACACAAAACTCCCGTCTTTCTCATGTATATTCTATTGCAACTTTAAACCATGGTGACTCGACCAATGTCATTTGCAAAGAATTTTCACCAAGAGTTTTAGGGAATGTCGCCAAAAACAATTTACCATTTCCTCCGCCGGTGGAGGTTATGAGTGCTAAGCCTACAAAGAAGAAACCATCAATACTTGAATCGAAAAATCCTTCGCCTCATCTCGAACATTCATTCTTGAAAAGTGTTGATAAATTGCCGGTTTCTACGGAAGATCTTTCGGATGATGAATATGTAGACCCCGATGGGGAGGTTTTCTTCGTCGATAAACGTTTTGAGAACTTGCCACCACCAAAACCAAAACGGTTTCAAAATGTGAGAATTTTTAGTGTGACTAACATCGTCTTAGAAACACCAAATATTTTTGACATAATCAAAAAGGGTTTTCATAAGGAGAGTTTAAAAGATAACAAAGGAAATGATCTTAAATGTGATTTAATTGATTTTTCTACAAATCTAACTCCGTCATCACCACGTGTTTTGAGTACTACAAACTCGTCTACTCCTTTTGACGATGTTTTGTGTGGTTCTAGTATGGGGGAAGCCCCTTATGTTCCCTCATCCTTGTCCACCGAGGACGAGATATTCGATCCCGGAATTTCATGTAAAGGGAAATCTCGGTCTTCCACCGATGCAATAAATGGAAAATCTTTCTATTTGCTTGGTGCGAGTCTACCTCGAGTAGCTCAAACGTTTGTCTTACCAATTGTCTCACCCTTCTACTTCTCATCTATTTTCTTCAAACTCTTTGAGTTTATAGCACATGTTGGAGTGGTGTTAATTTGTTTTTCCAATGGAAACGAGAACGCCATTTTCGACCCCGGTATTTTGCATCATCGAAGGACTTAGTCCTTTTTACCGGTTGCTTTTTGGGCCTTGTTTATCATGTAAGCCCCATTGACCACACCATGATTTTCCCTAAATGTTCACATATTGAGGGGATCGAGTCGAGCTCATGACTCGGTAATCAAAAACGAGGTGCCTCGTGGGGGAGATCCCATGCTTATCTTTTTATTCACTAATAAGGGGACTTGTACTCTTCCAACTCGTTGTCTCGTGGTTGTTTTTGATTGTGTTATCTAGATCATCATCATCGTCTACGATTGAAGACTCTCGTGTTCGTTTACGTGAGCCTCCATCGTTCGTTTGAAGAAGTTTTTCACGAATCCATGACATATCCTTTATTGTTCTAACAATTATCTTTTAGCATAATTAATAAACGGCTTTAGATATATTGTTGATCACCCTTTCCATGCTAGATCCTAAGCATTCGATTCTTCGTCTCTAGTATGGGGGTGCTCCACCTTTAGACTCGAAACATTGAGGACAATGTTTACTTTTAGTATGGGGGGGGGGGGTGAATAGATACTTGCTTTGCTACGCCCTCACGTTTTCCAACTTTCAATGTTTTGTTTTGCTAATAAGGCTAAAAATGGCCAAATTTTAAAAATTTTCTTAGTTTTCATAAGTGTTTTTAAGACACGAATGTATATTTTCCGATGGGTAGAATAAGAGTTAATTTTTGACTTGATGGGCATTTGGAGCCATTTACATTCCTTAACCCGCTCAATTCAAGTTTTGCTAGACTTTTATATAGGGAGCTTTAAAACGCGAAAGTCTTAATTCATACGGGTTAAGAACAAGAACTTTTCGCAAGTTCCTATAATTGATTCTAGAAAGTCACTTATCAAGGGAACTTTAAAACGCATTCTCTAAACTTGAAAAAGTCCAAGAAAGTGCAAGATCCTATAGGTGGCTTGAAAACCCAAACTTTGATTTGATATAGTCTTAATGAAAGCTAATCCAAATTTGGCTTAATTTTGACTTGCATGGCTAAGTATTCACGAGTCTCTTTAATTAGAGGTCTTTATATAGTGAAGAACGAGAAATGATAGAGTTAGACAAGTGATCATGCTAAACGTAGAACATGAAAGTGTTCTTTCAAAAACTCATATGTTTTTAATTGTGGCTTTTTCTTCCCATAAGATCAATGCATTAGGAATAAATCATAATTGCAATAAGTAAGGTCGTACGATTTGAAAGGTTACTTAGCCTCTAGCGCAAGATCGTTTAAAAGTTGCTCGGGGTTGAATAGAGTTCATAGCCAAGGCGTAACTTATTGAAGCGGGACGCGAAGATTGGCGATTATCCAAAAAGGCCCTAACAAGGCATGAGGAGCTCTATTTTTGCTAAAGATCCAAAGATGATGTGAAGTATCATTATTCCAAAATCAATATGAAGGATCGAGACACACGACGAGAAGCAATTACTCCCCTAAAGAATGGAGAAAGTCTATCCAAAAAGACCCTAACAAGGTATGAGGATAAATATATCCAAGTCCGAAAAGGAGGCGGATCGTTGTATATCAAAATCCAAAGTAAAGATTGAAGAAAAATGATGAAGTCGTGGTCCAATATGAAGAATCTCTAAAAAACGTCAAGTGAAGAAATTCCAAAATATGAAGAGAAGACCATAATTTCAAGAACGTCTTCCCAAGATTTGAAGTATGAAGTACATGCCAAATATCGGTCCGAGAAAGGTCTCAAATCGTGAAACGAGTTATGCCAAGATATGAACTTAAGGAGATACACGAGAAGCCGTTTTAAAAGATTTTGTCCTTCGGCTAACTATCGATCAAATCGTGCTACTTTGCTTTCGGACTAATAACTACTCAAATAAGTCAATATGAATCACTTGTGATCCATGACAAATAGATAAAAAATGCTAGTAACCCATTTCCTTTTATAATAACTAGGATTGCGGGAAGAAAAAGTATTACACAATTTGGACGTATGAGTAGTGTTAGCATTGTGACTTGTACCAACAATGATCTTGTTTTTGCACTTAGCATGGAATGTATGACAATCAAGGATGACGAAGTTTACTCTAAGGGACATTAATTTGTTTCTATTCTTTGACCCTAAAAGTCACATTTTGGTGATGAAAATCGTACATTATGTCTTTACACATCATCGTAGTATGATTGCAAGTTTTTACTCTTCAATAAAGGTTAATAAAATTGAACTTTTGTGATGCTTAGATACTTTATTCTAGCATTGCGTGAGGGCACGGCAATGGCTTAGTATGGGGGAGTGATGAGATGGCATTTATACATGATCTCATCGTTCTTTTCGGGCTTTAAATGCACAAAAATGTCATAAAATACCATATATATGCTTGTGTTTGTTTACTTGTGTATTTTAGGTATGGATATCGTGAAAAAGACAAAAGATCACAAGATACAAGGAAAAACGAACACGAGAAACGAAGCCGTACAATGAACCGGGCCCTAATCATGGAATTCTCAACAAATTACCTTGAAGATTTGAAGACAAACAAGATTGATCCTTATTTATTGAAGAAATGACACTTAAAACCCTTGTATATTAATAATTACAAGTTTGGTCCCTTAAGTTTGTCAAAATTGCAAAAAGGTCCTTCAACTTTGAAGAAATGACAAGATTGGTCCCTCAACAAATCAAATTTGTCAATTATGGTCCCTCATGAAGTTAAAGATACAAAGAAGACCTTGGAAGATCAACAATGTCCAAGAACAGCCCTTGAAATATTCAAAATTGTCAAAAATACTCCTTGAAAACCTTTTTTAAAAGGTTGGTGCCAAAATTGCCAAATGATAGAAGTTGATATAAGCTTAATGGGGCGCTGATAGGTTTTAAAAGAGAAAAGACAAAAGAAAGGAAGGCTAAGGACTAATGTTGTCACTCTGAAACATTCAAACCACAAAGTGCGCCAAACACTTTAGTTTCCCCCAAAATCGGATTAAACAAGTTACTGTGCATCTTTTACACTCCCAGTTTTCACCTCACTTAAAAATGGGTTAAAAACCAATTCACCTTGCACATGTGTGATTCACACATGCAGAAACAAAACCCACACACAAAACCCTCATCCCACTCATTGTGGACCCTACCCCCAATTCCCCTCTTAACCAATCACATCACACCTTGTCCTCCAAGTTTAGTGACGTGTCCCAAATCAAAAACCATGATCTTTTGCTTCATCACAATGCCAAAAGGAACGGCTTAGATCAAATTTGGACAACTCATACCTCAAAATCGTCAAGGGCAAATTTGGGATTTTCTAGTGATTAGGGTTTGTGTTTTTAGTCTTCTAGGTTCTTCTATAGACTAGTATAAATAGAGGCTCCAGTCTGTGGATGTCCCTTGTTCCAGTTTTAAAGCTTTGCACATGTAATTCCTTTTTTATGAAATAAAAGTTTGGTTTTTGTTTTAAAACAAGTATAATTCCTTTTTAGGTTTATAAAAAGTTGTGTGTTGTGTATAAGCTTGATTCTGAGTTCCACTTTGTTATTTGGTTAAGTAACTTTGATTTTCAAAGTTATTTAAAAGTTTTCTGAAAATTGAGATTTTTGGAAGAAATTTGTTCACAGGTTTTGATGTTAAGAGGTCTCACTTGTTAGTGATATAGGGTTTTGAAAACGTTTTAAGAAGTCTTAAAAGGTTTTGGATAGGATTTAAGAAGAAAGAAAAAGAAACAGATTATATATACTTGCTTGTATTTTGTTTGTTTTCTTTTGATTTGTTTTAAACAGGGTAAAAGGTTGTTGATATTGATCTGCATGCACCCGGGTGCATAAGGAGGTGGATTCAACATCCACTAGGGCTTTGGATGTAAAGCCCTAAGGTATTCTCTTTTTCTCTTTGAAAATTTCAGAAAATAAGTGTTTCATATGATCTTGTTTGATTTGATGCTTAAGTGTGTTAAGACTGATTGGATTGTGTTTTATTTAAGTTAATGTGCATGTTTGATGATATTTGGATCAGTTTGAATAGCTTTTGCATTGATTTGATTTGAAAAAGATTGAAAAGAATTTTTAACAGGGTGTTTGGATAAGTGGATTAGCAGGGTAAAATCCTTGATTAGTAAGTTTAAAAGGTGTTAGAAGTATTGGAATAGGTTGAGTTAAGTGTGTTGGGTAGTTATAGGTCATTTGGATCAAGTTAGAAGCAATTTGGTGTGGTTTTAAAGGATAAAGTATAGCTTGAATCTGCTTATCACTTTTTGCTTGAAGTTTACCAAATTTTGGTGCTTAATCTCATAAACCTGTTAAGATATTGGGTGATTTAAGGTTTGTTTTGGTTTGTATACCATTTGGTGAGTGTTTGTGCCAAAATTTGTGCATTTGAAGTTGGCTAGAGTGCATGTAATAAGCTTAAACAGCCCCAGACCTGCACATTTGCATCAACAACTTGATATTGCTAAGTGAGTGCTTTGGGTTGCTTAATTTGAGTGCTGGTTGATTGCTTATTGATTGTCTTGACTCCTTGTGCTTAAATAAGCACAAGGGTGCCCATTGTGTCCCAATAATCATCACCAAATAAGCCCACAAGCCAACTCCTTTGGCTTTTGTAACTTGTGAAGAAATCAGCAAGAACAAGCAACTGCTTGTGTTCATTGTCAAACTGGATACATTTTGGTTCTTTAATTTGGCTAAACCTTGGCTAAAAAGTAAAATTGGATTAAGTTTAATAGCTTATTAAGGTCACTGGATTGATTGGAAAAAGAAAAAAATAATAATAAAAAAGAGCAAAAAGGGGTTCTTCAGGCTCGAACCCCCGCCACCACACTCACACACATCATCCTTAACCGTTGCGCCCTTGGGTCTTTTACTGACCAAGGTTGCAAAGGTTATTCATTTAACCACGCTTTCCTTTTGGCTTAAATAATTAAGCCGTGAGCAAATAAGCTCATTTAAGCTTATTGGTTAAACGTTTTTGCTTATTTTCATTTTTACTAGGACCCTTATTAGATTTGTGATTTTTCTAGCTAATTTTTATATTTTTCCTTTTATTAGATTATTTTCTAGAATTTATTTATTATACGTTTTTTATAAAAGCATTAAAAAATAGAAAAAAGATTTTTAATTTTTATGAAAAATAAGTTTTAGCTTTTAAAATAATATTTTGAGGTTTACATTAAGTTTTGGTTTTATAAACTTTAATTTTTAATTTTATATTATTTTAAGGTTTTTTATAAACTTTAAACATTTTTATAAAATTATTAAAAAAGGTTTAGGAACTTTAATTTGTGTTTTTCTCTTAGTTAGATTATTTTAAGATTTTAGAAATTTTTTAGAATTAATTTTAGAAACTTTTTATTTTTAGTATTATTTTAATATTATTTTATTATAAAAAAATCAAAGTTTTATTTTTATTTCTTTTTCATTTTTCCTAGACTCTTTAGCATCAATTAGGACCTTTTCCATTTTTAGAATATTTTTATAGCTTTTAGATTTATTTTAATAATTATTTTAAGTTTAATTAGGTTTTAATCATTTTTAATCATTTTTAGAGTTTTAAAAATAGTTTTAATAGCTTTTAATTTTTAGAAAATTACTTTTTAGTCTTCTA
Organism: Glebionis coronaria; assembly: GCA_025667525.1. Taxonomy (NCBI): domain Eukaryota; kingdom Viridiplantae; phylum Streptophyta; class Magnoliopsida; order Asterales; family Asteraceae; genus Glebionis; species Glebionis coronaria. The sequence continues at coordinate 20,012 of JANFOE010001169.1, read as the reverse complement.
ATAATATAAGTTAAGTAATTATTCAATAAAATCATATTTTAGACATTTGAATTAGTTATATTTAATTTTAGGGCTTTAATTAGCATTTAAAATTAAATATTTAATTAATAAAAGGTTTTAAAATATTTTTGTTGGATTTTTATCTTTATTTATATTATTTTAGACTTCTTCTTAGTCTTTTTAATTATTGATTTTGTTTTTGGTCTTAGCATATAATTTTTAATTTGGGAGTTCTTTACGTTTACGTTTACGTCGTAGTGTAATTTTAACGTAACCGTCTTTTCATCTTCTCATCCCCATTCTTCTCAATATTAATCTCAAATAATTACAAGTTAATTCACACACATATACCTCCTTGGGAAACGAACTTTCTCTCTTTTTTTAAGTGATTAAGGGTCATTACTTGTGGTTTTCCTAAACCACTCGTTAATACTTACCGCTCATATACGTTCTTTTGTTTTCCTAAACAAGAGTCGTGTATTTTACTACAATCAACCATCCATGAGTAAAAAAGAGATAAAAAAGGACAACGAAACTAATAATCTAATCCTAAAGAACTTCAAAACAACTGCGTAGTCATTATCGTAAAACAATTAAATAAAAAATAAACATAAGAAAACAGATCTACTAAAATATATTTAAAAATTATTTTAACGTAAACTATAACTTACATATATTAAAAGTTAATTGAAAAAATAAAATTATGAAAACGCACAAATCAAAAACCCTATAGATTAAGCAAAAATAGCGACCCGACCCGTTGGGCGGGTTACGACACTAGTATATATATATATATATATATATATATATATATATATATATATATATATATATATATATATATATATATATATATATATATATACATATATATATATACATATATATATATATATATATATATATATATATATATATATATATATATATATATATATATATATATATATATATATATATATATATATATATATATATATATATATATATATATATATATATATATATATATATATATATATATATATAGAATTTAGATAAAATAGTTTAGGTACTTGAAGTTGTTAAAATGAGAAGTAATAGAAAATGGGCAAATATCACATTTAATGATTTGTTTTTGTTCGATTATGATTTTTTTAGTCCATGTACGAGTGTTTTGGAAGTTTTAGTTTGTGTACGAGTAGCTAGTTCACAATTTTTAATATTACTAGTTTTTCGTGTATCAGTTGTGTATCATAGTTTATCAATTATTTTGTTATATCGTCTGCAACATGTGATAATGAATCACTAAATTTGCGAATAAATGATTATTTATAATAATAATATTTTTTGAAGTAAAACTATGTATCATATGTATCAGCTATAAATTTTTACGTATCAAGTTTTTTATTGTTTTTATACCAATTTTTATGTATAAGATTTATTGTTTTGTGTTTAATATTAAATAAATCACATGTTAATTGATAAAATCAATAGTTAAAATGACTTTTTATTTTAATAACTTTAAGCTATTACACTATAATAACCTAACTCTACATATATATATATAGATATATATATATATATATATATATATATATATATATATATATATATATATATAGATATATATATATATATATATATATATATATATATATATATATATATATATATATATATATATATATATATATATATATATATATATATATATATATATATATATATATATATATATATATATGTATATAATCAATATTTTTACGTTTTCGTCAATAAGTTTACATTTTCATCTGTATTTTTAAGTTTTCGTTATTGTTTTTATGTTTCCGTCCGAAATGTGCAAAATATTCTGAGCAAAACGTAAAAACGTTGATGAAAACGTAAAAACGAACGAAAACGTAAAAATACAGATGATAAGTGTGAAAACACTCATCAATTATGATCCAAAAACCACTCAAAACACTGTCAAATACATTATATTTAACTGAAAAATATCAGAATCATGTGGGTATTTGTGTTTCATGTGTTTTCAGGTAAACAAGATATATTTTGAAGCAAAGACGCGTTTTAAGGGATTTATTTGACTAAAAGACGAAGAAAATGACGAAAGAGCTTTCAAGGACCTTACTTGCCATTATTTCAAAGATCGAGGACTGAAAGTGTAACTTTTAACAAGATGAAGGATGAAAAGGAATTTACTTAAAGCTTTTATACACATTTGACAAAAGGAATGGAAATGAGGGACAAAAAGAAACAAATGGAAAAGTCTATTAAACTTTTACTTAAACTTGGTCAAAAGACCATGTCACGGTCAAACTCAAACATCACGTCTTCTTCATCTCTTCAAACGTGAAGAGAGAGAAACAATAAACAGTCTTCCACCTGCGACTCGTCATTGAGAGGATTCAAGAAGGATTCATACAAAGCTTCAAACAACAAAAACGCTCCTTATCCTCTCCTCTACATGAAGATACAAGTTAATTCGATCAAGAGTGAAGAATGAAGAAACGCCTAATTTGAAAGAGATGATGAAGAACCCTAACCTCGTATTAAACACGTGGCATCAAGGAATTGGTCAAGACACGTCACTCCTTCTCTTCAAATGCCTATAAATACAAGATGAAGACCTCATTTGGAGAGGGTTAGCATAGGTGTAGTTTTACACATAGTGTAGGTGTAGATTAGGAGTAGTTAGTTTAGTTTTCTCCCACAGCCTTATGATTTTCAGTTAATCATTCAGTTAGATGTTTGTTTTGATTCTGTTAATATGACAATCCATCAATTTATGGTTGATATTTTATTCTCGAATATTATTTAAAAGCATTATTTTAATGTTACAATATGAACTCACTTATTTTTGTGAAGAAATTTGGATTTACGTCTTGAAGTAGCATCGACTACGTCTAAACCGGAGGATTCAACGTTACGTGCTTACGTTTACATACACTGTCTTTGGTGACAGTCCGACATTTCAGAAAATAAATTTATCCGTGAATATTATTTTGGAGTTTTAAATTTGTGTTAGTTCATAAACTCACAAATTTACGAGAAGAGATTAGGACTTACGATTTTATTTTAACGTCCTTTACGACTAAACCGGAAACCTTAGGATTACGTATTTACGTTTTCGAACTCCGTTTTTGATGAGACAATTTTTATTGGATTCGTTTTGTGATGTTGATTCATAATTTATAAAAACGTTTTTCGTAAAACGACCCGAGGGCACGCGAATCGAGGAAACTAGAATCGAGGAGTACCCGTAAATTAGTGGAATGGGACAAGTTTTACACTTGCCCACCCCACTATATGTGGCGTCCAATATAAGCCAACACCACAAAGGTGTCAACTTCTTATAACTAGGAAGGACACTTGTCCTCCTAAGTTTACCAAAACAACTAGCAACTTTTTAAAACAAGCTAACACAATCCACTAACTCATTTCCTCCATGCAACTCACACACAAATCCTCTCATCTCTCCCTCTATGTTCTGTCCATCATCATCAAACAACATCCTCATTTGATCAAAATCAACCACAAATCTCATGTTATTCATATACATGTTGATGCCCTTTTGAAGCCCTATTGATTGGTGCAAGTTATAACATCCAAGGAGGAGTTTCCATGAAGTGTTAGGGCTGATTTTCCACAAGGAGTTTATGAAGATTGGTGGTCATGAAGAAGGTCTTGGTGCATCACAAGTATCTCCATCAAAAATCTATGTTTTGATCAACCTACATCATCATGGTGGTATAAAGATTGTCCTCCTCATCTTTTTGTTAATTTGATTATGTAAACATGTATTTTATTTCCTATTGTATATGTATATGATGATTATATGATGATAAAAATGTTGTGTGGGGATCAAGTGTTGATAAATATGCTTAAAAATGATGATAACTATAAGCAATGAAGCTAAAATCTTGATTATTTATTTGGCTGTATAAAAACAGTAGATAACTAAAAGATGAACTGATAAAATTGCATGGTTTGATCCATGTACAGTAAGTAGATGATGTTATACACATGTGAGAGTTGGCCATGCAATGGAATCAAAATAATGAGTGAGATATGATCAAAACAAGTTAGGTGGTGTAATCTGAATAAGCAGTTTTGTAGGGACTGTTAAGGCAACTTAAACTCAAAATGGGCAGTAGCTATAACTAAGTTAAATGTAGCACATAATATGAATATCATGCCATCCAAAAATGAGCTTCTAAGTCATTATAGAACTCTAGATATGGTAAAAATGGTGAACATGAAGTTAAAAATCAGATTTTAGAAATAATGTTTATTAATATTATATAAGCACTCACATTATAATGTATAAAATGTAAGAATATAAACCCACTAACTTATAAAACTTATTTATATAAATGTATAAAAGGTTAATTAAATGGGTAAATTATATAAATGGTGGTAAAATAATATTTATAAGTAATAAAAACTATAAACTTGATTTTTACGACTTTTTCGGCTATCGCCGTAAAATTAACGTTTTTCGCCAAATAAAACTTAGACGACCAAACCCGTCTAATGTAAAGTTTATAAAAGTCATATACTGATATATAGGTAACTAATACAAGTAAAAACCGATAAAAACCCGAACTATAGGACATACGGACGTTAACGAGCTAAGTAAACATATTGGACTAATACTTGGGCTAATAATTGGACTAAATAAGATAAACACTCCTAAAAGGAACTTATTGGGCTTAACCCATTTGAGTCCAACTTGTAAAGTGTGGATACTGATAATATAAGTATAATATGGATTAAAACAAATTAAAGAACTTATAATAAGTTTATTGGACTTAAAACACTTAGATGGGTAAAACTAGTAAACTAGTATAAACGTTACCGACATATAACACTAAAATGAGTAAACGAGAATATGTAAACTCACTTGATCATCATATATATATAATCATCATATGTATACATAATTGTTATTTTTATAAAGTCATTGGAAATGAGTCTAAGACGAGTATTATTTGTCTAGGTTTCCGTGATTGAAGCACGTACCGTACGTCCGAATTGCCGATAACCCGCCTTCCCATATCAACTTGAGTTCATAGCCTCGCACTCTTTTAAATTTTTTTTATAAATGTTTTATAAACCCGCGAGGGAGATAACATGTTAGTTTTTATAAAATAGGACACCATTTGTCCCGATTGTTTGTTTATTGATTTTGGACCCGAATGATTGAATGACCCGATTGTATGACCCGATAAATGATTAATGGACCCGATAAATGAAACAAAATGGATTATTAAAGTTAGGTTATGTCACTAAAAGTCCCATTAGCATGAATTGTGAACTACCGGGATTTGGTGGACGCTTATGCATTTAATAGTACTATTTGGGGACGATCACCCCAGTTCGCGCCTTGACGGTTGATCCCCGTCGTGCCACATTGATTGGTAAGCGAATTTATGTATGAGAAGATTTCCATAGCGTGACCTTTGTGACGACACGCTACTTTAGATGGGCAAAATTGGTATCGGGTTAGCTACCCGTTGTTGGTTTAGTAAGGTAACAATGTCATGCGGCTTATAATAATCCAAAACTAACGAAATACTACTAGACGCTTCGAATTACGATGTATTGCCTGACTAGCAATACAGGGTCATACTATTGATATTATGTTTGTGTTTTGGTTTTCATAACCATACTCATATAACGGTTTTTATTTTCATACAACGTCGTAAGACGTATTGTATGACGTTTTTTTACGACATTGGCTCGTATAATAATTTTTAAGGCAAATGCCTATATTATGATTTTAGATAAGGATTTGTATAAAATAAATTTGGCTATTTTATGGCCTATTACAAAGATTTGTATAAAATGACTTTGGCTATTTTATGGCCTATTAAAATGATTTGTACAAGATGATTTTCAGTAATAATTTTATACTGATATTATATTGATAGATTTTATCAAACTCTATGAATTCACTCGGCGTTATCGCTGACCTTTTCTTTTAACATGTCTTATCTCAGGTACTTGAAGGTAATTCTCGGGAAGACGACAAGAATTCATGGCCCGCACTTAAACAATATTTTCCATTCAAATACTTTGTAAAACTTTGTATGAATTAATATGACTTGGGACCGATGTAACTTTGATATTTATGAATGGAAATGATTTATTATTAAACGACGCGATTTTTATGCGTTGTCTATGATGTGAGTAATGTGATATCCCGTAACACCAACGAGTCTTCCGCTGTACTGTATTGTATAAATTTGGGGGTGTTACAGTTTGGCATCAGAGCTCTCGTTATAGAGAACGAAAGATTTTTAAAACCAAGGTTTTGAATAAAACTTTTCAAAATCTTTTAACTAAAAACATTTTTCTAAAAATGTCTAAAAATCTTTTGACTATAACGGTGCCGAAGAATTCCCGAGTTACCGACAAGGCCAGACTGAGAAGTGTTATTTTAATATATATATATATAGCTTGAATTGTATATATATATATATATATATATATATATATATATATATATATATATATATATATATATATATATATATATATATATATATATATATATATATATATATATGATGTAATTTTACTACATGATTGTTTGATGATTATTTTGATTTTTATACGAGGTATTTATACGACGTCGATTGTCACAAGTAACCCTAACTCCCCTAGTAAATTAATCGAAGCTATCCTCGTAGGAATTCTAGCTATCCGAGATCTAAACCAAGTTGTGGATATCTATGATCCCAACAAAATGGTTGAATTTCGTAGAAATGTAGATATTAGTTGATGGTGATATTGAAAAAGAATTGGCGAAATTAAATCTGATATCGATGTCATGACGATCTTTCCCTATAGAGTGGAGTTTGACAAAACGTTATCACCAGGAAAGATGTCATCTGATTCGTTGTCATCGAATTCTTAAATTGAAATCGAAAGGGTGAATGTTGCACTTGAGGCTGTTATTGGAACCATTACCCAAAAGCCTCATGCCACTAATACCTTTCCAAGAAGTCTAGCGGAATGATCAAATCATTTCATATTAATGACTCATTTGATAATTGTTGTTGTAAGAGCTAATAGGATTGGAAATTAAGTGTTGATTCATATTGAGATTGTATTGCCTTTACAAGGCCGAAGAATAAGATTGAAAGTATGGGAATATGAGGTAGGATATCGAATTGAGTATAAGTTGATTGAAACTTGGATAAAGTAAAATTTAACCTGTATGGAATATGAGATTGTTAATATAAGTCGTTAAGCCCTGTGATTGAATTATAAGGTTTTAATTGATTATAGGTTCGTGTTAAGGGTTGTTCCTAGGCCATTGTCCAATAATGAGGATGCCCAGTGTCCATGAAATAAATTGAAGAAATCTTCTTCTGAATTGAGACCGATGGATCTTCTGGGACATGTGGAACACCTAATGACTCTTGTAGATTAGTATTCATTGTGGTATCTTTTAAAAATCCCTAACTTAACTGAGACATCAGTTGGTAGGATGAGTTCTGAGAATTGTATGACATAGTGACACGTAATGTGTTACGGTACAATTTGACTTGTTTGTGATTAATGAAAAGACTACCTTTGATTGCTAAACTCTACATGTATCGATGTTATCTACCCTTTATTGCTTCACCCTAATGTTCGCATTAGTGATGCAACCCTTGAACAAATACTCATCTTGATTTGAGTTACGTTGTGGATTATTCTCTTTGTATTCGTGAGTGCCATCGAGGTCATGAACCTCATGATTAATTGGCTAAGCTCATTTCCTATCATATCTTAGTTAATTCTTGGTGAACAAGCTTTCATCACTCTTTTGCAGATCACTCATTCTTTTTATAAGATAAAACAGTATGCCTTGAGAAAAATTGAATTTTCATCACCATAAGGATTATTCGAAGTGAGATTTATAAGTGATTGTTATCAAAATAAAGTTGTTTATAAAACACTTTGGAAAACCTAATTATTTCCATAACAAAGAAAATCTTTGTAAATTTATTTTTGATTCTTATTTAAGAATTAAGCCTGAAAAAGTTTTTATTATAAACATGATGATAACATTTTGACGAACTGAGTATTGCATCGTTAATCTTGAAATTGTATATAGTTGCGCGCCTACATACAATTTGGAATGGACCATGCAAGGTTGATTAGTAGTCACCATAAAACTAATGAATAAACACTACAGTTTCTTTGAAGATTGTGAAAGATTAAATTATATGAGATATGCAAGAAGTGAATAATAGGGACATAGTGTTAGGGACACCTACATATGTGCCTGTAGCATCTATTCTTCTGAATCGAATCTACTCATCTGTGGAAATTGTCTTATTTGACAATTGACAATTCTTTCTCGTTCAATTCTCCCGTAGTGAGATTCTTAGGAAAAGTATCTGATTACCGAGTGTTGATACCCGACTGGATGTATTGACGTTCTTATCATTTCTTTTGATTTGATTTCATTTGAATGACCTGGGTAACGATCCGAGGAGCTTTCGAATGCGTACTCAAATTATGAAAACATGGGATATACTTATATTCGTTAAATGTTTTCATCTGTATCTGATTTGAAATTCTCTCGCATAGATTTTGCGTTGACCTTACTCTTTAGATGATAGTTATGTCTCCAGATATCCTTGAACTTGTGAAGGATTATGAGTTATTATTAGTCTTTTGAGAAGTTCACATCTTATCAACGGTAATGAAACTAGAAAGTTGATAATTCCAGTAGAATGGATTGATTGATTATGACATGACGACATTGTCTTAATTGATGGGAACTCGAATTGAATTCCCCTAAATGATAAGATGTTGATTATCAAAAGTGATCTAAATAACTCTTGATGGATGACCATATCCTGCATTTAGACTTGAAATTATAACGTGAATGGTTGTGAACTAGTTATAGACATTGTAATCTAGAAGAACCTAATATAAATTTATTAAAAGATGTTTCTGTTATCTGAAACTTTAGGAAGTATTGTTGGTGAATTAACTAGACTTTTGCCATTAAGGCAAGTTGAATTTGGTATTGATTATATTCTCGGTGCTGCACTTGTGGCTTGTGCAATGTGCGTCAGCACCATCTAAATTAAAGGAATTACCGTACAACTGAGAGAGTTGTCGGAGAATGATTTTATTCTACCAAGCCTGTCATCCTGAAGAGCTATGGTGTTATCATTCCTTATATTTATAGATTACTGTGACTGAGTAAATTGACAATCGAAAACAATATCCATAACTCGAAATGGAAGATTTATTCAATCATTTACAAGGTTCTAGCAAATTTGATCCATAGCATGGTTATCATCAACTTCGCATCTACGAAAGAGATTATCTATTCCAATCACTACATCCGGTGCTTGTAACGAACATTATGAGTTCCACGTGATGTCGTTTGGATTGACCAATGCACATGTAGCATTCATAAATTTGGTGAATCACGTATGTAGGATGTAATTTGATAAATTCATGCTCGTGATCATTAAGGACTATTTGTTTGTTTATAAGTGTAAGAATGAGTTAATAATTAGTTATAGATTTCCCTGAATTGGCCGAACAATTAAAAACATGTACCTTGAATATTTAAAGACTTAAACCTTTACATTATTGACCATGTGATTAATAGATGATGGAATATAAATTGACTCTTCAAAAAAATTTAGAAGTCATTTAAGACTTTGGATTTTTACCAAAAAGAATGTGCAAATATGTTTTGACAAATGTTTTAACAAAGGATTTTTAAAGGGATTATTCCCTTATACACAAACCATTTAACTAAACTTCTGTTTAGGGGTAAATGTTTGTGTATACCTCAAGATAACTTAAGAAGGATTGAGTAAAACCATTTATACCATAACCTGAAAACTTAAAACGACAATTTTTGCTTTTAAACTAAGAAAACTTTGACCGAAGTATAAACAAAGGTTTTTCGAACATTTACGAATCTTATTAATTATTTTCGATAAATCAACAAAAATCTTGTTAATTAAATTCAAATTTATTTTTGAACATTTTATATAATTGGTCGAACTAAGAAATTTAAAACTTTTACGTTTACGCTTCATAAAAATTAACTAATAATTATTTAATTAATTATAATAATTATCGATGCTTTAGACGACAGATTGAGTAAAACGGATAAAGATGATAGATGAGAAGAAACTAAAACTCAGAAAATGTGAAGAAAGAAATTTTGAATAAATATGGACATGATAATTATATCATCAGGAAAAATGAATATAAATACTGACACATTATGTAGAAAATATAAAGAACCAATTAGGATGTGTTCCTTAATAATGAAGGTGCAAAATAAATTGTTGAACGATATAAAATATGAACAATGTTTGTAAAAAGGATAATATAAATAGTGAAAGGTTTCACGGCTAATGTGAACCATTAAAATAGAGAAGCCAATAGCGTTAAATGTTTTAAAGACCACATGTGATCGTCTAAATATGGAGGATTGTGAGATATAGTTGTGTTGGAATTTGTAAGTATAAGTATTCTATTTATGTCATTTATGACTAAAAGTATCTTTGTCTGAAGAAGTTGTACTGATGGCAATTATGAAGGCAAACATCGCCTCATACATTAGTAAAAGTATAGCTATTGCAAAGGTCATCATCTGAATTTGATTTGATTTGTGTCATCGTCGACAGACTGACCAAATCTGCTAATATCATTCCCGTTAATGATAAATGCAAAAGAATTATGTAAACATAGTGTGCCTGTATCGAACATCTTTATCAAGATCCTCGCTTCGCATCGAATTTCTAGAGATTTGCTCAGAAATCATTGAGAAAGAACCTTGATGAGAGTACTATATACCACCCCAAATCAAAGGGACGAGGTAAAGTAACGATACAAAGTAATATAAGTACTGTTTTATGTTTGAATGAATGACCTATGGTAATAGACCGTATAATCGTTTTCCTTTGGAGATATTATCATTGATAACTATCGTATTAGGATCGAGATCGAATCTTGTTAAGATTTAGAAATTAGAGCATCTGTAAGCAGGAGTTGACATGAAGACATCCGACATACACCCATTGTGAGTTGGACATGTCTCTTAGGTTTAAGGTTTCCTATGATGGCGAACCTATCCTTGCAAAATACCCGACCCGCGAGATCTGAAATAATGGTTGAAATTAGGATTTGATTATTGACAGCCGGTAGTGGGAAAGAGGTTATGTGAATGTGAAATGTAGATCTTGAAGTGCCAAATGGGTAGCAAAGTTATGCCACAATTTTTAAACTTGGAAAAATGAATTCATGATCTGACAAATCATGGGATATAAGTCCCCGTTGTATGGGACCATTGAGACGATGTAAAAGTTGGGATTGAAAGGCATATAAGCTGGATCTACCCTAGGACTTCAAGGACTGCGTGAATTTTGTTTCGTAAATCGAACTTGATGGAATATCTATCAAGCGAGAATCTGATTATTCTTAGTAGAGCTTAGATCGGCAAAAAGTTGCATTCATCAAAAACCCGTGAACATCATGGATAGAGAAAGTAAGTCAACATTAAGCCTGATCTTATTCCCGTAGTTATGTTTGGTGAAACTCGCGTATTGTAATGAATTGCACTTGTGAGAAAAGACCGAATGTGGAGGAAATACCCACATGGCTTTAACTCTATAAGAAGCGAGTAGTAAGGTAAGATGATCTTTGAGGACAAAGATCCTGTTTAGGGGTAAATGCTGTGACAATCCGTCAATTTATGGTTGATATTTTATTCTCGAATATTATTTAAAAATATTATTTTAATGTTACAATATGAACTCACTTATTTTTGTGAAGAAATTTGGATTTACGTCTTGAAGTAGCATCGACTACGTCTAAACCGGAGGATTCAACGTTACGTGCTTACGTTTACATACACCGTCTTTGGTGACAGTCCGACATTTCAGAAAATAAATTTATCCGTGAATATTATTTTGGAGTTTTAAATTTGTGTTAGTTCATAAACTCACAAATTTACGAGAAGAGATTAGGACTTACGATTTTATTTTAACGTCCTTTACGACTAAACCGGAAACCTTAGGATTACGTAATTATGTTTTCGAACTCCGTTTTTGATGAGACAATTTTTATTGGATTCGTTTTGTGATCTTGATTCATAATTTATAAAAACGTTTTTCGTAAAACGACCCGAGGGCACGCGAATCGAGGAAACTAGAATCGAGGAGTACCCGTAAATTAGTGGGATGGGACAAGTTTTACACTTGCCCACCCCACTATATGTGGCGTCCAATATAAGCCAACACCACAAAGGTGTCAACTTCTTATAACTAGAAAGGACACTTGTCCTCCTAAGTTTACCAAAACAACTAGCAACTTTTTAAAACAAGCTAACACAATCCACTAACTCATTTCCTCCATGCAACTCACACACAAATCCTCTCATCTCTCCCTCTATGTGCCGTCCATCATCATCAAACAACATCCTCATTTGATCAAAATCAACCACAAATCTCATGTTATTCATATACATGTTGATGCCCTTTTGAAGCCCTATTGATTGGTGCAAGTTATAACATACAAGGATGAGTTTCCATGAAGTGTTAGGGCTGATTTTCCACAAGGAGTTTATGAAGATTGGTGGTCATGAAGAAGGTCTTGGTGCATCACAAGTATCTCCATCAAAAATCCATGTTTTGATCAACCTACATCATCATGGTGGTATAAAGAATGTCCTCCTCATATTTTTGTTAATTTGATTATGTAAACATGTATTTTATTTCCTACTGTATATGTATATGATGATTATATGATGATAAAAATGTTGTGTGGGGATCAAGTGTTGATAAATATGCTTAAAAATGATGATAACTATAAGCAATGAAGCTAAAATTTTGATTATTTAGTTGGCTGTATAAAAACAGTAGATAACTAAAAGATGAACTGATAAAATTGCATGGTTTGATCCATTTACAGTAAGTAGATGATGTTATACACATGTGAGAGTTGGTCATGCAATGGAATCAAAATAATGAGTGAGATATGATCAAAACAAGTTAGGTGGTGTAATCTGAATAAGCAGTTTTGTAGGGACTGTGAAGGCAACTTAAACTCAAAATGGGCAGTAGCTATAACTAAGTTAAATGTAGCACATAATATGAATATCATGCCATCCAAAAATGAGCTTCTAAGTCATTATAGAACTCTAGATATGGTAAAAATGGTGAACATGAAGTTAAAAATCAGATTTTGGAAATAATGTTTATTAATATTATATAAGCACTCACATTATAATGAATAAAATGTAAAAATATAAACCCACTAACTTATAAAACTTATTTATATAAATGTATAAAAGGTTAATTAAATGGGTAAATTATATAAATGGTGGTAAAATAATATTTATAAGTAATAAAAACTATAAACTTGATTTTTACGACTTTTTCGGCTATCGCCATAAAATTAACGTTTTTCGTCAAATAAAACTTAGACGACCAAACTCGTCTAATGTAAAGTTTTTAAAAGTCATATACTGATATATAGGTAACTAATACAAGTAAAAACCGATAAAAACCCGAACTATAGGACATACGGACGTTAACGAGCTAAGTAAACATATTGGACTAATACTTGGGCTAATAATTGGACTAAATAAGATAAACACTCCTAAAAGGAACTTATTGGGCTTAACCCATTTGAGCCCAACTTGTAAAGTGTAGATACTGATAATATAAGTATAACATGGATTAAAACAAATTAAAGAACTTATAATAAGTTTATTGGACTTAAAACACTTAGATGGGTAAAACTAGTAAACTAGTATAAACGTTACCGACATATAACACTAAAATGAGTAAACGAGAATATGTAAACCCACTTGATCATCATATATATATAATCATCATATGTATACATAATTGTTATTTTTATAAAGTCATTGGACATGAGTCTAAGACGAGTATTATTTGTCTAGGTTTCCGTGATTGAAGCACGTACCGTACGTCCGAATTGCCGATAACCCGCCTTCCCATATCAACGTGAGTTCATAGCCTCGCACTCTTTTAAATGTTTTTATAAATGTTTTATAAACCCGCGAGGGAGATAACATGTTAGTTTTTATAAAATAGGACACCATTTGTCCCGATTGTTTGTTTATTGATTTTGGACCCGAATGATTGAATGACCCGATTGTATGACCCGATAAATGATTAATGGACCCGATAGATGAAACAAAATGGATTATTAAAGTTAGGTTATGTCACTAAAAGTCCCATTAGCATGAATTGTGAACTACCGGGATTTGGTGGACGCTTATGCATTTAATAGTACTATTTGGGGACGATCACCCCAGTTCGCGTCTTGACGGTTGATCCCCGTCGTGCCACATTGATTGGTAAGCGAATTTATGTATGAGAAGATTTCCATAGCGTGACCTTTGTGACGACACGCTACTTTAGATGGGAAAAATTGGTATCGGGTTAGCTACCCGTAGTTGGTTTAGTAAGGTAACAATGTCATGCGGCTTATAATAATCCAAAACTAACGAAATACTACTAGACGCTTCGAATTAAGATGTATTGCCTGACTAGCAATACAGGGTCATACTATTGATATTATGTTTGTGTTTTGGTTTTCATAACCATACTCATATAACGGTTTTTATTTTCATACAACGTCGTAAGACGTATTGTATGACGTTTTTTTTTACGACATTGGCTCGTATAATAATTTTTAAGGCAAATGCCTATATTATGATTTTCGATAAGGATTTGTATAAAATAACTTTGGCTATTTTATGGCCTATTACAAAGATTTGTATAAAATGACTTTGGCTATTTTATGGCCTATTAAAATGATTTGTACAAGATGATTTTCAGTAATAATTTTATACTGATATTATATTGATGGATTTTGTCAAACTCTATGAATTCACTCGGCGTTATCGATGACCTTTTCTTTTAACATGTCTTATCTCAGGTACTTGAAGGTAATTCTCGGGAAGACGACAAGAATTCATGGCCCGCACTTAAACAATATTTTCCATTCAAATACTTTGTAAAACTTTGTATGAATTAATATGACTTGGGACCAATGTAACTTTGATATTTATGAATGGAAATAATTTATTATTAAACGACGCGATTTTTTTGCGTTGTCTATGATGTGAGTAATGTGCTATCCCGTAACACCAACGAGTCTTCCGCTGTACTGTATTGTATAAATTTGGGGGTGTTACGATTAATCAGTTAATTCAGTTGTAACATTTTCTTTTCATTCATTAATGAAGCAAGCAGTTTACTAAGCTCTTTACTTCCTCTATTTCTTTACTGCTACGATCTTAAGCCCCTAAAACACTTATATTTTGATTATGGAGTTATTGGCATTTGGATAGTGAGTGTTTTGAGTTTTAATACAGAGTTAATTTCAATTTCCAGAAGCTTTTGTTTCTTTTAACTGATTTCGAGCGTTTTTAGCATAATAAGCTCATAAGCTCATAAGAGCTTATGAGAAGTTTTTTTTTTCAAGTTAGAATCTTGATAAAATTCAGATTTTGATATATTTCTGTTCAGCTTTTAATAAGATCAAAAGTTTTATAGTGTAAAGTTAGAGTGAATTCAGCAAGTTACATTTAGAGGTAGAAAAATCCAGCATTTCAGTTTCAGCTAGTAGTGTTCGATGAGGATATTAAAACTCAGTTCTTCAAAGTATTTCGGTAGTTGATCGATTATTAGTTGATTTTCGTTTTTCTGAGCTAAGTTTTTCAAAAAGTTGTTAGTAAACAGATCCATAGAGTTTAGGAAAAGATTTTTGATAATCTTTAAAAGTTCTAATCAGTCAAGTGAGAGTACAGATTTCATCAGTTCAGAAGTTCGCGTTTGTGTTCCTTGTCATTGTTATATGCAGGGTTGATATTGACGTTAGTTCAGTTAGTAGTGTTTTGTGCTGATCAAGTTTTCCAAAGTTTCAGCTCAGAAAGTAGTGTTCGGTGTAGCTTCGATTTCAGTGCTAGTGATAAGGCAACTCAGCGTTGACCTTCGACATCAACGGACTATATCTCGGATGCTGGTTCGATTCTAGTTAAATTTCTGCACATTAATTGAGTAATCTGCTATTAGGATGATTTTAATTGTAATGCTTGGTTGCCTTTTGTACTTGTTAGTTTTGCTATTTGTTGTATGATCTATTTCTGTTATTGATAGTTTTTCATGTTCCATTTGATTCAAACCTTTTTATCATGCTTATTTGTGATGAGGTATGCTTGGATTAACCAATTGATAGATATTTTGTTGTATACTGTTGGTGATACTTGTATGATTGGTTGTTAGGCAAGTTGTAGAATAGATTTAGTTAATGTACTTTTGGAATTAAACACGTTAGTTTTCTTTTGCAAATTTCTTAGACTAAATCAAAGAGTAAGTAATAGTAATGTGAATTTAGGAACAGTCAAGTTGTAGAGAAAATTTTGGAGATTTGTAGTGAGACTTAGTGTAAATTGTAGTATAAAATTTGATCATTAGTCAGTTGAAGCCTATTAGTTTTATAGCTTAATATGAGTAGATTCAAATAAGTCAAAAAGCTACACATAACTAATCAATAAGTGTTCATGTTTAGAGGATTTCAATTCGGACTCTTTCAATTGAACTGAGTTGGTTCAGAAATATAGTCTAGCTAGGTTCGACTATTTTTTCACATTCTATTAAAAATGAATATTAAAAATGTGGTAGGTAGTCAGAATCGAACTATAGACTTCCAAATTACACACTCACACCTTTACCAGTAGAGCTACTCCCTATTTTTGTACATGTTTTAAAACATATAGCTTTTAACACATTTGGTTTATCCACCAATATATTGTTATTAAACCGTAGATAGTACAAGTTTGTTATAGATTTGCATTTGTAGTTATTTTATAAAATTAGATTCACTTTTGTAGAAATTTTTGTAGTTTTATAAAATTAGTTTTTTACAAAATTTTGTATTTTCATTTTTTATAAAATAGTTAGTTAAAAAAATTTGTTAGAGAATTTGTTAATTTTTGCATTTTACATTTTATACTTTGAGCATTTAAATGTCGTACTTGCTAAGTGATTTTAGATAGTAAGTATATGTAGTAATAGTATAATATTTTACATTTTTTTACATGCTTTGTGTGCAAGTAGCGTAAACACCAATCAAGCTTTTACAACCAAAAACAATTGAGTCAAACTTGAAAATGTTATATCCATTCGATTAGACCGAGAGAAAACGAACTAAAAAATGAATTATTAAATGGCGCCGCTGTTGGGAATTAGATTTGATGAGACAAAACATGAAATAATGAAACAAGAAGGACTTAAATGCAAATATGAAAGACTACAAGAATATGGAGACCTTCTACACAAGGAAGAGGACTAAAGTGCAAAATATGGAAGGACTTCATATGTAATTAGATTTCTTGTAAGAAAAGTCTTGTATTCTATTATATAAAGAATACAGGACCGTAGGTTATTATTATCAGTTTTCATACAATGTAACCTAAAAGTGTCTTCGTGTGTCTAGGCGTCTAGTCTTTGTAAAGACACCTAGGTTGTTTGTGTTAACGTTTAATGAGAAGTAAACATTGAAAAGTAAACACCTTGTTTATGTGTCGTGTTCTAATTCTGCTATGTTTATCATATGAACATGATGCATATCCTAGTAGCTTAAAGATCCGTGAATCTTAGGATTCCACAATTGGTATTAGAGCGGGTGGCTCTCGATGCTAGGATCAACAAGGTGTTCGAGTCGAAGAACGAAGCTTAAAAATTCGTCCATGATTTTATGTTCGGATCTCACTGCGCAAGCGTTTTCAAACTGCAATATCTCCTTCGTTAACCGTTGGATCGTCGTACATTTTTAGCTGGAGGTTCTCATGGTATGTTTCTTCGATCTCACCGGAGCGATCGTCGAGTTAAGGCCTCAAGAAAAAGTTATAGCTCGTCGACTGCTGGTGAAGGTATAAGTTTTTTGTTTTTATCTTTTTATTAAATAAGATTTAGGGTTTTATCCCCTAAACCCTAGATCGAATTTAAAGCAGAAAAGTATGGGTTTTGAAGGCTGTTATATTGGATATTGATACAAGATTCAAGCTAAGGTCGATTTACAAACCCTAGGTTAGGGTTTCGATTCTTAAATTTATAAACCCTAGATCGACTATAAAAATAGAAAAGAAGTGTTGCTTTGTGATCGTGGTGTATGGTTGTAGAATATTGTTCGCATGTTATGGTTTTGAAGCTAAGTGGTCCAAAGAGTAGTTTGAATAGGACGCAAGGATTGTTACAGCAGGTATATTGGTTTTCGAATCATGCCTGATTAATATTATCCGTGATTATAAGCAAAACACCATGGTTTAAAGAAGATTGATGCGTATATATGGGCTAACAGTTAGGGATTATATTTTTCCCATATATATGTTTATACGAAAATCTTGGAAGGTATCACAAGTTGTAATTATAGCTGCATAAGTCTTGGTAGGATATATGTTTATTTTATTCAAGTGAAAAGGACGTGTGATTGTGATGTTGATCTTGTTGATTTAAATCAAACGAAGTAAAGGATATTGACAAGAATGATAGTACTGTGCAAAACGGATTATACAGCTCGATTTAAAAGTAGATTGTGACATGGTTAGTAGCTAATACGATGTATAACACGTTATTGTATATATGGTACTGAATCACAAGACGACGGCTGCAAAAGTGAATGGGACGTTTGATGTATCGTATATACATATGTTCAAAGTATATCACGTGGGTACAAAAGAAGAAAAAAAGGGGTCGTTTCCCAAAGTGAATCGTTTGACAAAGTTACTCACATGGTATGGTTTATCAAATAAAGAAAGTAAAGTGTGATACTATTCTTTTTACTTTAATTAGTCTTCACGAGAGCAACTAAAAGAAGACAAGAAAGTTGATGGTTTAAGGATAATTTATTGTTTAGTCATGATGTATGAAAAAATTGGCAGAGAAGATGTGTGGAAAAATATTCGTGGTCCCAAGATTAAAGGTTGGTGTACATTCGTGTGATATTGCTATCATCTAAAGCTTTGGTTATCATGGAAAGCAGATATATTATTCGTGGGTTAATATGTGGAAGATTGAGTCTCCATAATTCGAAGGGCTGATGGTTATCTGATGTTCACAAATGGCTTGTTGGTATAGGCTATTTATTTGGAGTCTATGAATGCATTTGTGATGTTACAGTAAATAAAAATAAGTGTATGAAGACATAGATGGTGTCAGTGGATGAGTCGAGCCGTTGACAAGAATAATTCACACGCTGACGGAGAAGACGCTGACACGTTTTTATTTAGACGCTGACAGCGTGTCGTCTGATATATGATTTTTAAGCGTTGACAAGTATCGTCCGATATTGGACAATACATACAGAAGATATATTGGATGACTAAGGATCTCGAACAGAACTGCCTGTTTAAAGTTTTATGGCTCATTTTTGAAGATTGTGTTTGGTGCAATAAAGTTTTATTTGATTATGTGACAAGGATAACCTTGCAGTTACATACCGACTTGGATTAGAAGCAGAACGCCGACAGAGGCAGCAGTTGCATAAAAGAAGAGGATGATATTGTACTTACATGATTTTCATTGCAAATTGGAGGTTTCGATGAAGACGATCGATTATTGCTTATTTGGTGTTGGAGTTCTTTTTCGCAGGTTTGTATTTTATCATATCTCAAAAGATTCTTGCCTCTCTTTTGAGATAACTTGCTTGTTCTTTTAAATGTTTGGTGACGAAGACTTGTCAAATCTAGCAACTAAATACCTTGCTATCACTTGAAGGAGTTACATTATCGTGCTCAGTGTCTCACAAAGGATGAGGATTTTGACAAAAAAGATCGAGGTCTGCTTATACTTTCAGTGTCAGTATAAGTTCGACGTCACATGGATAGTGCAAGATATAAGGTACAAGCTTGGGAGATTCCACTTCTTCAACAAATAGGTTATATTCGTTTTTCTTCATTCGTAATCTACAATTATTAGTTGTTTATCTTTAGAAGACCCCTATTGGATGTG